>CM055035.1:5153324-5359416 GCA_029204005.1 Salix udensis
AAACAAGTTATTGATTAGAACCCACTCTTCTAATATCCGCAACCTAAACTCTTGTGGAAAGTGAAATGCGTAGAGATTGCGTCTTTTATATCATATGAAACTGAAATCGTGATGAAAAAACCTAGATGATATACGTTATTAGTGAATTTGTTTAAAGCCAGTTAGATTTCATTATGATCTGGATTTGAAAAAAAATAAAATTTGCAAGAAAACCTTATATAGTTATAGACAAATCTCAATTCACTAAACCAGTCAACATATTAAGAATCTAGTTGGTCACGTATATTAACAACTATTAGTCAGAAATTAAACTAGAATAATTAATCAAATATGACCGGAGAAAAATATAACTTTAGAAATTAAACGATAAAATATACATAATTGAGGCATTATAATTCCAATCCTAGAATATTAATGAAAAGGAAAATAGATATTTTGTCTTTTATAGAGTATTTACAATTCTCTATAAATATAAAATTATGTCTTTTATTTTAAAATAGGTTGTTTGTTTGATAGAAAAATTATATAATTCACGGAATATAGAGCTAACACTCTAGACATAACAAATAAGAATTTTATAGATTTCTTATTAGTGGTTCATGTGGATTACCATTTAAGGCTGAACAGCTGGACAATTTATGATTTGCAATAACCCAAGCTTTAAAGAGATATTTAAAGCCAAAGATAATCAATCTCCAGGTTATAAATTCATAAACAAACTCTAGATTTGTCTAAAAAGATAATTTTGACTGTCAAATATTTTTTTTTTATTGTTTTCGTCACTTATATGATATTTAAGTAACCAAAATTTATAACCAGAGTAGTTATAATATTATTAATTTCAATTCTCAATATAAACTCAAGCAAATAATGTTTAATTGTTTTATATAAAAAAGTATTTGTAAGTTGAGAATAATATATATTTACTTTTATATTTTATTATATCTTGTACACCATCAAAGACACAATTCTGCAAGAGAGGGATGTGCGTCGACGTAATCCCACTTGCAATTTTTTCTTTTCTTTTCTGAATGCAAAAGCAAGTAAAGATTTTAAGAAATTCGAACATAAATGTCTTATAGATCTATGAAAAATAGAAATGAATGAAAAATAAAAGAGCAAGCTGATCCCATGCCTTATAGATCTATGAAAAATGTATGAAAAATCTAAATCATATATATTTGGTAAGTATTAATTTAATAATACAATACTTATAACTAATAAATTATTGTACACTACTGCAAAAAATTATACAAAGTCATGGCTTTGTGGATTTAATTCTTTTCATGACTCAGAACTTGATAATGACAATATAAAAATTATTAGTGAAAGAGCGCCAATTATCTGTCATTTATTTATTTATTTATTTTACTGAAGACAATCTTCTTTACACGGCAACTAAGTTTGATCAGATCATAACTGGTTTCGTGTTAGTAGTTCTACACGGAACCAACTGGGAAACTTGCTGGAAATGAAGATGCAGATAAGCCTGATGAGTATCTCGTCCTTCCTTCCATCGATGGCAGCAAAATCAAGAAAGGATGTCTTAATTTGCTCATACTTAAGACAGGTTGTAAGAAATTGAAGACTTGAAACCAGAGGCTTTTGTCTAGAAAAGTAATGAATTCATCATATAGAAATTGAGCTTCATATGAATTTAATCACGAGTCAAGAAGTCTAGGCTTGAATAGGCACAATTATATTTTGGTTATTCCTGAAAAATTAAGTTTTTTTTTTTTTTTTGTGAAATGAGTGGTTTTTTTTAATGTTTAAATCAGTAAATGTAAAAGAGAAATAAAAAAAAAACTTATAAGAGAAAGAAATAATGTGAAGAGCCATAAAAGTTTTTGTAATGTGCTCTAGTTGTTAGATCTAAAAACTCTATTTTTTGTACCTGTGATCTAAAATATTTATAGATCATGATCATGTCAGCCTATCTTAGATATGAAAGTTGCATAGTAATATGATGCATGTATTGCATGGCAACCATTGACTAGAATATATGGTGTCAATCTTTAATAAAATTGTATATATACAAAGAATTTATTAGTAAATTATACAAAACTTTATATGCGTGGGCTATGCATGGCATTGTTATCTCACCTCCAGGAACTTAAGAAAAATTCAAGTGTGCGACAACCATAAAGTAAGGAAGAAAAAAAATGTATGGAGATAAGGGGAGAATCCTGACCACTTGGGCTAAACTTCAACGACAAGGGTGTTGTCTAAACCCTAAACCTTAATCTCTCCAATCCTTTTTAAATATCGGACACATGTGAGATTTAATCTTGCTGTTTTTGAAAATTATTTTTCGTTAAAAAATAAATTAAAGTTATGTTTTTTTATTTTATTTTTAAAAAATTATTTGTAACATTCACACATAAAAATAACCTAAAAATATGTTGGTTTTAATATTAGATAATAACTTTTAAAAATTATAATAATAATATTATAATTATACGTAACTTTCTCTCCACGCATACTATTATTCGGAGGTTGGGAAACACGGTAGCAACAAGTTATAACACTATCAATTTACAAGACATGTCTTTTCCCGGATTGAAAATTCATTGTTTGCTTGACTTTCTAAGGTTACGTTAAATTTGTGAAATTACAAGGAAAGTGAGTTAGGGAAGTGAAACAGTACCGGACGTTGCTGCAAGTGATCACGTGCCCTCGAAATCATATTTTCCTAAATACTGATAAGATAGAGTTCTGAGTATGACCGATATCATCATTCTAAGTTCTTAAATTGTATGGTGTGATGATATAGAATTTATGATCTCCACAATAAATTTAGAGTTCAAGTCAGAGTGTGCATCTCTTGTACGAATATGGAATAATCAAGGTTTTACTTGCACCCGAACCCATAAAATACGTTTTCTAGAGGGTAAGGTTTTCTAGCATACAAAAACAAAATCCCATATTTTATAAATACAAAAGTTTTGAATTTTTGGAAGTTAAAAGGACTATTCAAAAACATAGTGACACGTCAATTTCTTAAGAGAAATAAAAATAAAAATATGACCTTCTTTTGAAATGGAATATTTTTCTATCTATTTATAGTTTTATAGTGTTTTAAGCCATTTAGATTTCATTATGATCTGGATTTGAAAAAAAATAAAATTTAGCAAGCAAACCTTATATAGTTATAGACAAATGTCATCCACTAAACCAGTCAACATATTAAGAATCTAGTGGGTCACACATATTAACAACTATTAGTCAGAAATTAAACTAGGATAATTAGTCAAGTGTGACTTGAGAGAAATATAACTTTAGAAATTAAAAAATAAAATATATGTAATTGAGGGATTATAATTCTAGTCCTAGAATAATCAAGCAAGGACTTGATTGATTGAATTTCTAAAAACATCTTTGAATAATATGTGAATATTAATGAAAAGGAAAATAGATATTTTGTCTTTTATAGAGTATTTAGAATTCTTTATAAATATAAAATTATACCTTTTATTTTAAAATAAGTTGTTTGTTTGATAGAAAGATTATATAAGTCACGGAATATAGAGCTAACACTTTAAACATAACAAATAAGAATTTTAAAAATTTCTCATTACCGGTTCATATGGATTACCATATTCTCATTACACTCTAGACATAAAACATTAAAAAATAGAAATAAATGAAAATTAAAAGAACAAGCCGATCCCATGCCTTATAGATCTATGATAAATGTACGAAAAATCTAAATCATATATTTGGTAACTATTAATTTAATAATAAAATACTTATAACTAATAAATTATATAAACTCATGGCTTTATGGATTTAATTCTTTTTGTGACTCGGAATCTTATAATGAAAATATAACAATTATCACTGAAAGAGCGCCATTTATCTGACATTTATTTATTAATTAATTTATTTATTTTACTGATGACAATCTTCATTACACGGCAACTAAGTTTGATAAGATCATGAGATCATGATCTTATCACGGAACCAGCTGGGAAACTCACTGGAAATGAAGATGAAGAAAAGCCTGGTGAGTATCTCGTCCTTCCATCAATGGCTTTTGTCTAGAAAAGTAATTAATTCATCATATATGAATTTAATCACGAGTCAAGACTTCTAGGCTTGAATATGTACATTATATTTTCGTTATTCCTGAAAAAGTAATTTTTGTGTGTGTGTGTGGAATGAGTGGTTTTTTTTATGTTTAAATCAGTAAATATAAGAGAGAAAATATAAGAGTTGCATAATAATTGATTCGTGAAAATAATAATTTCATCACTGGTTATAGTGTTTGGTTATGCTATTGGTGAAGAGATTGAACAATTAATGAGAAAAAAATACGAATAACTTTTTATAATTATAATAATAATTTTATAATTATAAATGACATTCTTTCCACGCATGCTAATATTCAGAGGTTGGGAAACAAAGTAGCCACAACATAGGCAACAAGATAGTTATAGCACTATCAATTTGCAAGACATGACTTTTCCCGGATTGAAAATTCATAGTTTGTTTGACTTTCTTAGATTTCGTTGAATTTATGAAATTACAAGGAAAATCGGATAGGGAAGTGAAACAGTACCAGACGTTGTTGCAAGTGATCACGTGCCCTCGAAATTATATTTTCTTATAAGATAGAGTTCGAGGATGACCCATATCCTCGTTCTTAAAGTGTGAAGATATAGAATTTATAATTTGCACAGCAGCAGGTTTAAAGTTTGAATTAGAACGTGTGTTTTTTTTTAAAAATTTGAAATAACCAGAGTTTACTTGCTCATCTGAACTCATAAAGTATGTTTTTTAGAATGTGATGTTTTCTCGTATCCAAAAAAAATCTCATATTTTATACAAATACAAAAGTTTTAAATTTTTAAAAGTTAAAAGGACTATTCAAAAACATAGTAATACATCAATTTTCTAAGAAAAATAAAAATAAAAATATGACTTTCTTCTCAAGCTATCAATAGTTTTATAGTGTTTCAAATTGATACTAAATTTAAGAATAATATATCTTATTTTCCTGGACCAGTTGGAAAATGCTAGGGCTTCGATATTATCTTAATTTGAAACATGGAAAGACGTTATTTTAATATTCTGAACTACAAATCCACGTACAAGCGATGCAACCCTGTTCGGAGGCGAGACCAGCCGGTCAACGTTGCACGAGAACGAGGAGACGGATCTCCAAAATATCATGAATGGTAGATAGAATATGGTAGATAGAATATATATATATATACATGCTAATTTTAAACAGTCAAATAAAATAATTTCAAAAAGTTAACAGCAATATGAAAAATATGATAATCAAACACACAAAACTGTTTTTCAATAAACTTAAACTCAAAAAATAATTTTTTATAAAACATGTTTTTTTTGCCCTAATCAAAATAACAACCATGTACCACAACAGCAACCACGTACCACAAACAGGCTCGTAGAAAAGAAAGAGCTGGTTATAAAGCAACAAAATACTGGTTCTCTCTCTATATAGCAGCTACATAGGTTTTAGTCCTGATATTTAATGGACGAATACTTAAATCAGCAGGATATGTCATGACTCTCATCATGACCTCTTTAATATTCGCCACTTTAATTGGTTGCAGGAACCATCTTGGAAGCTAAATTTGTCAGCTTGTCGATGAAAGCATCTGTCGTGGCAAACAAGTTATTGATTAGAACCCACTCTTCTAATATCCGCAACCCTAAACTCTTGTGGAAAGTGAAATGCGTAGTCTTTTATATCATATGAAACTGAAATCATGATGAAAAACCTAGATGACTTATGTTATTAGTGAATTTGTTTTAAGCTAGTTAGATTTCATTATGATCTGGATTTGAAAAAAAATAAAATTTAGCAAGCAAACGCTTTATAGTTATATACAAATCTCAATCCACTAAACCAGTCAACATATTAAGAATCTAGTGGGTCACACATATTAACAACTATTAGTCAAAAATTAAAATAAAGATAATTAATCAAATATGACTTGGGGGAAATATAACTTTAGAAATTAAACGATAGAAATATATATAATTGAGGCATTATAATTCCAGTCCTAGAATAATCAAGCAGGGACTTGATTGATTGAATTTTTAAAAATACCTTTGAATAATATGTGAATATTAATTAAAAGGAAAATAGATATTTTGTCTTTTATATAGTATTTAGAATTTTTTATACATAGAAAATTATGCCTTTTATTTTAAAATAGGTTATTTTTTTGATAGAAAGATTATATAGGTCACGGAATATAGAGCTAACACTCTAGACATAACAAATAAATTTTTGAAGAGTTCTCATTAGCGGTTCATGTGGATTACCATTTAAAGTTAAACATTTAAGGTTAAATAGTTGGACAATCAATAACCCAAGCTTTAAAGAGTTATTTAAAGCCAAAGATAATCAAATCTTTTGGTTATAAATTCATAAACTAACTCTAGATTTGTTTAAAAAGATATTTTAGACTCTAAAATATATTTTTTTATTATTGTTTTCGTCACTTATATGATATTTTAGTAACCAACATTTATAACCAGAGTTGTTATAATATTATTAATTTCAATTCTTAATATAAACTCAAGTAAATAATGTTTAATTGTTTTATATAATAAAAATATTTGTAAGTTTGACAATAATATATATTTACTTTTATATTTTATTATATCTTGGACACCATCAAAGACACAATTCTGCAAGAGAGGGATGTGCGTCGACGTAATCCCACTTGCAATTTTGTTTTTTTCTGAATGCAAAAGCAAGTAAAGATTTTAAGAAATTCGAACATAAATGTCTTATAGATCTATGAAAAATAGAAATGAATGAAAATTAAAAGAGCAAGCTGATCCCATGCCTCATAGATCTATGAAAAATGTATGAAAAATCTAAATCATATATATTTGGTAAGTATTAATTTAATAATACAATACATATAACTAATAAATTATTGTATACTAATGTAATAAATTATACAAAGTCATTGCTTTGTGGATTTAATTATTTTCATGACTCAGAATTTGATAATGACAATATAACAATTATTAGTGAAAGAGCGCCAATTATACTGAAGACAATCTTCTTTACACGGCAACTAAGTTTGATCAGATCATAACTGGTTTCGTGTTAGTAGTTCTACACGGAACCAACTGGGAAACTTGCTGGAAATGAAGATGCAGATAAGCCTGATGAGTATCTCGTCCTTCCTTCCATCGATGGCAGGAAAATCAAGAAAGGATGTCTTAATTTGCTCATACTTAAGACAGGTTGTAAGAAATTCAAGACTTGAAACCAGAGGCTTTTGTCTAGAAAAGTAATGAATTCATCATATAGAAATTGAGCTTCATATGAATTTAATCACGAGTCAAGAATTCTAGGCTTAAATAGGCACAATTATATTTTGGTTATTCCTGAAAAATTAAGTTTTTTTTTTTTTTTGTGAAATGAGTGGTTTTTTTATGTTTAAATCAGTAAATGTAAAAGAGAAATAAAAAAAAAACTTATAAGAGAAAGAAATAATGTGAAGAGCCATAAAAGTTTATCATAATATGCACTAGATATATGATGCTATGTATTTGCTATTTTTGGCAACCAGTGATCTAAAAATATGTTATCAGATCTTGATCATGTCAACTATCTTAGATATGATAGTTACATAAAGAATTTGATTAGTGAAAATTATGCATTTACATGCATTGATTATGATGCATGACTATGCTATTGACTAGAAATATGGTGTCAATCTTGAATAAAATTGTATATATACAAAGAATTTATTAGTAAATTATACATAACATGCATAGAATATGATGCATGACAACCATTGACTAGAAATATGGTGTCAATCTTGAATAAAATTGTATATATACAAAGAATTTATTAGTAAATTATACAAAACTTTATATGCGTGGGCTATGCATGGCATTGTTATCTCACCTCCAGGAACTTAAGAAAAATTCAAGTGTGCGACAACCATAAAGTAAGGAAGAAAAAAAATGTATGGAGATAAGGGGAGAATCCTGACCACTTGGGCTAAACTTCAACGACAAGGGTGTTGTCTAAACCCTAAACCTTAATCTCTCCAATTAAATATTTGCTGTTTTTGAAAATTATTTTTCGTTAAAAAATAAATTAAAATTATGTTTTTATTTTTATTTTTAAAAAATTATTATTAACATCAACACATAAAAATAACTTAAAAATATGTTGGTTTTAATATTAGATAATAACTTTTAAAAATTATAATAATAATATTATAATTATACGTAACTTTCTTCCCACGCATACTATTATTCGTAGGTTGGGAAACACGGTAGCAACAAGATAGTTATAACTCTATCAATTTACAAGACATGACTTTTGCCCGGATTGGAAATTCATAGTTTGTTTGACTTTCTAAGGTTACGTTAAATTTGTGAAATTACAAGGAAAGTGAGTTAGGGAAGTGAAACAGTACCGGACGTTGTTGCAAGTGATCACGTGCCCTCGAAATCATATTTTCCTAAATACTGATAAGATAGAGTTCGAGTATGACCGATATCATCATTCTAAGTTCTTAAATTGTGTGGTTTGATGATATAGAATTTATGATCTATACAATTAATTTAGAGTTCGAGTCAGAGTGTGCATCTCTTATATGAATATGAAATAATCAGGGTTTTACTTGCACCCGAACCCATAAAATACATTTTCTAGAAGGTAAGGTTTCCTAGCATACAAAAACAAAATCCCATATTTTATAAATACAAAAGTTTTAAAGTTTTGGAAGTTAAAAGGACTATTCAAAAACATAGTGATACATCAATTTTTTAAGAGAAATAAAAATAAAAATATGACTTTCTATTGAAATGGAATATTTTTCTAGCTATTTATAGTTTTATAGTGTTTTAAGCCATTTAGATTTCATTATGATCTGGATTTGAAAAAAAATAAAATTTAGCAAACAAACCTTATATAGTTATAGACAAATGTCATCCACTAAACCAGTCAACATATTAAGAATCTAGTGGGTCACACATATTAACAACTATTAGTCAGAAATTAAACTAGGATAATTAGTCAAGTGTGACTTGAGAGAAATATAACTTTAGAAATTAAACACTAAAATATATGTAATTGAGGGATTATAATTCTAGTCCTCGAATAATCAAGCAAGGACTTGATTGATTGAATTTCTAAAAACATCTTTGAATAATATGTGAATATTAATGAAAAGGAAAATAGATATTCTGTCTTTTATAATGTATTTAGAATTCCTTATAAATATAAAATTATGCCTTTTATTTTAAAATAAGTTGTTTGTTTGATAGAAAGATTATATAAGTCACGGAATATAGAGCTAACACTCTAAACATAACAAATAAGAATTGTAAAAATTTCTCATTACCGGTTCATATGGATTACCATATTCTCATTACACTCTAGACATAAAACATTAAAAAATAGAAATAAATGAAAATTAAAAGAACAAGCCGATCCCATGCCTTATAGATCTATGATAAATGTACGAAAAATCTAAATCATATATTTGGTTACTATTAATTTAATAATATAATACTTATAACTAATAAATTATATAAACTCAACAACTTGAAGCCAGATTAAGCATAAATCTCAACAACTTGAAGCCAATGTCACGGAACCAGCTGGGAAACTCACTGGAAATGAAGATGCAGAAAAGCCTGGTGAGTATCTCGTCCTTCCATCAATGGCTTTTGTCTAGAAAAGTAATTAATTCATCATATATGAATTTAATCACGAGTCAAGACTTCTAGGCTTGAATATGTACATTATATTTTCGTTATTCCTGAAAAAGCAAGTTTTTTTTTGTGTGTGTGGAATGAGTGGTTGTTTTTTATGTTTAAATCAGTAAATATAAGAGAGAAATAAAAGGAATTATAAGAAAAAGAAATAATGTGAAGAGACCTAGTGACCTAAAATATTTATAAATCTTCATCATGTCATCTTATTTTAAAATATAAGAGTTGCATAATAATTGATTCGTGAAAATAATAATTGCATCATTGGTTATAGTGTTTGGTTATGCTATTGGTGAAGAGATTGAACAATTAATGAGAAAAAAATACGAATAAATTTTTATAATTATAATAATAATTTTATAATTATAAATGACATTCTTTCCACGCATGCTAATATTCAGAGGTTGGGAAACAAAGTAGCCACAACATAGGCAACAAGATATTTATGACACTATCAATTTACAAGACATGACTCTTCCCGGATTGAAAATTCGTAGTTTGTTTGACTTTCTTAGATTTCGTTGAATTTATGAAATTGCTGGGAAAATCGGATAGGGAAGTGAAACAGTACCGGACGTTTGATCACGTGCCCTCGAAATCATATTTTCCTAAATACTGATAAGATAGAGTTCGAGGATGACCCATGTCCTTGTTCTTAAAGTATGCGGTGTGATGATATAGAGTTTATAATTTGTACAGCAGTAGATTTAGAGTTTATGATCTGTATAGCAGCAGGTTTAGAGTTCGAGTCGGAACGTGTATTCATTATAAAAATATGGAACAACCAGGGTTTTACTTGCTCACCTAGACCCTCAAATTATGTTTTTTAGAAGGTGACGTTTCCTCGCATCCAAAAACAAAATCCCATATTTTATACAAATACAAAAGTTTTAAATTTTTGGAAGTTAAAAGGACTTCAAAAACATAGTAATATCAATTTTCAAAGAAAAATAAAAATAAAAATAAAAATAGGACTTTCTTCTCAAGCTATCAATAGTTTTATAGTGTTTCAAATTGATACTAAATTTAAGAATAATATATTTTATTTTCCTGGACCAGTTGGAAAATGCTAGGGCTTCAATATTATCTTAATTTGAAACATGGAAGGACGTTATTTTAATAATATAGAGAAAATCGATGCAACCCTGTTCGGAGGCGAGACCTGCCGGTCAACGTTGCACGAGAAGGAGGAGACGGATCTCCAAAATATGATGAATGGTAGATAGAATATGGCGGATTCAACTGCAAATATATTAGGCGGCAGACCACTGCTCGCACCCAATTACTTTGTTTTTATTTATTTATTTATTTATTACTTCCAGCATGATCGGTCAAGATGAGACAAACTAGAAGAGTCTTGATATATAAGAAATAAACATTATTGTATATATATATATATATATTTGCATGCTAATTTTAAACAGTCAGATAAATCCCTATCGGACGGGTGGATATTACTTGCCTCGATCCGTTAGTTTGGTATTACAAAATAAAAAACACTTTGAAAACAATCGCTATCGTACTCCTAGAGATGTTTCATACACATGTTGTTTTTTAAATATTTTTCATTCAATATAGAATAAAAATATTTTTGTAAGAAATAAAACATCATTTTTTATACCAAAATTTCAGAATAACTTAAAAATAATAATCAGAAGCAAAATATATTTCAAAATTTAATGACATATAAATTCCACCCAGCACAAGCAAAATTAAGTGTCTGCTTGGAAGTATGGTTGAAATTATTTTTTAAAGTGTTTTTCGTTTAAAAACACATTCAAAATAATATCTTTTTATTTTTTTTTAAAATCATTTTTAATATCATCATATGAAAATGATATAAAAATATCAGATTTTTTTAATTTAAAATAAAATAAAATAATTTTTGGTCTCTTTTTCACGAATATCCCCTAGTCGTCGTCATCACTTGTTCCTTTGTGTCAATAGTCAAGGAAAACTCATCTCGAATAAAAAATCAAGAAACACATGTCCGAGAAATCTCTCGCCGCAGAACAATGAAAACGACCGAAAGAAAAGGATGGGAGAGATCAGAAAGTCAATAAAGTCGAAAAAAATCTAAAATTCACCTCAAGCTGAGAGGTTCGTTACATTTTCCCAACCTCCCTTTACATTTCTTCGTTAGCTGTGTTTTTCTTTCCACTCTTGGCATCTTGTAGCTGAGTGATTTGCCCTACCACTACGTGTGTTCAACTGGCTGTTTAATAATGTTATAAATAATATCTATATATATATTTATATTTATATGTATATTTATATATTTAATATTATCACATTAAAATTATTAAAAAACATCAAGAGAATATCTGCACTTAACTGTATAGCGTGCCAATGGAGGCCACGAGAATATGCTTCGATGCCGAGGGAACACAGATTTTGACTCGGAGAATTTGCTTTTGACACTCAATCAGTTATCATTATCGACAGGATCATTGAAAGAATGCTTCCCACGAACTCATATATACACCACTTTCGTCTCAAATCTCCAAAACTCCATTCCCACTACAGAAAACAGAACCTTAACATTTTCTTCATCTTCTTTCCCATTTCTTTCCTCCGAGAAAACAAAATCTTGTCCTCCGTACAGAAAGTGTACGGTAAGTGTTCCTGCCTCATGTCTTCATCACGCCAGCCAAGCATGTCGTGTTCCTCGGGATCCAACTTCGACGAGTTCCAAATGGGTCAATACTATCCGTAGAACGCTCGAGAAGGAGGATGAGGATGATACAGATGAAATCACGGTGAGCATCTTTACTGTCCCCAAAACCCTAATGTCCTGCCATCCTGACTTTTACACCCCGCATCAACTTCCACTTGGTCCGTACCATTATTGGCGTCCGGATCTGAGCGAGATGGAGGGGTACAAGCTTTCGGCAGCGAAAAGCCTACAAAATCAACTTCGATGCAGCAACTTTCAGGATATTGTCGAGAAATTGATAAGGCTCGAGCCCAAGATTCGGGCATGCTATCACAGCTACTTAAATTTCAATTCTGTAACACTAGCATGGATGATGGCTTTGGATGCTTCGTTCTTACTCGAGTTTCTTCAGATTTATTCCGCCAATGAGGATAGAAATTTATGCAGAATCTCCTCGAGGATGACTCACTTGCTTGACTATTCAAAGAGGAAATCGGCACATTCTGCAATTCTCAGGGATATAGTGATGATGGAGAACCAAATACCACTGTTTGTATTGAGGAAGGTGCTGAAGTTTCTACTCATGTCAGCAGAATCAGCTGATGACATGCTGATTTCCATGTTACTAGGGTTATGTAAAGAGCTCTCTCCTTTCAAGATGGTGGAGTTGGAAAAGATCAAAGTCTTGGAGCATTACCACTTGCTAGACTCTTTGTACGACATTATGGTGCCTAGAGTGGACGAACTACTGATTGATGTAACAGCTGAAGATGTCGAGGAAAATCGTTACGAGACTGAGCAGGAAAACAGATCAGGGTCTGGAATTGATTTCAGTCATGTGAAAAGCTTTCTGAGCGATCTCTGGAATACAGTTTCTGAGCTAAACATAGGCCCAATGCGTTCCCTCAAGAACGTCGCATCATCATCGACAGGAATATTTAAAATTTCTTGGACAATACTGAGTAACCTTCTGAACTCCTCAGCCTCCAATAACTCCATTGACCCAGAAACTGAGAGCGGCGCCGGCAGAAATAACCAGCAGCTGCCGCCTTTGGCAGAAGAGATTGCAATTCCTTCTGTCACCCAGCTCTCTAACTCTGGTGTCCGTTTCTTCCCTACCAGGGGTAACATCTCCACCATTGATTTCGACACGGAGAAAGCTGTATTTTGCCTCCCCATGATTAGTTTGGATGCAAACAGTGAGTTCATCTTCAGAAACCTGGTGGCATATGAATTGTCGCATGCATCAGGACCCATGTTTTTTGCTCGGTACGTTGAATTGATGAACGGGATTATCGACACCGAGGAAGATGTGAGGTTGCTTAGAGAGAGAGGCATTGTTTTCAACCATTTGAAGAGCGATCAAGAGGTGGCAAACCTATGGAACGGGATGAGCAAGTGCAAGTCCATTAGGCTGACAAAAGCCCCGCTCTTGGATAAGGTGATTGACGATGTTAACAAGTATTACAGCAGCCGATGGACGGTCAAGATTGGAAAATTTATGAAGCACTCTGTGTTTTCTTCATGGAAGTTCCTCACAATGCTCGCTTCCATTCTGCTCTTGCTCTTAATGGCTGTGGAATCATTTTGCTCGGTTTATAAATGCGGTGGAATATTCTGATCCATTTAGGCTGCTCGCATGGTATCCTTCAAGGTTGTGTTCATAATAGTACATATGTTGCTCATTTATATACACGCACACAGATATTTGTTTCATTTTTATTTATTTTTTATTAATTTCGACAGTTTATTTTACTACAACATTGTTGTTGTTTCTTATAATTACTGTATAAAGAGATATTTTCAATTGTAATGCTGTGGAGGAGGAGGACTGCCCCTCGTTGTGTGGCCCAATAACTGTATTCATAGCACAATTAATGAATAAAACAAATTATGGTCATTATGTTCATGCTTAAGTTGAACACGAGGTTAATACTTTACATGTTTATAAAGACAATATTTCGTGTGATTGATTGATTAGTTAATTATAGGTTAACTAAAAGATTTATTAGACAAAGAGTCTGATGTTTTAATCTGAACTATCTTCAGGATTTTATACTTTTGTTGTATTATGACTTGATTGAGTCTTTTGTAATGTTTCAATTTAACAGGGCATATCTGCCTTGATTATTAGCAAAAAGAAAAAAAAAGAAGAATAAAACAAATTCTTATAGTATCTGAATTAAACATTATGTAACTCAAAAAGATTAAACAGTTATTATATAATAATAATAATAAAGATTAGGAGTTTGAATGAAGAAAATACTTTGATTTCATATGACTTTGTAATAATATATTTTGTGTACTTATTATATTTGTAAGCTCAAAGTACATAAGAAGATGGAGATTCAAATGAGAAAAATTGAGAAAAAGCAACACGTAGCTTGCTTATTATTACAATCATTCAATCAATATAAACACAATCACATTGGTAATTAAATGTCCTTAAACATTCATCATGCATAATAACATATTAATTTACATAAATAAATATAAATAAATATTAAATTTTAATTATTGTCATCATTGCAATTTTAAAAAATAATATTTCGAACATATAGAAATATTAAATCAAATCCAATTTGATACTTTCCTAAACTTAATCAATTCACTTAATACATATTTTTCTTTTATTTTTTTTAAATTAATACAAAAATTAATCGTTTTCAAATTCTTGTTAATATCCTAAACAATTTTAGAATCAATTAAATAAAAAATTCATGGCTTAAAAGCTCTTTATAAAAATATTATTTTTCTAAATAATTTAATTATTTTAGGATATTAGAAAACTCAGTCATTTTAAATTACAAATTTTAATTCAATCATAATCATATTAGAAAGATTAATTATATAACTAATTTAGTTTAGGTGTTTTAATTTTAATATAAATCAATTGTATGCAAGGGTTGAACCATAATTTCACCCCAATATCTAATTGTAATTATGTATAAGTCTAAAGGTAGAATTGTAATTCTACCTAATAACCCTATTGTAATATTATAAAAGTTCCTCAGGAAAATTTGTAATCTCGCCCTCATCTTCTCCTAGCAGCTACCAAAATAGTGATCACTTTGCCCACCGCCGGCGACCATCTCAGTGACAGAACAGGTTGCCCATAGGTTTACTGCAGTACGACGTAGCTTCACGCTGGATGGAAGTAGCGCCAGACATGGTGGCGCTGTTGTGGCGGGGGCGGCAGCCCATGGTTGCTACCTTTGCTATAGTGGTGGCTTGGCCTGGTGCATCGTCGTTGGTGACGCACAACCACCCATAACCATTTTTTTCATTTTCTTGAGGATTCTAGCCAAATATGGAAGTTAACAAGTAAAACATGGAATCAACAACCTTAATTTGTCTAACTTAATTTCACAACTACTATTTGGTTTCTCAAAACGCAGACATGTAGCAACAATCGTAGATTTAAGATTTTTCAAGAGTTTTAGGACTATTGTTAGATATATCTAGAATTATTTGGGATTTATATGAAAATTGATTGAAGATTATTTTTTTCTCAATTATGAATAATTGCTTTAAATCTTGATTTTCACAGGCTACTAGTGATTTATATTTTTAGTGTTAGCTCCTTCTTTTTTGTTCAAGTGTTTTCATAGTTTTCTACAAAAAAATAAGAAGCATATCATCAAATTTATAACCTATATTCTTATAAATAAAAAAATATCATTTTTTACTTAAATAATATCACAAATATTATTTTAGGATAATTTTAGAAATTTATTCAATCAAGTCATTACTTGATGTTTTTCTAGGTCTAGAATTGTAATCTCTTATATTAATTATATTTTAGTCTTAAATTTTTAATACTTATTTACATTCAAGTCACTCAATAGTTGTCTGGGAGTTAGGAAGATTTTTGTCTGGGATTGTAAAATCAGACCGATTTGGACTGATTTTTGCGATTTTTGTCCGATTTTAACAAAAATCAATTTTTCTACCCGATTTGATAAGTTTTGTTGAGTTAACTCGCAAAATCATTTAACAACCATGATCATGATCCTACAATATTTTAAAAAATCATAAATAGTTTAAATTATTATTTATTTATTCATAGGAATGTTCATGTTTAAACATTATAGCATTAAATATCTTTATTAAATTATATTCATTCTCAACGTTATAGTTGTTGATTATTTAACTAAATTTCAAAATTCTTTTCGGATTTCATTCCACATTAGTCTAAAGTTTCATTATTATTTTATTTAATTCACTTAAAGTGATAAATTCTCTTAATTACTTTCTATATAAGATAACTTAATGATTTAAATTTAAAATTCACTTATACAATTATTATATGAGTTTTTCATAAAAATAAATTCTCTTTATATAGAATTCTCATGCCAGTTAATTTTCATGTAAATATTATATAACAAACTACATATTATTTCCAAATATTAATCATATATCAGTGAATAGTTGTTTCAGTGCTAAATTAAAATAATATAAAATAGTTCTAACAACACGCTCTAATTAATATTCAATTTTAATAAAACACTAACCTGAAATACTTAAAATTAATAAAACACTAACCTGAAATACTTAAAATTAATAAAACACTAACCTGAAATACTTAAAATTAATGCTTTGATGCAACAAAAGACTTATAATTATGACTTTATAATATTTTTTATTATTATTTTTATAATATTCTTTTAAAATTATTTTTATCTTATGGTCTTCATTTTACTCTAAATTTATTAATGAAATATAATAATAAAAAAAGTTATAGTTCAAAACTAAAATATAACAGAATGCATTGGCCATTAAGAAAACAACTCATATAGTGTAAAGAACGTCAACATATTACCATCTTAATCCGAGTTATAAGGAGTCAGGGACTATCCTGGTTTTTTTAATTTCTTTCTTAATCATAGGCAGAACAGAAACTTGAACTCTCGAATTGAAAAAATAAATAAAAAGAAAATAAATTGAACAGAAACTCCCCCCCTCGTCAAAATTTACCCCTGTTTGAGATTCTTTTGGTGGGGAAGAATCATAAAAGAAATTACCAAAACACAACAAAATTGCTCAATTGAGAAGATTTACAAGATGTGTGATGATCCACAATTATGCAGAGCTTAGTTCTCATCATTATCGATCACGCCATGAATAGAATTTCGGATGAGAAACTAAAAAATGCATAAAGTTATTATTTACAGTACCCAGCTTGTAGACGATGATACCAAAAAATCAATCTATGTTCCTCATCTGGTGTTGCATAACATGTCTCTCATCAGCTCCCACCTGCACCCAGCAAGTTTGCAATCAGAACCAAAATCGAAAACTTGAACACAACTAAAAGATAATAAACAAGACAGGTAGGGGAAATCCCTATTTACAGAAAGGTGATTGACCGATGTTTGTTGTCAAAATATATCCGAAAACAGTCCACACCAAACCTGACCTAACGATTCATTTGTTGAACCTAATTTAGCAATCTCTCCATAATAATTCAGAAGAATATTTTATAAACCTTGAGAATATTTCATGTGCGGAAGATTAGTTAAATTGTTTATTTACAGGCACCAAAAAAACAAATGATTGATGCTCAA
This sequence comes from Salix udensis, assembly GCA_029204005.1. Classification (NCBI taxonomy): domain Eukaryota; kingdom Viridiplantae; phylum Streptophyta; class Magnoliopsida; order Malpighiales; family Salicaceae; genus Salix; species Salix udensis. The sequence goes on from CM055035.1 coordinate 5,171,283, forward strand.
GAATTTTTATCAGTAACACCAGATGACGAGAACATCAAAATCGCACATTCATACTGGCAAATACCAAATAAATCGTTAAATACTACATGTAATGTAGTCTGTAGTTGCAACATGATAAGACTGATACAACATAACACCACCTCAAGGGACAGTCCCAACATATTCAATATTTACCTGGGTAGTGATACAGTAAGAAAGCATATCTTGTTCTATTGACACAATCGAATGGATTACTTGTTCATGCAGCATAGTTCATATCGAACAGGTAGGAAAGCATTCTCAATATAAAGTTGAAACTGACCAGAACATTGTTTCTGACATATAATATGAACTCTCACAGCAACAAAAGGCATTACTCAATACAAATGGGGAAAAAAAAGATGGAATAAGAGCAACTCTTAGCTGCAGAAAAGTATTGCTAGCTTGACTCTCAGTTGACAGAAAATTAATGAACTTGATATCTCATTACCTCTAATTTGACCAGAATGCGGTAATGATTCTGAAATGGCAGGTGCTTGCCTCATATTTGTGAGGGAAATCGGTGTCAGTGGAGGAGAATCGATTTCGCCAGGTTTATCCGGTACTTGAGAAGAATCCAAAACCTCAGAAATGTGTGCAGTCATTGTTCTTGGACTACTCAAGGGTATTGAGAAACTTCTTGGGACTATCAAGGGTGGCATGGGAAGAGGTGATGCCAAATTTGCTGCCCCTGAAGAAATCTTGTTTGTTCCAAAAAGCTCAGGATTTCTGACCAATGGAGCAGAGTGTCCAATTGGCCCCAGAGATTTTGCAGCTTTGGCAGCTAAATTACCTGGTGGCCTTGGAAGTTCATGAAGCTCGCTTATCCTGGGTGAAGAAACAAGAGGAGGTGATGTACTAGGGGACACTTTGGGGGATGCAGAAGGTTGAGGATTTGCAGCATGAGCAAGCACTCCAGAAACTTGATGTGAAAGTTCAGTGGCGGAAGTATTACCACAGGATGATAAAGCCAACTTCATTGACCATGGCTTACTGGTTATCGGACCAGAGAAAGATTTCCGTTTAATTGTTTTGTTATCAGATGCATTGTAAACATCAAGCTGTGGAAATGAGATTCCTCCAACTGAAGGACGGGGTAATTGGGTGGAGACATTAGGATTGTTGCTCTCTTTATGTCCTGAGCGTTCTTTTGAAGGGGTGAACTCTGGCAGGTGACCATCGCCAGAATCTTTCTCATTCTTCTTCTGTTCCAATGGGGAAGAATGAGACAAATAGTGAGTTCGCCCACTGATGTCTATTTGCCTTGTGTTGGGAACTGAACCGCTTGCTCTTGAAGAGATCGCACCCTTTGCATCAATAGGTGTGGGCAGCACATACGTGTTGGACTTCCTCGGTGCTTGCTGTATTTGTCTTATTCTTTCAACTGGATCAGGTTTTCTATCTGGAAAAATTGGTGCTGAATGGCTGCCACCTTGTGGTTCTCTGATTGGGAAATGGAAAGCACCAGGGGTTTTGTCTATGTTTAACTGCAGAAAGATCCAAATTTTCAAATTCAAAATAGCTTCAACCTCTGACCTTAATTCATAGAATCATCAGAGTTAACAAAGTAAAAGCAGCTGGCAATATGATCATGTTGGTTTTATAGAGAGCAAAGAGCAAGTCATGAACCTGAAATCTTTATCCAAACAAGTTTATCTGTTAAGTTGAACAAGCAACATGCACATAAGGGATTATTATTTTTGGTTAAATACATTTACAATCAGCAGAATCAAACCTATTAATCGAAAGAAATGTTAACTGTACCTCTACATTTTCTGCTGCGGACGCTTGGGGGAATGAAAGGTCCTCTTCATCGACCTGGACAATAAGCAGTCATGACATAAGCAGAAAACATAGCTTTTAAAAAAAAATGAGAGAAAAAAAATCAACATTGACTCCATGCAAATTAAGGAAAGCATCTCATTCTTTAAATAAAAAGAGTACTCCCAAGTACAATTTTATCTATAGAACATATTGTCTTAAACATGACTCTTTTCATAAAGATACATGGATAACCATCATCAGAAGAGTCTTTTCTTTCAAATTTAGCAAGGCTCAAGTCTAAGAAAATTAAGACCTATTCCTTTTTTAACACACCATCTATCCATTATAAGAACTACTCTTTGAAACAAGTCTAAGTCCTTGGCCTCAGCTCCCCCAGACCCAAAGCCCCCACCCCAAGTAAAAACAGAGATGGCCCATACTCACCCACAAAAAGAAAAGGAAGTTAATTCCATCCTACAATATATCCATAACAATTATGAGGGGAACTACATTGTCTCAAAAATATAGTCTACTCCATCCTACGACACCACATCAACTGACCTCTATACCCAAAGCAGAAATATCCCACTCAAGATTACAAAAAGTTCACTGCTTCTTGCAAAACATAAAGAGTAAAAGGGTTCTGGAAACTGGTTTTCCTCATCCATCTACATGCAGTTCTGAATGCACTCTCAACCCTTGAATGAAAAATTGTGTTAAGACCAAGCCACAAATTCTATAACTTTGATGACATGAACATACCATGACCAAGGGACTCAATGAGCACAGATTTCACAAACCAAAGGGATTCCATCTTCAGCATAAATGTAAAGAGTCCCCTAATCCAATGAACATCTCGAAAGTGGAATATTATTCTTCTACAACTAAATTTTTCTGCTAAAATTATATCCTTTACCTCCATAGAATTCCTTGCGCCAGAAACAGCATGCCCCTGATTATTTGCTCTGTAGTCAAAACTCAATTCCCTGCCTTCATTTGTATCATCGACATCCTCCCCATAATCCTCACCATCTTCTCTACCATCATCTTCAAGTCCACTGAAATGGTAATCAATGTGTTGATGTTCTGTAATCAGTCTTACATGTGGTTCGACTGTCTCAAGTGATTTAAGTCCCTTCTGAAAGAAATTCAACTGCATTGGAAGCATAAAGAATAGAGCATCACCACCCACAATATAAGAGAAATGAAAAATGCAAATTAAACCTGAGATGCCAGGATAAAATGAATGAAATATTTTTGAAATCTAAAAGGCCAAGGATGCACAGAATACCTGAGCAGCATGATGACGAGCTGCCTGTGTTAGAAGGCTTCGAGACTGTCCCTGTTTCAGAGATTTCAACCGAAAAACACATAGGGTTGCCTCCTCATCATATTCTTCACGAGCTGTTCGCAATTGCTGCAAAGTAGTACTTTCATCTTTCCCTCCTTTAGATCTTCCCTTGTCCTTTTGTTGTGCCACCATATATTCATAGACATTTCTGAACATTACATGCCAAATTCAGAGGATATTTACTTTCATGAAATCAAAGTACAATTAAATAGATAAGGATGAACCTTTTTTCATCACATTGTCGCTTCATATCCTGCAAGACAGATCAAGAAAAAGGTCACTGAGAAAATATTTAGTATAATGTTTTCACACCATCGAGTCAATGAGCCTGGGAGATACAAAGGTGTCTATTCATAACCTAAGTTACCAGCTGATCTTCCATGTACAGTAAATGATTGACAGAGCTTGAATGTCAATTAGATTCACATAAGTTGATTACAGACAAACTAAGTGCAGATTGTAACATGGATGCAGGACATGGGGCACATGCACCAAAAAAATCCTATTATGCAGTTCATTAGGGATTAAATTACATACAGAAATATTTAATTTAAAAAACCAACCAAGAGCATGGTTACATGCATTTCTTGTTTTCCTTCAAAAAACCAGGCAGCGACAGCGACACCATCAAAGTTGAACAGCAGCAACAGCATTTTATTACATTTTGAAGAACTCCATGAACAAAAACAAATGAGGAGAAAATCATCTTCTGATTGGCCCACACAAATGTTAGAAAGATGCACTATTCTTAAATTTCATTATGCTGCATGTACAACTATAAAAAGTTAACTTTCTAGATGATCTGGTGGCAGAAAAAAAATCTATGGTCCTGTGGCTATAGGCTATGTATGCATGCAGGCATTTGGTGCATTTGGATCCAAGATATTCTATTTTCTAATAACTGCTCTCCCAATAAAACTGGTGTGGATGACAGTTCTTTTAGGACTCATTTTAAACTGTACTTCTAGGTTCTTTAGAGTTGTCTACTTACCTAATATTCACTAAGAGTTGTACAACCTAGAGTTTGTGATTTTCTTTCTTTTTTCTTGTGTAGATGCCTTGCTTTCCTCTTTTGTTCCAGTGATTTCTATCACCTAAGGGCTTTCTGGCATCATGATTGCAGCTGCTTTTTGCAATAGCATCAATTAGAAACGTTAGTTAAAAGTTGGTGTGCTTTCAAATTGCTTTCACCATTTAGTCCTATAAACATTAGAATGGAGCTTTTGACTGCTTTTAATCCAAAAGAATACTGTTGCTCACAAAAATAGCATCAAGGTCAAACAAGTTGTACTGCTGTTAAAGAAGCACCCCTTTAAAATTTCTCTTCTTTTTATAAAAAAACCATATACAAGTAGAAACCTCCATATATAACAAGTTTAAGAAAACCTCCATATATATATTTATTAAAAAATAAAAAGCTCCTGAAGGAAAAAATGATTCTAAATATAACTAGTTTGAAGAGGTGAGGTGATGAATTATCATGGAAACCTCAAAATTAATAGCAAGAATATTAAGAGTAAAGAAAGAAAAAAGAAACAACAGTAAGGAGAGAGTTCTAAGGAAACCTCAATTGATAGACTGTAAACAAAAAACCTAAGAGATTGATAGGAACAAACCTCAACTGTCCGAAGTTCATTGAGCAGGGATTCCGATGGATTTGTAATCGTTAGGAATATATGAGACCGCTGAAATACAAGTTGCAACAAATTAATAACAGGATGAATGGACTATGTTATTCATAACAAAGTCAAAAAGTCGCTGCAATATACTACACACACACACACACACACACACACACAAACCACTCACATAACTATCAACAAGTTTTTGAAGTTCAAACTGCACTTTCCCCAACATTAGCAAAAGCTTGCCTGCAGAAAAATGTAGCTTAATTACAGCAGGACTAGAATACTGGCTTCATAAATAAAAATCATGACAGCATGCTCAGTTCTAGAATCTAACTGAAAGAAAGCAATCTGCCCCTCCAAGATAAAGGTAAAGGGAAAGGCAACCAGCACACACACATAAGGTCCATGAGCAAACACAGAGGATTGCCTAGTACTTCAGAACAATCAAAAGTTAAAAACTTTATATGGAGTTTTTAGACATCATTACAGCCTATCTAAACAAAACTAACCTTCGCATCCACAAAATTGGAGTATTTATTTACATGAATGAAAAGCGGGATAATTTCTGCTAATAAATTTTACTTGTGGGAATTAAAATTTTTGTGAACATCTTAAGAGTTAAATGTTAACTGACTCACATAAAAATTGTCATAAATTCTAGAGGTAGTTTTAAGTTTACTTTATCCAAACTCTCCCTTTACAACACTAAAATAAATCTTGCGTCTACTATAGATTTTGATGTTTCATTAGCTTCTTTTTCTAATTCAGGGAACATAAGTTTCTTAATATCAAAGAAAGTAATTTGCAAACCCAAAAAGGATACACCTCTCCAGATACCTCATATGAAATAGGATACTAACTTCAGTTGACAGTACTGCAAGCGTAATGTAAACGATTTCATTTCAGTGCCAAAAGGAAATATAAGATGATCAAGGAAAAGAAAAGGAAAAGATAGATAAAACAGGATGACATGTGACTTCATTAAATGGTCCCAAATGCAATCATGACAAACTCATAACTAATCAGCACAAGCTAAAAGAATAGTCACCCGAATGCTTGCAAGCATGGCCTCTGTTATGAAAACAGATTGTCAAGTGTATAAATTTTTTGATTTGAAGTAAAACAACAATATTCACTTGGATGACTGACTTGGTGTGCCCCTCTCATCCCACATTTGCAATCAGCAACTTTGTTTGGAAAAAGACAGTGCCACATATTAGAGGGAAAACCAAAGCCAATATTTTTGTTTCATTATGTCCAATACACATTCAAAGGTAAATTTCAAAGTGCACATATTAACAAGGTATAGCCTTTTCAGATTCATGAAAAGTAAGGCTTTCAATGGCAAAGTCCAGGCAACATTTTAGAAAGCATGCTAAACCAAGGAATCCATATCAAAAATAATTTCAAGTACAATCTTCAACTTAAATAATCTCATTTCACTCTCACTTACCACTTTCTTCATCATCATGTAATGCTGTTTTCTCCACTAAACAAGAACCCATTTCCCGCAATGACTCTGAGAATTCTGAAAGTGCAAATGGAGTCAAATTGGAGAATTCTACCACACAAAAATAAACAAAAAATTGCCAGCCTGTGGATACAATAATCCAAGAGATACATAACAAGTAAACCACCACATTCATATATTATAGTTTAATTTGATCAAACCAGTCAGTTAAAAACAATCTCACGACTACATAAGCAATGATTCAACAAGTAAAACTCAACATAACCACTGATAGTAAGCACAATAACCTAGTACAAAGTACAGTAACACTATTGTAGTCGATGTTACTGTAAAGATAATAAAATGTTATTTACGACAGCATAAATTCAAATATTATAAATTATTCATAAAAACGATCAACAAAAAGCAATTAGTTCAAAATGAAGCTCGTTATTTGGATCTAAAACAAAGTAAATTCTAATTGGAAACGGAAAAATAGAAAAAGCATGAAAGACGGAAAGGAAAGACCAGAAGTTTTACCATATGCACTGTTTGCTGTTGCAGCAGCCGCGAAAAGTAAACTATCATAGCAATTTCTCATGTCTTGCATATCCTGCAAAACATCGCAGAATCATGCCAAAAAACAATCAAGATTCACTATCAAATTAATCGAATCAGAGACAGCTAAGAATAAATTTAGACTAAATTCACTGATTGAGTAGGAAATTTCAATGCACGACGTTTTAACACAAAAGAAACAGTTAAAATTTCAATCATCTAACAGCTAGAACGATCTGAAATTCTAATTTCCAAAAAAAAATGATAAACTTCAAAAGCATCAAAAAACAGAGGGAGAGAATACCCGAGCAGCCTGAGCGAGCTCATCTAACTGAGCAGGAGGTAATAAATCAAATTTGTCCTTGGTTTCTCTTCTTTTCAGTCCAAATCCTCTCAGTTTAGACTTCATTTCCCCCCAAACCCTAATTACTGTGGAAAAAAAAACCACACAGACGAGGGTTTGAATTCAGTGGATTTTAGAGAGAGTGCGTGCGTGTGGGATTAATTCGATAGTTTCGACGACATTAAAGAAGGAGAGAGAAAGAAATGCTGTTTTGGTCATAAAAACGCCAAATACTTGTGCAGATCAAAATTAAGAAAACGAGAAATAATTTCAAACTGTATTTCCAGAGAGCATCCGGGTTCAAGTGAAAGGTAAGTTACTGGGCGGCACGTGTTACTATCCGGGTAATGTGGTAATCTAAGTGGAAGAAGGACGACGTGGCGATAAGATTGAGCTTAGAGTTTGTGACACGTGGGAGATATATGGAGTGGTGTATGGTTTTGAGTGTAGGAATAAAGACCGAGATTGCTGATAAGGAAAGAAAGAGTTACAGAAACTAAAAAGTTTCTGTATTTTGACCGATGATGGGCATGCATGGTCAGATCTTCAGTTTCGTGTTATTACCATTTTGTCCCTTTATTTTGTTTTGAATTGCTTTGAGATTATGAGTTTATTTGGGAGTGAGGTCTGACCGGTAATGTTGGAAAAAAAGGAAGGAGATTATAATATAATTTTTTGTTTTATAATTTTAATTTTATTTCAGATGATATTTTATTAAATATTGTTCTGGGATTGCAGATGCACTTCACGTATGAATTTATAGTTCGTGATGAAATTACAAGTAGTTTGATGGGAGAATAAAAACAAGTGTCTAATTTACTTGAATTATTAATTATATTTTATTACTATAATTATTAAATATTTAAAAACAATATATATATATATATATATATATATATATATATATATATATATTAAAGTAATTTCACAAGTTGAAAAAAATATGAAAAGTTTGGTAATCAAACACTTAAAATTGTTTTTCATTAACCTCAAACTTTATCACAGTTTTAATCAAACACTTTAAAAATTATTTTGAATCATGGTTAAAATGTTTTTCATGAAACTATTTTTTTTAAAATCTCATTCACAAAAACAAAAAAGCAATACCAAAACACCCTAAGGCTGGATGGGTTTGAATGCAATGGTAGGGTGTGTGATTATTGTTATTTTTGAAAATATTTTAAAAATATATATATTAAAATGATATTTTTATTTTTTAAAAATATTTTTATTATTAAGACATGAAAATAATCTAAAAATATTAAAAAAATAAATAAAAATAATTTTTTAAAAAAATATTTTTAAAATACAGTATTAAAAAAGACTCACGATATTAAAAAGAAACTAAAGGGTGTGGGGAATTCACTGTAGTTCCACACACAGAGCACTGTGGATTTCCACAATGCTTTCCTTTTTTTTTTCCTTTTTTTTTCGTTTCTTTCTTTGTTTTCGTTTTTTTTATTTCTTTTTTTTTTCTAATTATTTTTTTCATGAAATATTTTTTTGTTGGTTATATTTTTTTTCTTTTTCTACTTATATATAATTTTATTTGTTTTTTATAATCAGGGTATTTTGGCTAATTTAAGCACATCACAATTAATTCTCGGATCTAATTTTTTTTATAGTTTTTTTTCATTTTTTCAGTTTTTTTTCATTTTTTTCTGATTATATTTTTTTTTCATTTTTTTCCATGAAATATTTTTTTTCAGGTTATACTTTTTTTAATTTTTTTTTTCTTTTTGTACTAATATATATATATTTATGATCGGGGTGTTCAAACTAGCTTAAGTGCACCATAATTAATCCCCGGATCCAATTTTGTTTAACTGTAGTTCCCCACAATTTCTACAGTGCTTTCCTTCTTCTTTTTTTTCCTTTTTTTACCGATTACGTTTCATTTTTATTTATTTTTCTAATTATTTTATTTCTTTTTTTTGTTTCTTGCTTTTTTTTTCCTTCTTTTTTTCTAATTATTTTTTTTTCATGATTTTTTTTTACTAGCTATATTATTTTGCTTTTTCTACTTATACATAATTTTATTTGTTTTTTATAATCGGGGTGTTTGGGCTAATTTAAGCACATCACAATTAATTATCGGATCTAATTTTTTTTTATAGTTTTTTTTCTTTTTTTTCTGATTATATTTTTTTCCATGAATTTTTTTTTTTCTGGTTATACTTTTTTTTTTCTTTTTGCACTTATATATATATATCGGGGTGTTCGGACTAGCTTAAGTGCACCATAATTAATCCTCGGATCCAATTTTGTTTTATAACCAGGGTGTCCAGACCAGCTTATGGGTACCACGACTAATCCTCGGACCCATTTTTTTTCTAAAATATTTTCCCGCTGATATATTTTTTTCCTTTTTTTTTCTTATACTTTTTTTTTGTTCACTTATACATTTTTTTTTTACAACCTGGGTCTACGGGCCAGCTTAAGTACACCACGACTAATTCCCGGAACAAATTTGTTTTTAAAACAATATGGATTGCTACAATGCTTTCACACTTATATTTTTTTTCTTTAACTTATATATTTTTTTATAATCATGCTCTATGGGTCACCTTAAGCGCACCACGACTAATCCCCGGACCAAATTGTTTTTTGATAACCAGGATCTTCAGGCTAGCTTGCGAGCATCACGACTAATCCTTGGACCAATTTATTATTTTTTTAATTTTTTTTCCTAATACTTTTTTTTGTTCACTTATACATTTTTTTTTCCTTATGCCCGAACCAATTTTTTTTTTATAACTCAGGTCTTCGGGTCAGCTTAAACACACCACGACTAATTCCTGGACCGATTTTAAAAAAAAAAAAACAATATGGATTGTGAAAGGTGTGGTAAAAGCACTGTAGCTCCCCACATATAGCATTGTTGATTGCAGCAATGCTTTTCCCGCTACAATGTTTTTTTCCATGTTTTTTGCCTCTCTTTTTTTTTGTTTTTTTTCCTTATTATGTTTTATTTTTATTTTTTTTCTTATTATATTTTTTTTCATTTTTTTCCCCAAAACATTTTTTTTGCCTGCTATATTGTTTTATATTTTTTTTCTTTTTCCACTTATATTTTTTTTGTTTTTTTTAATTAGGATATCCGAGCTAGCTTAAGAGCACCACGATTAATCCCCAGATCTATTTTTTTTATATATAACCACAGTGTCCATGCCAACTTATGCGTACCATGACAATCCCTGTACCCACTTTTTTTTCTTCTAAAGTGCTTTCTCGCTGGTACATTTTTTCTCTTTTTTTCTTATACTTTTGTTTTGTTCACTTATACATTTTTTTTATAACGGGGTCTTCGGGTCAGCTTAAGCACACCACGACTAATTCTTGAAGTTAATTTTAAAAAAAAACAATATAGATTACTACAATTCTTTCACGTTTATAGTTTTTTTTTAGTTTTTTTTTCACTTAAATATTTTTTTTATAACTAGGATCTTCGGGCAATCTTAAGCGCACCACCACCACTCTCCGGATCAAATTTGTTTTTTAATAATCAGGGTGTCCAGGCCAGCTTGGAAGCACCACGACTAATCCCCGGGCGAATTTACTATTTCTTTCCTTATACTTTTTTATGTTCACTTATATTTTTTTTCCCGGGATCTCCGATCCAGCTTAAGAGCACCACGACTAATTTCCGAAGTGATTTTTTTTATAAAAAAAAATATGGAATGCTACAGTGCTTTCATGCTTATACTTTTTTTTTCACTTATATTTTTTTTTTATAACCGGTGTCTCTGTGCCAACTTAAGCTTTTGTTTTTTTGTTTGTTTTTTTTTCTTACTTATATATTTTTTTATAACCGGGGTCTCTGGATGAGCTTAAGCGCACCATGACTAATCCTCAGACCCTATTTTTATAATCGAGGTGTCCGGGTCAGCTGATGTGCACCACGAGTTGTATAAGTACGTATATACCCCCTATAAGACAAAAACCATGAATTGTTAGTGGGGTGTCTCGGTAATTTTACTTTTTTAGAAACTAAACTAAAAAATACAAAATAAAAAACCAAAATACAAAATAAAAAATTATACATATTAAAACTAGACAAAAAAAAATTAATCCCTGCGACGGAACGCGGGCTTATTGCTCGTTTCTCGTCTAAACTATGTAGCATTATATATGGCAATTATGAAATTGCACGAATGTACAAGAGGTATTTATATCAGTTGCGTGTTGAGCATATTTTTCTCTGTTTTTTTGTAAAAATAATGTTTTTTTATTACAATAAAATATCTTGCTTGAAAAATAAAATTCACCTGCGCGGTGGGGGTAACGTGGCATTGAATAATTAATAAAAAATAAATCATGTTAAGGGGTGGTGTCTTAGAGTGCCCAATGACCTTGGGATTCCTAGATTTAGTGGGAGCCACACCATTAAAACTAGAAGATAATTAATTAACTTGTTGTAAATCGGTTTCCCTTCTGTCTTTATGGGAGTGGAAAAGCAAAATCTCAAGCCGAAAATAAACGGAAAGAGCTAGAAATCTTCGATTGTATATATAAAACATATTCGAGTTCTAAGACTAAGTTCTTCTTGTTGTGTTCATCTTTTTTTCCCCAAGTTGAGATATGAATAGTTAGTTCATGACGAATCTGTAGGAAAAATAGATGGATGTATGGGGGTTGCTTTACCGATCAAAATAACCCTTACTCTGCATATGAAAACCCGCAAACGCAAGAAGTTATAAGGGTGTGTTTGATATTGTTTTTGCTTTTATAGTTAGGGTTTTACAAAAGCAGTTTCATGAAAAACACTTTTAACTGCGGTTCAAAATAATTAATGAAGTGTTTGGTTAAAACTGTGGTTGGGTTTGAGGTTGATGAAAAAGCAATTTCATGTATGTAGTTACCAAGTTTTTCATATTATTATCAATATGTGAAATTAATTTAAAAGTGTATGTGTATTGTTTTTTAACACAAAATATAACACCCCCCCCCCCCCCCAAAAAAAAAAAAAAACACACACAACTCCACTCCTCTCTCGCACACCACGCCCCCCGTGGTCATGGGTTTGTATATTATTCCCCCTTGATACTCAACTCCTCTCTCGTCCCTATTATCATGAGTTTATATATTATTTGATGGGTTTGTATTATGAGGGACGAGAGGGGAAACGCATGAAAAACAACTATTTGCTAGTTTTTTATGAAATGGAGTTTGGTTGTTTTTTTTTGAGACGTGGGCACACATCAATTTTTCAACTTCTCCACCATAACCAAACACCAAAAACATGATTTTTTTTCAACCTCTAGGTTAGACCTCACTCCCAAACACCTTCGTAGATGGTAAAGATCCACTTTATAATTTAGCCCTATTGTTTATTTTCCGAATTAACTCTTGTTTTTGTTTCCTTTTGATTTGCTTGTTATGTATGATTGTCATTGACTAACTTATCTTCGTCTCACACTCTAATATTTATTTATAATTGAAATCTCTCTCTTCTTATTCTAAATTTATATTTAAAGTGATTTAGGTGTGGTATTGATTTTTTAAAAAATTGATTTTGCTTGAAAATATATCAAAATAATATTTTTATATATTTTTAAAAAATATTTTTAATATAATATATCAAAATGATTTGAAAATAAAAGAGTAATTGAAAGCAAACAATAAAAATAAGAAAATTTCATTTTTTTTCAGAAATAACTCTATAACATATTTCCAAACATGCTCTAAATATACTTGACATCTTTTTAATTACTATATGATATAATTTATCACATAGTTTTGTTATTTAATGTATGAGTATCTAAATGGTGTTTATATATTTATCAAAATTTGGAAACTCCATTAAAAAAATTAATACATCAAAAAGAGTGAGATGGCTTTTTCTTCTCTTTTTTTGGTACATTTTCTTCTTCTTCTTGTCTATATATATAGATATAGATATAGATGTAGATATAGATATAGATATATTGAAGAAGTATTGAAAATTGCTTAGAACTTTGGCATAAAACTTGTCTTTTTAAAATGAATAATTAGCAAATTAAAGCACATGCAATTATACATACAACTAAAACATGGCTTCAGAGACATGAAATGCAAGCTTTTTATGCGTTGTTTTGTTTGTTTGTTTTTTGTGTCTTGGTTAAAAATTGTTTGATCACATCAATATGGAGATTGCTTGAATGATTTATATTCCATACTATATTAAGAAAATATCAAATTATTTTTAAACCAAAACGCAAGTCCAATTTTCCATAAATATTTGACAAAATCTAAAATAAGAACTTCATAGAATAAATATATTAAACCAATCTAAAATAATATATGTTATATTATTTAACGAGCAAATTGATATATTTCCATTTATAGGATTTTTTAGGTTTTTTTATTAATAAAACGTTATACTTTTTACCTTCTATGAGTAGAGTACATTACATAAACATATTATATAAAAGAAAAGTCAACGTAGCATTTAAGGTTATAACAATTCCTTTTTTTCTAAAAATATTTATGATATTTTCATGGGTAGTTCGTGTATTACCACAACTTAGCTTTAAAATAATTGTTCAAAGCTGAAAAACATATGATTTTTAGATGATTTTATATAAACCTTAAATAAATCTTAATAATACTAACTAAATACTTAAAACTCATGAAAAATCTAAATTTATTATATATATATATATATATATAATAGAAAATCTAACATTAAATTCCTGTAAGAATCTTGCCTTCGAAACTCACGAATTCAAAGGAAAATAATTAAATGGGGTGGTTGAAAACTGCATTGATTTTGTGTACTTATGTGGATAGCAGACAGTCAGCGGACAACATTTCCAGCTGATCCACACAAACTTTCCTGAGAAGTGTTGGAAAGAGCTACACGAGGCAAACATAAAGCTTTTCAATCTTGCTAGTCCACCATTTCGTAAAGGAGTCCTAAATTTGGACCTTCTTCTTCTTTTCATTGCCTGGTTCTCTGATCCCTACTCAAAAAACAAGAGAAATGGTAAATATCAAATACTACAACCTGCATCTGTTGCTTAATATGCCAGAAATGATGGGTTTAACTGTTATTCGTTTCAAGTTTTGAGTTGCTGCTATCTATACAGATCAGAATGGTTTAACTTGCTTATTATGATTATTAATCTACAATGTTTAAAAAATAATATATATATATATATATATATATAAACACGTGTCTTTTAAAGTAAATTTTACAAATTGATAGCAATATAAAAAGCATGATAACCAAACACACAAAACTGTTTTTCATTAAACCTCCAACTCAATCATATACTTTAACCAAACACTTCAATTTCAGTTATGAACCAAGTTACAATTGATTTTTCATAAAACTGCTTTTTTTAAAAAAAAATTAACCATAATAGCAACCGCAATGCCAAACACACCCTTACTAGTTGTGCTAAAAATTAATACCTTCTTGGTGGTTTCCTTCAATGATTTGTTTTCTTTATCTTTATCACCATTTTCTGCAAAACACGGAAGGAAGGTGAATTTCTTTTAAGAACATACTGCTAGTTTAGTAGTAAGTGGTTTGTGTTAAGTTTTGTAAACCAGTAAAGTGATTTGTCCAGCACACTGGTAATTGTTGTCTACGTTTTATTATATAGGAAAGATTTACAATAGAACAATTAATTGCTACAATCTATAAAAGGTAATAAATATGTACATTCTATAATTACATTAAGACGTTACGCCATTGATTATGATTGCATGATCCTTGTTTCCTTGATCTTCTCCTGTATGATTTGCCTCCTTGATTTTCTCTGTTTCTGAAGGTGAGCTGGTGTTACTGCTAACACCCCCCGCAAGCTGAGCGTGGTAGGAAACACACAAAGCTTGGACCAAAATAGCTTGAACAAAGAGACCGAGGAGCTTTTAGTAAGGATATCAACAAACTGAAGAGTGGACGGTACATGTTGGATTTGTAGAGAACCATTGCTTACTAATTCACGAACAAAGTGAATGTCAATGTTGATATGTCGAGACCGTGTTTGTGATACCGGATTGCGATTCATAAAGATAACACTGGTATTGTCACATAGAAAAGTAGGTTTTGTTGGAACTTGAATGTGTAAGTCTTGGAGTATGTTCAACAACCATTTGACTTCAGCTGCAGTGAGAGTCAAAGCTCTATATTCAGATTCAGTAGAAGATCGAGAGACAATAGGTTGCTTCTTAGAGGTCCAGGAGACTAGATTATCACCAAGAAAAATGGCATAACCTAAGGTTGCATGACTGGTGTCAGGACATCCAGCCCAGTCTACATCAGAGAATGCTGAGATACTGAAGTTGGTGGATGGACTGATGAGGAGACCAAAGTACAAAGTTCCCTTGACATATCTTAGAATCCTTTTGACTGCTTGAAAATGGTGAGCTCTGGGTGCATGCATAAATTGATAGATGGAGTTAACAACATGGGTAATATCTGGCCTGGTGATGGTTAGATATTGAAGAGCACCCACCAATGAACGATAGATAGTAACTGATGGAAATGGAGTACCTTCAGTTCATAGATGCTAGGAGACTATCATGGGAGTGCCAACTGGTTTGGATGCAAGAAGATCATCTCGATCAAGAAGGTCTATAACATACTTGACTTGACTTAAAAATAGACTAGTAGCAGAATGACTTGACTTGAAATCAAGGCTGTGGTGTTGAGTATAACCTTTGGCAACAAGGCGTGCCTTCAGTCTATCAATTGAACCATCTGGATGGTATTTGATGTGAAAAATCCATTTAGAACCAACAATATTGGTGTCAGGTGGTCTGGGAACTAAGCTCCATGTGTGATTGAGTTGCATAGCTTGAAGTTCATCTTCCATTGCATCAAGCCATTCTAGTGATGTGGCAGCACTTTTAAATCCCTTTGGTGTCGTGCTGGCTAACAGGGGAGATAAGAGTGGTGATGAAGATAGCTGACATATATAACTATAATGTTTAGACTTGGAGCTGCTTGCTTTTCCACGAGTGATCATGGGATGCAAATTCTGAAGAGCAGCTGTTGGTTGTGGGATTTTTGCAAGTGTTGGTGGTGGGATTTCTGGAGGTGATGCTTCTTGAAGAGCAGGAGCCTGTGGTAGTGAAGGCAAGTTGCTCAAAGGCGACAACAAATCCAAAGCACATGATTTACATGGAAAGGATGTTGTGTTGGATGGCAAAGATGGTGATGGAGATTCTGCATAACAGTTTGCACTAGACATAATGGATTTGAACATAGTAGGATCATTAAATGCAATACAATCTGAAAGAGAAACTGTTGATTGCATGCTGGAGGAAGAGAAGGGAAATACATGTTCATCAAACCTTGCATGTCGTGTAATGAATACTCGGTGAGACATAGGATCAAGGCATCTAAAACCTTTGTAGGAAGAGTGATATCCAAGAAAGATGCAGGGAAGACTTCTAGGCTTAAACTTGTGTTTGTTATAATCATGTAAAGCTGGAAAACAGAGGCAACCAATTATGCAAAAAATAGAGTAAACATGAGTCTTACCATACAAAATTTCAAAAGGGGATATCCTTTTCAAGACCATTGTGCGAAAGCGGTTGATGATGAAGACTGTTGTACTGAAGGCTTCAACCCAGAAGTAAAGAGGGACATTGGCATGAAAAAGCATTGTGAGACTAGTTTCTGTGATATACCTGTGTTTTCTTTTTGCTCTTCCATTTTGAGATGGTGTATATGGATGGGATAACCGATGATGAATTCCACATTTAATAAAATGAGATTGCAATTGTTTGCTTATGAATTTCCCCTCCTCCATCACTTTGAAAATTTTTGATAGTTGTTGAGAACTGATTTTCAACCAGAGACTGAAATTTGATAAATATTTGGTAAAATTCATGTTTGTATTTTAATGGATAGAACCATGTAAATCGTGAATGATCATTAACGAAGATAACATAGTATCTATATCCGGAGTTGGATGTTATGGGTGCAGGGCCCCATAGGTCACAATGAGTTAGACCAAGAATGGTTGAAGATCGACTATCACTTGGTGGCAGTGCATGTTTATAGCTTTTGGCCTTTTGGCAAATGATACACATGGAGGGATTGGGTAGGATTGATGTGAGAGATAAGGTATGTTGTTTATTAAGAATCATAATTATTTTGGAAGAGACATGTCCCAAACGTGCACGCCAAATTGCAAAGGAATTACAAAGACTTGATTTGGTAACCATAGTAGAGAAGGCTTGATTTCCACACTTCAGTATGTAAAGTCCATCAACATGTTTACCGCTTGCCACCACTTGTCGAGTGTGAAGATTCTGTATAATAAAATCATTGTTAGTGAAAGACACAGACAAATGATAGTCTTTAGTGAGTTTACTGATAGAGAACAGATTTTTGGTTAAGTGTGGAACGACAAGAACATCATTTAGTTTAAGAGTGGGAGTGGGAGAATGAGTAATTGGTAGAGAGGATCCATTACCAACCATATCTTTTTCCTTGCCTTTTTCCTTACCAATATAAGGCTCCACCTTATGAAGATGAGATGCATTAGTGGACATATGGGCAGATGCGCCTGTATCTGTGCACCAGTCATCAGATTCATTGTTGATAGTACAGTTGGCAAAGGCTTCAACAATGTTAGCATCATTTTTTGCATATCTGTGGCATAGTATCCTTCTGCACGACAGATTTGGCATCGAGGGGGACGTCTGAACTGCTGTTTGTTACAGTTGTTGCCCTTGTATGGTCCTCCTTTGTATTTATGTGTGTGATTATGAAAATTCCCATTTCGAGGATCATGCAATCATATTGGTTAATTTGGAGAACCTGTCTGTAATGGTTTTGCATTAATTAATCTTAGCAATAAATGTTCAGCCTTTGAGCTTCGCACTTCTTATTTCAACAAGAACCCTCCACAGAGAAACTCTTGATGAATCCAAAGTGTCAGAGAGAGAGAATGGTTCGAAGATAAATTTCCCAGGAAACTAGAGTGTTGTAATTTATAATAATGCTGATTAAATCATAGAACCTTATGTTTTCACCCTAAAAATCGACAAAGAAAAGACCAGATCGGAAAAGGCAAAACAAATTTGATTCCGTGCATGGAATAGTCCTAATTAATTATCTTTTGATTGAGATCGATCTCACCGTCGACTGAGACATTATGAACGCAGTATACCCTAAAACTTGGAGATTCTAGTAAATATAACATGCTGTCCTCCCTTGCACCTTCCTTTTCATTCCTAACAGCCTCCCCCATCACCTCATCGTCCACAGCAGCCTCCTCACTAGGGTTCCTGTCCGCTATAATTTCCATTAAAATACCTTCTTCTTCCATGTCCTGATATTCCTTATTCACATATTCTGCTTCTTGATCAATGTCTGGTTCTGGTTTTTCTGAAAGATTTTTCACATTCCATTTCTTGAGAATTGGAAACCCTTTTTCGTAAATTATGGATAGGCTCTCTTTCGCTTTCCAAGCTTCGATCTTTATCATTATAGCCAAGAACCCTCTTCAAGAATACTCTTCCGGTTATGAAGGAAAAGCTCTTCCGACCACGGCTAGCTGAAGAACCGGATTCCTCTTCATCTTTGCAGCCACTTTTATCATCAATGCTTTGACAAATGGATCCAACATTTTCAAAATTTACCCCCGCCGCCTCCTCTGGTTGTGGCTTTGAAATTTCACGGTCCATGGAAGATGAATGTGCGCATGGCTTAAAACAAAACAAATGAGTCTTGAACAGCATGGAGAGATTTAGGTATTACAGAGATATATTTCGTTGAGAACGAGGTTCGATTAAGATATGTTCTTAATTTATTTCTTCGATGCGTTCCCAGTAACGCAGATTTATAGGTTCTCATAAAACACAGGGAGAGATTAATGGAGGATTTGACGGATTTTACGAGGGATTTGGTTCGGTTTGTTAAACTGCTTCTTGCTATATCAAAGATGAGTTTCAGTTATAAATATGAAGTAGTTGGTCGAAGCAGTTAAGGAATCCTGTCTTTCATCGGCGTCTCTGGACGTGACCTTATCCGTTCCTCTTGCCTCCATAGTCGTAATTGGTTACTTTATTCATTTAAAATATATGTATTATTAATGAATATCTTTTTATCTTTTATATTCATTTTGATTAATGAATCTAATATTCTATTAATAAATATATAGCAAAGATAAAGTCCTCGGAGAAAAATAATTTGGAAAAAACAATTATAAATTTATAATTATTATGAGTTTTCTAATGCACGGTGTTTCTAAATATTTTTAATTGCATAAAATTGGTTATTAGTTAAAGTTATTAATATTATACATATTATGTTTTTTTTTATGGAAAGAAGTAATTGTTCTCTTAAGTTGAGATAAAATAGATACATGAAACTAACCTAATAGGCATATGGAAAGGTCATTTGTGTATATGGAAAGATTCACTTGACAATTGTGTAAGTAATTCTTAAAATGAAGATCATTAAGGTATCTTGTATATGAAATGTTATGCTTTAATCTTGACTACACATTATCCGATTCAAGGATAAAAAACAAGTATATATTGGGTATAATATGAAATGTTTGAAGGTATTTAAGTGATCAAAAGACAATTTATCACCCTAAAGTGAAATTAGAGAAAATATTTCTACATGTCCTCAAATAATATTGATTGTGAGATTCTTACACAAGTTGGAATAAAAGAGTTTGAAATCTTATTTAAATGATCAATAACTATAATGTTGAGAACAAACATGATTTAACGAAGTAGACACACTTTATGATACAATGTCTAAATAAAGAATATTTTTTTATGAAGGAATAATAACTATACTAAGAAACTACTCACTGAAAAGTTAAGTCAAATCAATTATGATTTTTCTAATATTTAAAAGATCATGACACATTACTAGATGATTAACCTAATCTACAAATTAAGATTAATCAATTATTAAATTAATAATGAATTAGAATGTTTAATTTTTTTTAATCTTATTTATTTAGAATTGGGATTTATATTTAGGCAAATTATTAGAGAATCCAATGGATCACACATATAACAATCATTGTTAATAAATTGAAATTAAATGATTAATCATGTATGACTTGATTATAATAAGTTTTAAAAACTAAGGACAAAAATATAATTAATATAAGGGATTACTATTCTAGACCTAAAACAATCAAATAGGAAGTTGGTTTCATAAATTTCTATTTTTTTTCTTGAAATAATATATATGGTATTATTTAGAAGGCCAATTGATATTTTGGAAATTATACACATATTAAATTTTCTTTATAAATAGAATGTTAGTTCTTGTATTTTATTGTAAGAGTTGTACAAATTTTATTTAGCATACATATAAAGAAACACTTGATACTAAAATGAAACAAATAACACTCAAAGACATGATAATCTCTTGCTTAGAAAGGGTATTAGGAGATTTCCTAAAAAATAGTTTTTCTCTCATGTATTTTTTTAAAACATATCTAGTAAATATTCTTGTAATAACCCTATTTTTTTATCATGTTAATAGGAACATATAGTATTATAATTTAAAGTATAGGATTATATATATAATATCAAGTTATTAACTTAATTGGTTTTCACAACCTGGAAATAAAATTTTCATATCCCATCATTTAGGAATTTTTTTTTATTTATATATTAACATTAACATATTAACATATTAACAAATTCTTTTTCTTTTATATTCCTTCAAACAAATTAATTATTATATTATTCCAAAAAAATATTTCAAGTAACGAGATGATTAACTTAGTTATGGCATAAAACTAACACATATTCATATTAATGCAAATCAAACCTAAAACTTAATATATATAATTACAGTCACACAGGTTCAAAAGAAACTAATTAAGATATATCATCCATAATTTAATTTATATTCATACACTACTTGGTTACAGAATTTATTTCATAATAAAATATGCATGGATTGCACAAAATTAGATATATGATATCCACTACTCATCACAACATTGTAAAGTATCTAAAACTTTTTATATCATACTCAAAGAATACTTTACTTATATTACTTTTATATGTAATTATTCCTAATTCATACAATTTGTCTAATTTAAAAACATAATATCTTCTCTTGCCAAACTAATACTTGTTTAATTTTTACATTATTGATTTTCCTGATCACCCATAAATTTCAGGCACTAATCTTATTAACCAAGAAATCAATACCTTCATCTACCCCTTAACCAGGATATTAATCTCATTAACCATGGAATCAAAATACTCATTTTCCCTCTGTTAAGTAGGGTAACTTGTTTCTTAAACGCTTATTAATTAGGGAACTATTTCCATTTACTAGGTTTAACTCATCTACCTTATAAAATATTTGAACCTTTTTAGAATCATGTAAATGGATCTTTTCTGTAAGAAACTTTATTTTAGGCACATGAGCCCATAATAAAATTTTAAAAATAAAATTTATAAGCATTAATAAATCATACCCATAAAAACCTTTATATCACATTAAATTCCACAATGCAAGCTTACCTCGTATAAAAGCATACTAGGGGTGCTAATATATTTTTGTTTTATACAAATAGTTTCTTACCCTTGAATCTCTCATAAAACTAGTGCACTCAAGTTGTCTTAAAAACTCTGAATCGAACAACTAGGTGACAACTTTCATCAACCCTCTCGACACCGTGCGTACACGTAAGACACTTGGTTTCCCCAAAAATCTCTAAAAAAACAAAAATAATCCTTATTTCAAAAACACAAAAAAATATTTTATTTTTGAGTATACTATAAAATTATAAAAGTTTTCCAAGCATATTTTTTTATAAAAAGACAAAAATGCAAAAAATAGATATCATAACCAATTTAATATTATGTTTGGTCAAAATATAAAAAAATTCCTTCAATAATTATTTTGTTAATATTTGAAGTGTTAGGATTTACTTGTAGATTTTAATATTTAGGGAGTGTAAAGACTACATTATAGAGTATACCTTCAAGTATTAAAGATACAAGGTACAAGATAAACACGATACTAAAATTTAAGCTTTCAAATGCTTAGGATTCTACCAAATAAGGTAGAGATTCTCTCATGAAGAAAAATTTTCTTTTAAGTTTAGATAAGAACAATTAATATAAATATATCTTAGATTAAATAATCAATCAAAAAATAGCTTTACTATAGGTAGAGTGCATTGGAGATGATGATAATCTATTTAGCAAACCATTAGGTTGCATAATAATCATAATCTATGAGCTTCTCCTAAATTTTATAATTACAATTTTATGATTAAAATCCAAAACCCCCTCTTCCACACTTGGGAGGAAGCTCTTTCATTAAAATATCGTGCACATCATGGCAACTATATTGAAGAGGATGAGAATGTTTGATGAGAATAATCATAAATGTAATTAGATTGTATGAATTGATACATAATAATTAGAGGATGAATACATGAAAATGTTATGTAGAATTTAAAGACAATGTAGTAGAAAAGAAGATGAAGAGAAGAAGAACTTTTTAGGTGTAATAATTCATGCCTTCCTTCATTTACCCACTGGTTTCTATACACAAGTATTAGCAGTTACATCCATTGAGTGAAAAACAGGAACCCGCAACTTAAAATAACTAGAAAATAAACAACATACGCTGCTCTAAGAATTAAATAACACAAGAATTAAATAACACAAAGGATGCCACTACATCTTCCAACTCCCCACTTCATTCATTCAGGGCTGCCCTACACCCTCTCATGCACAACCTCCATGCACGTTGCACGTTCATATATCATTCCCCACCCCTTGAAATATCTTTGCCCACAAGGATAAAGTGTGCATATTGCTTGGAAAAGCTCCATGCATTCTCCCATGTGGCATCCTCAGCTGATCCCCCCTTCCAACTGAATTAAAACTTCTTGTTTTAGTTGATATTTTCCTTTTTGTACTACCCGCTAATCTCAAAACTACTTCTGGTTATGGAAGAATGGTTGAATCATATGTGACTGGAGGTAAAGGAGTGGAGTGGTCAAGCACAAGACCAAAGTAACACTTCAATTTACTAATGTGGACCACATTGTGTATCTATGTTGATGGCGGAAGGGCTAAATGGTAAGCGACAACACCCACCTTGCCCAAAATATCTAAAGGGCCCAAAACACAAGGTGCAAGTTTTCGGAGATTATCGCTTGACCATAGATTGTTGGAAATAAGGCTGGAGTCACAAATAAACATAATCACCGACCTCGAAAGTGACTTCCCGACGGTGCTGGTCGGATGGACATTTCATATGTTGTTGTGCCAACTGAAGATTCTGATGTAACTCTTTTAAAATTGTCTCATGATCATGAAGATAGAAATCCATCGCTTGGACATGAGTAGTGCCAAGAGGGTAAGGAAGAAGTTTGGGTGGGGGAGTGCCATAAACCGCCTCAAAAGGTGTAATGTTGGTGGAAGTATGAAGAAAAGTATTATAGCACCTCCCAAGGAATCCAATCCACCCATTTCTTTTGGTTCTTCTCCTGCAAAACAATGAAGATATTGCTCCAAAACCTTTGTTAACAACTTCCATTTGCCCGTCCATTTGAGGATGATAACTAGTACTCATATAGAGACAAGTCCCCCATACATGAAAATAATGCTTGCTAGAAGGAGCTTATAAATATCTTGTCCATGGTCACTCATGATGGAAGATGGAATACCATGAAGGCGAACAATATTGGCGATGAAGGCCTTTGCTACTATCGATGCTGACTATGGGATGCTTGAGAGGAACAAAAGTGACTCGCATTTGTTGAGTCTATCCACCACAACCATAATCACCATATATCCCTATGAGTTAGGAAGACCCTCCACAAAGTCCATTGACACCTCTGTCCAAATATGGTCAGGAATTTGTAGAGGTTGCAAGAGTCTGATTAAGAGTTTGATGTAACCAAAATGACCTCCAATCACCGAAGCATGATTATTCTCTAGAATAGAAGGAATTAGAGGTGAGGTGGGACTCAAGTAGACTTTATTGTTTCCAAACCAAACTCCATTATGCTTATGATACTTTTGGTTGTCAACTAACTGCATATAAAAAGGATTCATCTCCACTTCACCAGTTGGCATGCAACGTCGATATAGCTTGAAATTCGAATTCCACCTTGCAAGAGAGTGCAACTGCCCCCTGATTTTCTTTACCCTTCTTATATTCAATCACGTAGTCATACTCCAAAATCTTGGGTAGCCAGCGAGCCTGAGCTGGTGTCGTGATACTTTGCTCCATTAGATACTTTAAGGCCTTGTGATCTATATGAATGATGAAAGCCTTCCCTAAACAGTATGGCCGCCATTTCTAGATGGCCTTAACGATCACAAGCATTTCCTTTTCATAGGTGGAAAGTGCGAGCATAGATATTTTAAGACCCTCCCTGAAATAAGCGATAGGCTTATCTTGTTGGATTTAGATAACCCCAATGCCTTTGTCACATGAATCACAATCAACCATAAATAGTTGTTTGAAGTCAGGAAAGACCAAAATTGGAGCTATTATGAGGGCTCTCTTGAGATCATTGAAGTCAGTTTCTATTTTCGCCCCCCAGGAGAAGTTGTCATTGGCCAACAATTATGTTAGTGGAGCTATCATCCCTCCAAAACCGCTAATAAATTTGCGGTAATAAATGCCAACCCCAAGAATCTACGGACAACCCTTATAGTGGTAGGGGTAGGCCATGTAGTGATGGCTTTGATTTTTGCTGGATCCACAACTACCCCTGCTTAGAGATGACATGACCCAAATATTGCACTTGTGAAACCCTAAAGCTACATTTGGACTCCTTCGCAAATAATTGATTAGTAGCCAAGAGATATAAAACAGTAGAAAGATGAGAAATGTGATCTTACCAAGTAGCACTATAATCTAGAATATCATAAAAAAATCTTCGTAAATATGAATCTGAACAAGTCATTCATTATATTCTAAAAAGTGGTCGGAGCAGTAGTGAGGCCAAAAGGCATCACCAGGAACTCGTAATGACCTTCATGAGTTTGAAAGGCAGTTTTGGGGATGTCTTCCTCCTTCCCTCTGATTTGATGATAGCCTAACCTCAGGTCCAATTTAGAGAAAACCTTAGCTCCAGTAAAGTTCATCCAATAATTCTTCGATTACCAAAATTGGATATTTGTCTTTGATTGTTGTTGCATTCAAGGCTCTATAATCCACGCAAAAATGCCATCTCCCATCTGCCTTCTTGACTAGAAAGAACTGGTGATGAGAAGGGGATGTTGTTGGTGCGAATGAGACCAGAGTCCAGGAGTTCTTTGACTAATTTTTTTATTTCAGTTTTTTGATAATAAAGATAATGGTAAGATCTTACGTTGATGGGCTTGCTATTTTATTGGAGTGGGCATACAATGATCATTATCTCACTGGGGAGGTAACTCTGTGGGTACTAAGAAGACTTAAGAGTAGTTCTTGGAGAATTGCTTAAAGATCTGTCTGGGTGGTTTTGCTTTGTGAACCTCCACTTGGTTAGATAAAATCTATAAGAAGAACACTAACCCTTGGAGATGTGAAAAGTTCTTTTATCCTTTAGTGTGGCTAAAGATGGTTGGTCCATTCCCTTCAAGTTGTAGGTAACCCCCTTGAATTTGATAGGACATCGTGAGTTTCTGGTAGTTTGTCTAGACGGTCCCTAGGGTTTCCAACCACTGGACTCCCATTATCACTTGACATGCAGCAACAAGAAGAATATAAATATTAGTTGTGACTTCATATCCTTGGAGGTGTAATGTGCGAGCTAAGCATCATCCAGGACATTCTATCTTTTCCCTGATTACCAACCACCACCTAAAAACTTTGGGATTTGATCCACGGGTAATCCCAATTTTTCAACAATAGATTGATCCATAAAATTATGTGTACTTCCCCATCAACTAGTATTGTAACCTCCTTGTTTTTCTATTTCCCTTATAATCTCATAGTTTGTGGGTGAGCCATACCTGATATTTGAAAATATTTTTCAATTTTAGCATGGAAAGAGACCTCAGGTACTAGCTCCTAGACTTCACTGTCACTCACCTCATAATCAGCTTGAGTCTCGTTGAGCGAAGGCTCATCCACAATCATAAATAATTGTGGTGCATTGACAATGATGACCTTGGACAAACTTGTCATCATAGTAATAACAGAGTCCCTTCTCCCAACGTTCCCGGGCCTCTTGAGGTGTTATCCATTTGTAAGGCATGGGAAATATTCCCATTCCGTTACTGGGTTTGGCTTGAGGTGAAGGTCCTAAGAGTTCGACTGCAGTACTTGGTCTAGACTTCGTAGTGATTGAAGTGTTTGGGTGGTCGATTCATAATCTCCCACCCTTTGTTGTAAAGTATTACGCTCCTCCACCAGCCTAGCCACACTAATTGCATCCGAGAGAGTTCGAGGCTGCATAATTTTGAAATCAAGTTTGATGTCATCCCTGTAGTACTGCCATAAAGCATCCCACCAAGTAGTGCTCTGGTAGCCCATCCACTCTGTGCGACAGCTGCTCAAAGCTCTCCTAATAATGTGCAATAGTATATACTAGTTTCAGCCTTGTTAATGCTTCTTACGAGTCCTCATATTCAGTAGGGCCAAATCGTTGCAATAGGGCCTTTGTGAGCTCCTCCCATGTTAACAGGGCCATAAAATTTGGCCACCCATCAATGCCATTGAAGGGCAATTCCTTCTAGATGAAAGGAAGCTAGTTGCACTCGCTGGCTTGGAGGAATATCCTTGAACTCAAAATACTGCTCTAACTTGTAGACCCATCCCGCTGGATCTTCCCCACTAAACTTAGGGAATGGTAATTTGAGATCTGCTAGGTCACGGGTTGTACTACGGTAGGTTGATGTTGTTGTCTGTGGTTGAGGAGTAGGGATTTGGGTTGTGTGAGGACGGGATTCGATCCTTTTTTTGAACTGGGTTAGGTATTTTGCATTCACAGTGCTTGCACTTCTGTTAGAACAACTTGCATAGTAGCATGAACTTGGTCGAAATTGGTCTCATGACTTACTAGAATTTCTTGCACTTTCACTTTGAAACTCAATGTTTGATTTCCCACGTGTCTCCATGGTGCCTTAACCAGGCTCTAATACCAATTGCTATGTATAATTTAAAGAACAATATAGTGGAGAAAAAGAAGATGAAAAGAAGAAGAGCTTTTTAGGCGTCAGTAATTCATGCCTTTCATTCATTTACCCAGTGGTTTTTATACTCTAGTATCAGTAGTTACATCCATTGAGTAAAAACATGAACCATACGCTGCACTAAGAATTAAATAACAAAAAGGATGTCATTACTTCTTCCAACTCCCCACTTTGCTAATAACCATAGTTCCCGCATTTAGGGTTTCCCTACACCCTCTCATGCATAACCTCCATGCATGTTGCACGTTCACATATCAAAAAAGTATATATAATAGAATCTCTTAAAATTAAAGGCAATTTATATGGCAAGCTTTAGATTAAGGCAAAATATTCTCTAACACCCTTATAAAGGGGATCTTTAAATTAGAATGAACATGATGATGATTGGATCTAAGAAAAATCAAAATGATGTTTGGGAAATATTTTTTATAGAGATGTTGGAAACTTATAAATGAGAGGACACATAGTTTGAGTGAATTTTTCCAACAATGATAAGTTCTCGAAAAAAAAAGTAGTAGTTTAATTCAACATGTTTAGCCTTCTTATGAGAAATTGGGTTGATGATAAAAAAAAAATTGTCACTTAAGAGAAGAGACTACTATGGAATAGAAAGATACGGTTATAAAGTTTATCAACAAGTAACTATAAAAAATATTTTCAATATTTTTTATAAGTTAATATTTTCACAGAAAAATGTTCAAGAGCACGATACTTAAAATTCCCAATTGAAATGGAATATAGTAAGGTTGCTTCTAAGTATCTTAAGAAATCAAATTGTCACCTTGATAAATAAAGTAACCAAAGGTAAAATGACAACTATCGAGATAACCTATATTGTCAACATCAAAGTAAAAAACTAGAGTATCGAGAGAATGAATGAGTAGAATATATTTAACAACAAGTAACTAAAGAGGTGATTTTGGAATGCGTTTTCAAAAACACTTTTGAAAAAAAATAAAAAAAGAAATATTTTTATTCTTTGGTTTAAATAATTTTTTAATATTTCATTTAAAAATCTTTTTTTTCATTTTGATGTGTTGATTTCAAATATAATTTTAATAAAAAATTAAAAATAAATATTTGATGTATTTCTGAATAAAAAAAACTTTGAAAAACAACTCTTTACCACACTCTCAAACAAACCCTAAACTCAAGTAAGGATATCTCATGCATATTTTAGTTGACAAATGAATAGATTCGAATTCTTAGTGTCAAACTCAAAATTAAGTTTACAACTAAAACTGTTAAGAATAGATGAATGGTTGGTAGTAACAATATGAACAAGGGATGTTGATCCAATTACTGCTTGATGGTACCATAAGACTGTTTGATGAGAACCACTACCACACATGCAAAATGGTGATTGTTTCTATGTATATCGAGTCGCAATTACATGAATTGATCGCAATTTAAGATATGAGATTAGCAAAATCAAATAGAAAAAAACAATAAATATCACTAAAACTAAAGGGTCAATAAGCTTTATGTCGAAGAATAAAATTAAAAAAAAAACAATTTAAGAAAAATTTTAAAAAAAACTAAAGTCAAATTAGACTAATCTTTGGTCTGAGTCATGAGACTAGGTTACCTTATAGAAAGCAAACCCGAAAAATCATGAAACAAAATTCACGGTCATTCAAAATTAAAAAATAAAATAAATAAAAATTAAAAGAATGATGATCACATCTAATATAAAAATATAATGAAATAAGACAATGAGGGATGAAATTTTAAAAAAAAACTTTCAATGAAAAAATTTAAGACTGAATCTAGTATAATAAATAAATAAAATAAAATATATAGGGTCAAAATTAAAAAATAAAATAAATAAAGAAAAAATATTAAAAAAAAATAGCAATAAAAAAATGAGGACCAAATATGATAGATGAAAAAAAATAATTATCAAAATAACATAAATCAAATTTGAAGAAACAATAAAAGAAAACATTGCTATAAAAATTTGAATAGCTTGGAAATTGATGAGGCTAAAAAAAAGAGAAAAAAAACTAACCACTATCAAATTGAAGATTCATTGTCCATACACATTGCTAGCGACAGAGAGAATGAACTAATTTAAAGTGGATTATAAAAATGAACTAATCTTTAATACAATGAATCTTTCAATTTGTATGGACAATTATCATCATCATTAAAAAAAGCAAAAAGATTTGGATACTTGAATTATCGAATTCACTATATTAGGATTAGTTCATTTTATAATTCACTTTAAATTAAACACAACAAACAAAATATAAATTATGAAAAACTTGCATTAATCAAATAAACAAATAAGTTGTTAATTTTCTATCTATAAAAAGAAAAAAAAGAAAACATGAAAAATTTCATCCCTACGTTATCTATCATTATCATGAATATAATTGTTAAAATTATTATCAATATTATTTTAAAAACAATTCAAATCAATAAATTGCCCTAAAAATAAAATAAAAAAAGAAAAATATTTTTACAAAAAAATAATAATCACTAAAATTATCATTATTATTGAGCAAATAATAAAATCATAAAATCATCTAACCCGAAGAACAAATAAAAATAACAGAAAAATAGACAAAAAAAAAAAGAACAAAGGGATAAAAGTAGAAATATTAATTTTAGAAATGAACACTAATATAAATTAAAATTTTAGGATTGAATCACATAAAAATAAAACCACAATAAAACATAAAATGATAAAAAATGAAAAAAAAAACTGAAAGTATAAGTGCATAAATACGGGTAAAAATAAACATTGTGAAAGAAAGACTAACAAACAAAAACGGAATTAATACCAAATAAAAAATTGAAAGAATAATGGCCAAAATAAAAAATAAAATGCATAATTAATTTCAACCGAAGGACAAAATTGTAACAGATAAAAACCTTGGTACCGAAACAAATAAAAACATTTTAAAAAAATTATAGTATAAGTTTTGTTAAAAAAAATTAAAATAATAAGGATTAAAAATAAAAGTTGCATATATGACCAATTTCAAAGAGGATAAAATTAAAATAAATTAAAACCTACGTACCGAAAAAAACATTAAAGGAACCAAAAACAAATCAAAAATCAAAAGAATAAGAACTAAAATGAAAACCAACATATATAATCAGTTTTCAATTGAAAGGAAACAAATTATAAAAAATTGAAACTTTCGTTGAAAAAATCAGAACTAAAACCGAAATCAAAAAGAATAGAGACTAAAATAAAACCATCAGAAACATGAAGGACTTTGCATGTAATTTTCTGGAGGTAGGAGAGAAAAGGGAAAGAAAAAACCAAAAATCATTCGTCGGCGATACACCAACCACCGGAACCCTACACGCGCCTCACCGGGATGCAGAGGTCATGGAGGCACACCAGGTAACACGATGGAATGTTAGTTTCCACCGCCAAGAGATGCCGCACACACCGCTTGAAAGGTGTGCGCGCATGAAACACTGTTGGAGCGTCCATACGACGCGCCTACAGTGTTTCAAAAAAAGAAAATAATAAAAAATGATAAAATACTTATACACTTCTAGACCCAGCTATAACCACAAAAAAACAGGGGGTGAAAGTATCACAGTACCCACGGCCTAGGCTTTTTTTTTCCATCTTTTTTGGAGTTCATTTTTCGTAGTTTTATTGTGTATTAATTTGTGAAGTTTTTTTTGCCCTGAGAGTAAAATGATAATTTTATTATCACAATCCACAATGATACGTGTATTTGTAAATAGTAAAATTCACTACAGTGAAGAAGTTAATATATATACTACAGTGAAAAAGTTAATATATATATAATATTGACTTCGATGGAAAAAGTTCCAAATGATTAGTGTTATGAATTGGTTGTGGCCAACAGCACCAGGCCCACATGATGGACAAAAGAAAAGGCCAAGAAAGTCAGCAATTTACACTGCTTTCTCATGAGTAGGTGACGTGCATAATTTCAATCGTGTCGACGATGATTCTTAGACCTCTTGTGCAAGCAACGCTGGTCGGCAATTTTCTTCCACACAAGCACCTCCTTTCCTGCTCCCCCGGCGGTGAATTGTGACTTTGGGTAATGTGCACGGACATTCTGTGACAAAAAAATCACATGAAATCTCTTTCTCTTTTCAAATTAGATCAACTTTATCAAACTTTTCAACATAATATTGAACGCCATACTATTTATTTATTTATTTATTTATTAACTATAACCTAAATGAATTTGAGGTTTTGCATAATAAAATTCATTGTAGTTATAGAAGCAGATTATTGTGGATTATAATAATTAAATTACTATTTTACCTCTTTGTTTGCCTCAGTTTTAGCATTGAAATCAAGGGGTATTTTTTATTTTTTATATTTCTAGACACAGTAAAATAATCATAATACTGTCAAATGAAACAAAAAATCAAATATTTTTGTTGCGGGTATTAAGGATATTGCATCATTTTTTTACAATGTATAATTACAAATATAACTCTCATATAAGACAAAACGAAATAGTTAATTATAGGGGGTATTAAGGTATTTGCACATTTATTTGAAAATGTTCAAATATGGTTGCACCCCCATATAAGAAAAAATTTAAGAGTTTGATGTAGAGGTGTTTTTGTAATTTATCATGTTTTAATGATATTTTATGTTGTGGCATTGTTGGCGTGTATCCGGACTCGCCGTCAATTTCCGAGCTCATGTACATTTATGATGGCACATGCGGCGTTGTTCACCGTGTAAAAATATTCATCTGGCGTCTAGAATAATTCATGTCAAACTAGTAAAGTGTGGATAACAAGTTTTTTTTTATAAAAATATGTTTATCCAGTGTCTAGAATGATTCCCCGCTCCGTCAAGCCATTGAAACCCCCCCCTTTTCTCTCTCCTGAAATGCTAATCACACGTCAAACCCATTTGTTTATTGGGTTTTCATTGTAGTCCCTAATCTTTTAACTGTTTTGTATTGTCCTTATTTCTGTTATAGAAAATTTTGTTTTGTTTCAATTTTGTCCTTCAATGGAAATTGATTGATTTTAAATCCTTTAATATTTTCGGTATTAAAGTTTAGATTTTTTTTTAATTTTTGTCCATTTGAATGAAATTTTTGATATATTTATTTTTCATTTCAGCACTTATACTTTTAATCTTTGATTTTATTTTAATTCCTTTATTTATTTTTTTATATATTTCTGAAATGATTCCTATTTGTGTTTCAATTCCTTTATATTGTCCATGTGTTATATGTATATGCTCTTAGTTTTTATTTTTAATTTTTTATTATTTCCTCTTTTGTTAAGTTTGTATTTTTTTTATTTAGTTCTTAAATTTTAATTTGCTTTGGTGATCATTTGAAAAATTGATATTTATTATTTTAAATTCCCTTTGTTCATATTTTTTTTTTATTTTGTATTTATTCTTCAAGTCAGATTATTGTTTTTAATCTAATAATATTTCTTTTTGTTTTGTCATTTACTTTATTTTTAATTGTTTTTTTGTTAATATTTTTAGGTGTTAATATATATCTAAAAAATGAACTAATTATTTTTTTAAAATCTCAAAATAAATTTAATCATAGTATTCGAAATACCTCAAATATAATAATATGAAGAATAAATCTTAAAAATATAAAAAACAAATGAATTTGTTTTATAACAATAATGATAGTGACAACAATAATATTGTCAGTAATGATTATAATATTAATTATTTACAAAAATTGTTATAATATCAGCAATAATAATTATGACAATTTAACAATCATGATATTAATAATGAGAATAATAATCAAGATACTCCATTAATCGATGTTGTTTTTATTAAAAATTTACTTTTTGCAACTTTTTTATGTATGATTTTTCAGATTTAATATCACGTGAATATAAAAAATCAAGATACAAGTACTACACGTAGACAAAACAGGTGAAAAAACTTGGGTCAAATTATATACAATTAAAAAATATATGAGCCACTTGTCATGTGCTTCGCCATAGACAAAACAAAATTTTCTAACATGTCAAAAACATATTAATAGTTTTTTTTTTTTTTAATAATGTTATACATCTAAGCGAAATAATCAATCTACAAGAATTTTGATTTTTTTATTCTATTTATTTTATTATAAATAATACATTTAAAATAATGAGAAAGATTATTTTAAAGAGTTTTTTCTCTTAAAAATAATTATATATTCTTATATTTATTTAATATCAACACCTTAAAAAATATAACAAATAATTAACAACAGAAAGATTCACTATACATGCATAAAAAGAAAATTTGACTTTCATTTCACACCACCAAAAGTTGAACTTACTCTGTTTTTTTTCAACCCAAGTTGCATTTAACACAAAACAAAATAACAATAAAAATTAAAAGTCAAAACTAAGAGTATAGATATATAAATAAAAAAAAATTATTAAGAATTATAACAAAATGACCAAAACAATAAAGGGATCAAAACTAAATTAAGAAATAAAAGAATAAAAATCAAAATACAAAAACAAAAAAATAACATGTTGAAATAAGGTAAAAAAATAAATTATCCTAGTAGCAGAGCATGGGGTAATGGCTCATTTATTCTAAAATAGATACTCATCCCACTAGTTGCGGATGTTATATAAAAAAATTTGAATAAATAAATAAAGTGTGAATAACAAGTTTTTTTTATAAAAATATTAATAAGAAAATCATGCATATTTGAAAATGTGTTTTGTAAATATTTAGATGGTGATATATCAAATAATATCTCTTTTAAAAAAAATATTGAGATGATACATATTAATTTAACTTGGATTATCTTTTGCTAATTCATAAAATTCATAACATGAGAGTTATGAGACTACAATAAACCAATAGAAAAAAAAATCAAATCAAATTATAAAATTCGATCCTCAATCAATCTAATATTTAAGAACAAGAAAAAATATATTCAATTTCAAAATAAAATGATAAAAATATAACTTAATTCAACTTGGGTAAGCCTTTCAAATCTACAACCCAAGTTATGAGAATTAGATAATCTCATTGAAAGGAAAACAAATATGAAGCCCAATTTCAAACTAACCTAGTGTCAAATGATAGAATTAAGAAAACAAATCCATTTAAAAATAAATAAAAGACATGAGTCAACATTAAAAAATTTCGACTAGAGTTATAGTACTAAGACAACCCTATAGAAAGAAAAAAAAATATATGAGACCAAATTTCCAAAAAAAAACTACATATTGGAGATGCAATTGAGAAATAAAATGATTTTTTAAAAACAAAACCTAGAAAAAAAACACGTCAAATTCCTCTCTAACCTTTCAACTCTTTACCCAAGTCATTAGACCACAACCTTGGTTAGGAGACTAATATAAATTGATAGAAAAAAAATGCATAGCCCAATTTTCAACCAACTAAATGTTGAAGGAACAATCTAAAAAACAAATGAATTTATATGAATCATAAGAAAATACACAAATTCATTCAGGTTAACTTGCTCAACTCACGACCCGTGTCATGAGACTATAATTACTCCATAAAAATAAATAAGAAAATATCTATAAAGCTCGGTCCCTACTCAACTCAATAGTGAAGGAGAAGAAAAAATGACAAGCAAATTTGTAATTCTTAAGAGGTTTAAGTGTCAAAACTAAGAAGAAAAGAGAGAGAAAAAAAAGGAAAAAGAAATAACAAAAGAATGTATAACTGAATACACACACAAAAAAAAATAAAAAGCACCACACATTTGCTTATAATAAAACCCCTTTCAAGACAATTCTAATTGTATTAGTGAAGGCCATCTCTGGAGTTGAATGAAACTAGATGTGTTACCACATCACATTACTTGTTGCTAGTTATTTTTTCCCATTTCTTTAACCTTTAATCCTTGGTTTAAGAAAAAAAAGCCCTAAATTATTGTAACTATTTAAAATTTGAGCTCTAAATCTTCATTTTTTGTAAACCAATAAATCAATCTCGACTATTTTAAATCAAACATCAACCAAATGCAAAAAATATTTTCTCAATACCATGATAAACATATAAAAAGACAAAATTTAATTTCAAGAAAAACACAAAGGACAAATTTGAAAAGAAAACAAATTGAATGTTAAAAAAATATTGAAAACAAAGGTAATGATGCTCAATGATTTCAATAGTGATACCTTTACCATTGTTAGATGTTTTTACTAGATTTGTGCTTGACACTGTGCTGCAGGTTGGCCAAATTTCATCTCAATGTAAAACAAAATGTTATGAAAACAATTTGATACTCGAGTCATTTATTTAATATGGTATTTTAAATAACATGAATAAAAAATACAACGACAATAATTAAACTCACAAAAAAGTTAATCAAAGAAAAGAAAAAACCTCGTATGAGCCATTCTAAATTATAAATAACCATATAATAAGGCTTAAACTAGAATAAAAAGAAATGAAAAAAAAGGCATTAAAAAAATACCTTAGTTAAACAAAGTTAACTCATATAAATCATGGTAATGAGAATAAAAATAGGATAATCTCATAAAGAAGAAAACACATGAAACAAAAAATTTAAACACTAATTCCTAATAAATCAAATGATGATGGGATATATGCATAGAAAGAAAAATAAAAAGAAGAGATTTGAAGCTCATTTTATTGCAAATAAAATGTTCAAGGTTGAATATTTTTTTTAAAAAAAAACATAAAAAAAATAAAAAATCCTATATCCTAGCCTACTTTGGTCAAGATTGAAAATCTTTAGCCAGTTCTAATACTAAGGTACTATGTTTGAAATAAAATTGAATAAGATCATAAAGTTCAATTATTAAACAAACTAATGTTAAAAGACAAAAATAAAAAAAAAACAATTAAAAATTGTAATGAAATAAATCCTAGTCAACTTGGATTAACCTAATAATCTTAGGACCACTAGTACATGATCATGATGATACAAAAGAAAGGAAAGAAGAAAAAAACATAAAAATGATTTTTTAATAAATCACATTTTTAATGATGATATTAAAAAAAATATTAAAAAAGACCTAAAAAAGTCAACATGTGTTTACCTTTAAAATCTACAACTCTAGTGATGAACCTGGAACCAACCACATGCTAGACAACCTACAAAAAATAACAAAGAAAAGCTCTAGAAAAAAAGGGTTAAAAAACATCAACTTTTTTTTTTTAAAAAAAAACAAACTTGAGCGAACCTTCCAAACCTGGTCTAATCCTTAAAACTCATAACATGTGAAATCTTGGTCCCAAGTTCAATCAAGAATGAAATCGTGAAGAAAATATCAATTTAATTTTAAAGAATGAAATCGTGAAGAAAAAAATCAATTAAAAAAACCAATAAAAAAATGGATATCAAATTTTATTGAAAAAAAAACCAAAGGAGAAAGAAATTATAATAAAATAAAAATGACATCAAACAAAACAAATAGCAACTGAAATAATGAAGATCAAATTTAATAGATTAA
Organism: Salix udensis; assembly: GCA_029204005.1. Classification (NCBI taxonomy): domain Eukaryota; kingdom Viridiplantae; phylum Streptophyta; class Magnoliopsida; order Malpighiales; family Salicaceae; genus Salix; species Salix udensis. Next base: position 5,207,900 of record CM055035.1, read on the forward strand.
GAAATATTAAGGGTTTAATTGAAATTTTATTTATTTAGTTTATAGATTATTAAAAATAAAAAATAGTAATCAATGAACCCAAAAATAAAAAAATAAATTTAATGAACTAATTGTACGTTAATAGAAGCAAGCAAGGGGGATGTATTTTGCTGATGAGTAATGCTATATAAATTCAAAGGGCCCGAGCATCACCAAAATTTCCCGACAATAATATTACTTGTACATCTCTCTTGTGAAGCTTCATGCATCACCGAGATTCGCCGACAATTGTTCTTAGGATAATAACTTGCATAAGAAATTGTTTTCACATGCTGCAAATGCATCTCGAATAAGCAAGAAATATTTGTGATTCTTCGGAGATTTGATTGCATTAAATAAGTTAATTAGGTGATAAATCATTTCTCCAACCACAACAAATAAACCAAATTAAAAATAAAAATGATCATGATGGCTATTAAACGTAGTTTGATTCTTGGCCTATTAAATATAGAAAGACGGAATCATATAAATAATTGATTTAAGAAAATCAATTTGGGTTATATTGTCAAACTCGCAATTTAAAAAAACACAGAACCTGTTTTTTTTCATTAAAAATAAATAAATAATGTCAATCCACATTAACCTTTTAAACTTGTTACTCAAGTCATTATGTTAGAAATGTTATATCTTGAAAAAATATGAAATTCAAATTTTAATTAATAAAATATTAAGTTTTCGCTATGAAACTCATTCATCTTCTTATGATATTATCAACACGCGCTTCACCAATAAAAAAAAGATACAATGACGCTTCCAATAACATAATAGAAATATCATTTTTTTTAGTTATTTTCTAGATTGTTTAATAATTTATATTTAGTCAAATTACAAAACACATCTATATTACTCGATAATAATGAAAAACATTTTAAAAACATGAAAATATCCCTTGGCGTCAATTTTAGTTTCTGTTCTTCCAATAGGATTTTGATCATTTCACCATATATTTAAAATAGAAAAAAATAAATTTAATACTGATGAATTTGACAATGAATAATAGGCTACTTGGAAATATTTTGTAGCATTACCGTGAACGCACATTATTCCATGTGGTCGGTCACATGTGTGAAGTGTCTTTGACCCAACTCACAGGGTGTCCCTACACTCCTATCTATCGGAGTATCACACGCCTGTTTTGATCCCATATTCTCTCTCCTTTTACACTGATTGTGACCCTCTGGTGGTCACTTTAACTTTCTCTCCAGCAGTGGAGTGGGAATATTTTATTTGGGAATGGATGGCATAACCCTAAGGTGGAGAGGATTCCCATTCTAGAATGGAATTGGAAATAGTAGAATAATCGCAAATGTCTCTCTTCTTTTGGCTTTTACTAGGTCACACAACGAATCTTGTTCACTTAATCCCATGAGAGGTTGCGTTATTAAAGCTTCTAAGTATTATTATTATTATGTTTTTTTAATATATTTAGTGCACTGCGTTTCAAAATTATTTTTGAGAAAATTTAAAATTTTTATTTTCTTGCTTTAAATCAATTTTTAAGTGTTTTTAGATCATTTAGATGTCCTCGTGATAAAAATGATTGTTAGAAAAAAAATACTATTTTGATGTATTTATAAATAAAAAACACTTTAAAAAACAACTTCAACTTTACTGCCGAACAAACCCTTAATCTCGAACAAAAAACAATTTTAAAAATAATTGATATCAACTACCCTATCTTGGTAAAGAGACTTTGTATCCCGCACCCTTTCCCAACACAACAAGCGCCACTCTTTATTTATATAGGATTGATTCGGATTTGCATATAATTAGTATTGAAAAAGCATGAAATAATGAGAGATTCTCTTCGTAGATTTGTATATGTTTGTAATTGAAAACATTGTAAGTGAACAAAAGTCATTACCAAAATCATATTTTATGAGGAAATTAAGTAGAATTTGCAGTTGAACAAATGTACGCATACCTAAATTCCTATCTAATTGCAACATGCACGAGAATCGAGCCCCATGTGTAGATGTGCCTGTTCTTCACCACAATCTTTTGGCATCGATGTGTTTGTGTGCTTGTCCATGAGGGATCTACTTTTCTCATAAAGTTATTATTAGATAATGTAGAACTTCTTTCCTTTTTTTTTCTTCTTTTTTTCTGTGGATACCTGTTTTTGATGACTACTTTTCATCATTCTTCTCAAAAATTTGTTCACCTTTTGATGATAGTAGATTAAACAATCAGTACAAAAACTTTTTCTGAGTTTAGAAATGATAATGATATAGTCCTGCATGTTTTAACTACTTCATCTCAAATTCTCAAGACAATCATCTGTGAGATTAAGTTTCATATTTTCAACATGTCGATCGATGCATACATCCATGCAATTCTTTAATTAGATAGACAAATTAACACAAATATAATGGACAATTTGGATGCCTTTTTCTTATAATTTTTAGTAATTCTGATACAAAGTTTTCCTTGATTAGGGGGAGCAAATTTCAAGTCCTCTTCCCATTACAAGGATAAGAAAAAAGGCTAATGGCAGAACTGATTTCTTCCCGATCTACCTCATCAGAAGAGACCTCGGTGACTCCACTTGAACATGGCGAAGGAGGACCAACTCCATCAGAGCTTTGCTCCATCGTAAAATCCATAATAAATCTAGGACCAATGATCTCAACAGTTCGAGTCTTGCTAACGTTTGAAGAATTGGAACTGACGACGTTGTTTCTAGGTTTCCTCTTCCTTTGAAACACACTGCAGGCAACCCAATCTCCCACCTCAATCTGTACAAGAAAGACACGATCCGTTAAATCCATGGCAGAAACACTGTTACAACTGCGTAGTGCGTACCGTATCATTGTTTTACCTGGGTCGTTTTGGGGTCGGTTGCCAAGCCGACAAGGCAATATTCATGCATAAACCATTGACTTGTCTTCTTGAAAGAATGATTTCTTTCTTTGAAAGCCAGGGTTTTCCTTATTCCAACTGCTTGGTTGCTATCAGAAGCTACGATTTGCTTGCCTTTTCCAATAGGTTTCCAGTAACCAGAAGGCGCTGAGCCTCCTGCAGTTTTCTTGCGTTTGTGTTCCCAACCCATTCAACTTCTTTTGGCAAAAGAAGTACCTCTTCTCCTTCAAATCACCTAGAACGAGAGCAGATCATTAGGGTTTAGACCAACTCAGGAATAAACTCAAAATGGTACTCAATATGAGCTTAGATAGATGGATCTAAGGTCTTGAAAAGCAGATATAACTCAGTTTTCTCAAAACAAAGCTGATAGAAGAGACCTGTAAGAACTAAATAATTTCTGATATACAAGTTGAAGAGGATGAACTTCTGACAAACCTGGCAAGCTCGAAGGATTATTTTGGAAGACATCAAACTCAGGAATGACAGAGGCTGGCAATGGAAGACCAAGGACCTTTCGTTTCAAGTAATGAACGACAAGTTCTTCATCCGTTGGATGAAACCTGTATCCAATAGGCAATTTGAACCTTCCATTATCAACAAAGTTTGGCTTCTCCATTTCCCGATCTCTCCAAATTAGGATTCCTAACCAGGTTGAGCTAAGACTTGGATGATCATTAACTCAGCAGGGCTAAGCTAACTTGACTCATATATAGAAAGTATGCAAACAAAAGATAAAAGGGAGAGACAGGAGAGAACCAAAATGAAAGAAAAGGCAAACAAAAAGACTTTTAAGTGGCCTTGGTTTGTCCCGTGGGCTAGGGGTAGGGAAGACAAAAGATAAGTACATTTATATGGCACTGCATGGGATGTTTGTGTTTTAAAAATATTTTATTTTAAATTAAATTTATTTGGTATTGATATTAAAATTAAATTTTTTAAAATAAAAAAATATTATTTTAATAAAAAATGTTTGATTTAAAAAAACTAGATAGAAATTCCTTGATTGTTTCCAATCCCTACTCTGACTAATTACATTTCTGGAACCCCAAAACATTGCTCTGTTTTGACAGGTCATTACTGTTGTGCTTTCGGTAAGAAGCAAGACCTGGCCTGCATTAGACGGGAAATCCAAGAGATTAAAACACCATCCTACTGGTTGATGTGACATAACATAGTCGCAAATGATCCATCATTAGGCGTGTTTGATTTTGGTTGCGTGCTTTTATTAAGATTTAAATTATTGATTTATTTTAAGTTATTTTTAAAAAATAAATTATAATAGCATTCTATGCTTTTTAAATAGAAATTACGTGCTATTGACCTTCACTTAGCTGCAATAAGAATTTTTTTTGTCTTCTTTTAATATATTTAATTATTTATTTTGTATTTTAGTTCTTATTTTTTTTTTAATTTTTTTGTTTAGTTTCGATCTCTTTATTTTTTTTGACCCTTTTTGGATAATTATTAATTTTTGTTTGTAGTTATGTATCTATACTCTTAGTTTTGACTTTTTTTTATTGCTATTTATCTTTGTATTAAATACAACTTTGCATTAAAAAACAGAGTAAATTTAGCTTTTGATGACGTGAAATGAGAGTAAAGACTCTCTCTTATGCATGTATAGTGAATCTTCTATTATTAGTGATTTGTTATCTTTGTGATTTTTTTTTCATTTGTTTTGTCTACATGTGACTTGATATATTTTTAGTTCAAAATGATTTTTATTTTTAAAAAATTAAATTATTTTATTTTTTAAGATTTATTCCTTATATTATTATATTAAAAGTATTTCAGAATACTGAGATTCAAATTAATTTGATATTTTACAAAAAAAAAAAAACTATAGTGCATTTTTTTTATATATATTTTAATACATTAATATTAAACAAATATCAAAAAATATATAATTAGCCTCAAATATTTTTAAGAAAATAATATCTTAAAAATAATCGTTATCATTATTTTAAACGCCATATCCATAATAAGATGAATATGAAAAAAGCTAAATAATCAAAAGTTTTGTAGGTTGATTATTTCACGCAGATGCATAGCATTATAAAAGAAAAATCTAGCACCATTAATATTTTTTTCACATGTTAAAAACTTTAGTTCTGCCTGCGGTGAAGTGCAAGCAAGTGACTTGTATATTTTTTCATTGTAGATCATTTGACCCAATTTTTTCACTCGTTTTATCTACGTGTGACTTCATATATAGTTTTGTCTACGTGATATTAGATTTGAAACATCATACATAGAAAAATATAAAAATCAAGTTTTAACAAAATCAACATCGACTAATGAATTATTTTGATTATTATTCTCATAATTATTATCATGATTGTTAAATTATCACAATTATTATAGATGTCATTATAACTATGATTGTTAATAATCAATATTCTAATTATTATTGACAATACTATTGTTGCAACCATCATAATTGTTATAATTATTATCATTATGATAACCAACACCGTTATTTTTATTAATATCATTTAAATTTTAAGTAGTAGTATTATCATTATTATAATTGTTTTTGTCATTATTGAGATTCTTCATATTATTTTATGAGTTATTGTTATTATTACCATTAAAATCAATATTTTTTAACACCATAAGCACTATAATCATTACAATACATTATAATTGCTATTATCATTATGATTAATAATGTCACTATTATTACCATGATTATAATATCTAAAATTATTATTATTATTATTGCTAAAACAATAAAAAATTATTAAATTACTCCGATAAATTAAAAAAACTCAAAAACTTTAATGAAAGAGCAAGCATGAAAAAAAACTAAAATTATTATTATTATTATTATTATTATTGCGTAAATAATGGAAAAAGGAAAATTAACTCGAATAATAAAAAAAACCTAAAAACTTTAACAAAAGAACAAACAAAAAATAAAATAAATGACAAAACAAAAATAAATATTATTAGCTTAAAAAAATTCATTTGCGTTGAAGAATAAATAAAAAAATAATAGAAAACACAAACAAAAAAGGAATCAAAGGAAAAAAAAATGAAATATCAATATTCAAATGATACCAACATAAATTAAAATTTAAGAACTAAATTAAAAAAAATACAGCCTCAACAAAAGAGAAAATAATAAAAATTAAAAATCAAAACTAAGAGCATATACATATAAACATGGACAAAAATAGGGATTATTTAAAAAATATAAAAAATAAAGGAATTAAATAAAATAAAAAAATAAAAGTATAAGGGTCGAAATGAAAACAAAATATATGATCAATTTCAATTGAAGAAAAAAATTGAAAAACAAATCCAAACTTATATACCTAAAATATTAAGGGATTTAAAACTAAGCCCAAAATTAAAAGAATAAGGATCGAAAATGAAATAAAAAATCAATTTCAACTGAAGAACCAAATTGAAAAAATCAAAACTTATATAACTAAAATCAAGATCATACAAAACAATCAAAAGATCAAGGACTGTAATGAAAACACCATAAACCAAAAGAATTTCGTGTAATTTAGGCCATAGGAGAGAGAAAAGGGGAAAAAGATTAATTGACCACCGTCATATTTCTAACCACTGTGGGACGCCACGTGCACAACCATGAGAAAGAAGATATGATGATGCATCGGGTGAGATACTAAATGAAAATTTTTCATTACCGTAAATGCAGCACACGCCACCTGAAAGGAGCATAAGGTAGAAAACCATTAGTGTGTCAGTCAAACTTGCCATCAGTATTCTGCATAAAAAATAAAAATAAAATGTTAAATTACCTATACATCCCCTATAACCAACTCTTGGATTTTATCTTTTCTGAGGTTATATCTGTATTTATACTGTTTCAAAAAATATGAAATTTTAGAAACACCCCCACAAACAAATTTTTATTTTTGTTTTGTCTGAGTGTAATATGGTTATTTCACTGTGCACAAAAATATAAAAATTCAAAAATACTCTCGGGAAGACAATTGCTTATTGTATGCTGGCAAGGGTAAAATCATATTTTTATTGTGCAAAAATACCCTAAAAAGATGAAAACACCCCCAAACATCGAGGTAATGTCAATCGGTCCCAAAAAAAAGTCAAATACTCTTGATATCAAGGCTAAATTTATCGACTAGGAGGCCTCGGGCGCAACTTGCGTTCAAAGACTCGATGGTTCACGAGATTCTGCAATTCACACCAAGTATCGCATTTCACTACGTTCTTCATCGATGCGAGAGGCGAGATATCCGTTGTCAAGAGTCGTTTAGATTATCACAAAACGAAGGCACCCCCCGACACCAAGGCTACGAGGGCGTGCTCCTAGTACTCAATTTCCTTAGCGCTTCTCACGCCGGGGTTTGTTGGCGAGCCGTGTAAGGCGCAAATATGTCCCTCCACGGCACGCGTGGACGCGAGGGGCGGGTGCCACCCGAGCCCTAGCTTGTCATGCCACGAGTTCGCGGGTCGTTCTGCCTGGAAGGTTTCGACAATGATCCTTCCGCAGCTTCACCTACGGAAACCTTGTAACGACTTTTCCTTTCTCTAAATGATAAGGTTCAGTGGACTTCTCGCAACGTCGCATGCGGCGAACTGCCCACGTCGTCGCGATCAGAAACACTTCACCGGACCATTCAATCGCTAAAAGCGATGGGCGGTGTGTATAAAAGATAGGGACGTAGTGAACACGAGCTGATGACTCGCGCTTACTAGGAATTCCTCGTTGAAGACCAACAATTGCAATGATCTATTCCCATCACGATGAAATTTCAAAGATTACTCGGGCCTATTGGCCAAGGCTATAGACTCGTTGAATACATCAATGTAGTGTGCGTGCGGCCTAGAACATTTAAGGGCATCACATACCTATTATTGCCTCAAACTTCCTTGGCCTGGAAGGCCATAGTCCCTCTAAGAAGCTGGTCGCGGAGGGTCACCTCCGCATAGCTAGTTAGTAGGCTGAGGTCTTGTTTGTTAACGAAATTAACTAGACAAATCACTCCACCAACTAAGAACGACCATGCACCACCACCCATAGAATCAAGAAAGAGCCTAGTCAGAGAGAGAAAGCTAGTGAGAGATGCTCTCCCCCTCCCCCCACCCCGCCGGTCTGCCATAGAACCTCCCAGCCCGTAGCTTCCCTTCTCTCTCTTCCCTCTCGCCTTAGCTCCCTTCATGCAGGTCCCTTCCCCCTCTTGGTTCCTTCGTGCCTCGTCTCTTGGTCTCCTTCGTGTTCTTCCCATGCCCAGATTTCAACCTTTGCTTCCCGTTCATTTTCCTGCCTAGCCCTAGTCTCCCTTCGTGCCCTAGCGTCTTTCTCCTTATTCGTCTAGCTTCTTCTCCAGTTCAATTTGTTGTGTCCTTATCTCTTGTCCAATTTCCAGTTATTTCGTGCCCTAATTTCAAATTTCTCTTCTTCCCCATTTTCCCGCTCAGCCTCCATTTCCGCCCCTCTTTGTGCCCTAGCTTTGTTGATTCGTCTGGTTCCTTCCTCAGTCGATTTCTGTCCCCATCCCGTGTCTTCTCTTCTTCCCTCTCCCCTTCTGGCCAGCTTTTGTTTGCCTCCATGGCAAAACGAAAGGCTAAGAAAAAATCTTCTTCTTCCTCCTCTCGTCCCCCTCCTTCCCGTCCAGCCCACCCCCTTGATGAAGTGATTTTGGGTCTTCCCTCTCCCACCAAAAAGCATGCTCGCCACTCATCTCTTCCTCCCCCACCCCGTTCGCTGGCCCTTGTTCTTCCCCCCAAGAAGCTCAAAGGCCCCATTCAAGTTTCTTCTCCTGAGTTGGGTGCTACGGGTACAGCACCTGGTTGTGTTGACCATGCCCAACAGATTGCGCCTCCCCAGCCCCCTAGCCCAAAAATTCCAGCCACCGTGAGTTCCCCTAAATTAGCCCTTTCACCTGTTGAATTGTCCAGTGCTGAAGATTCTGAGGATGAAGACACTTCATGCAACTCTGATTCAAGCTTGCATTATGGATCCACTGACTTGGCCACTTTGGTGCACACTGCCCGCCAGCCATCTCCTGCTTCCTCAGCCCCTGTTGATTCCGAGGGCCCTGTTCTTGAAGTCCCTGCTACTTCCCCTCCAGGTACTGAAAAATCTGTCCCTCTTGGTCCTTGGAGAAATTTATTTGCTTCAAACCGTAGCTCAACTAGTGGTGCTCCGCTTCTTCATTATTCTGAAATTACTGCTACTGCAAAGTGTGATATTTTGAATGATGATTTAGATTGTGCTTGTGATGTGTAGAAATCATGCTTAATTGGATATGTTTCGGGGAGATTTCCTGGGTTTAAAGCCCTTAACAGTATGATAGCTAACACTTGGCATTGTGAAGCTATGTTGAATATACATGATTCTGGGTGGTTGATTTATAAATTCAAAAATGAGGTTGATAGAATGGCTGTGTTAAAGGGAGGACCATACCTTGTCTTTGGCAGACCTCTAATTCTAAAGGAGATGCCTGATTTTTTTGACTTTAATTCCGTTGAGATGTCCACTGTCCCCGTGTGGATCAAATTGCCAAATCTCCCCCTTAGATGTTAGTCTTTGAAAATCTTTATCTAAGATTGCTAGTGTTGTTGGGAAGCCAATTCAGAGTGACATGCTCACCTCTTCTATGTCTCGGCTCTCCTATGCCCGTGTTTTGGTCGAAATTGATCTCCGTAAGACTCTCCCGGAACAAATTGCTGTTAGTTTGCCAAATGGTGTTGTCATTAACCAGTAGGTCATCTATGAAACTCTTCCGAAGTTCTGCACTTTTTGTAATGTTATTGGGCATCTTGTGGATTCTTGCTCTAAAGTGCCCAAGGATTTAGGGGGTGGTATTCCTCATGCAAATGCTGCCCCTTTGCTACAAAAATCCCCCCCAACCGAGACAGATGTTGGAAGGAATGTGCAGGTTTCTGAGGGGGCTGGGACCTTGCCAACCTCTGCTGCTATTGCTTCTCCTTTGGTTGATGTTGGGCTGCAAGACCCCATGGTTTGTGAGGCTGCTACAGATTGGGAGCCAGTGCCGAAGAAGCTTATCAATAACAGACAACCAAAGATGAAGGCCATTGGCTCGGGTCCAGTTGCAGGTTCTGCTCTCGGCAAAGTCAGTGCTGCTGCTAAGGGTAAATCGGTTGAGGCAGTTGGGATTGGGTCTGTTGACATAGGTTTGATGGCTTCGGGTAGTGTTTCTGCAGGTTCCACTCTGGGCATGGACTATGAGGGTTTAAAGGGCAAGTTGGTAGGGGCTGTTTCGCATGCTTCAGCTGCAACTGATTTGAGTTCGGGCTTCAGGCCAAGGTCAGTGGGTATCTCGGGTGCCAAGGTGGTTCAGCAAAGAGTTAACAGCAGATTGCAGCCTTCGAAGGGCCTGGGTCAAGGAGTTTACACAGGGAAGGGTTTGCACTCAAAATCATCTCTATCTAGCGAACATGGTAGGAACCTCCCTACCACTACTGCCCTATGATGATAGTTAAATGCTGGAATGTTAGAGGGCTTAATAGCCCTCTAAAGCAACATGAGGTGGTGAATCTTATGAAGAAATCTTCAGTTGATGTGTGTGGCTTGTTGGAGACTAAGCTTTCCTTGTCTAAGGTTGTGGTTCTTCAGAAGTTTCGGCTAAAGAAGTGGAATTTTCTGACGAATGCAGCTCCGTTTTCTATGGCTCGCATTGTTGTTTTCTGGAATCCCTCTACGGTTTCTGTTGATATGGTCAGTAGCTCCTCTCAAGGTCTTCATGTACGCGTCAGAAGTCTTGTGAGTCAAATTAGTTTCCACATTACTTTGTTTATGAGTTACATTCTATTGTTGCTAGAAGATCTCTTTGGGACAGTCTTTGTGAGTGGTGCCCCTCGGGCCCATGGATGGTTTTAGGAGATTTTAATTCTCTTATGTCTCAAGATGACAAATTAAATGGTAGTGTTGTATCTATGTATGAAACTGCTGATTTTACTTGGACTAATGGTTCGGTTTGGAGTAAATTGGACAGAGTCCTTGTTAACCCTTTTTGGTCTTCCCTTCACCGAATTGCTCATGTTCATTTTGGTAACCAAGGGGCATTCTCAGATCACTCTCCAGCTTTGGTTCGGCTGGATCCCCAAGCTATAGGGCATCGCAGTTTCAAATTCTTTAACATGTGGGCTTCTCATATAGATTTTCTCCACACTGTCTCTGAGGGTTGGCAACAAGCAGTCATAGGTTCTCCTATGTTTTCTCTCTGCAAAAGGCTTAAAGGGCTGAAGCGTCCGCTAAAGTTGCTAAATTGGCTTCACTTTAGTCACATTTCCGAAAGGGTTTCCCGAGCCGAATCTGATCTGGATCTTTTGCAATCTACCCTTCACATGGACCCCACTAATTCCCAGCTTGTTCATGAAGACAAGAAACTGCGTGTTCAGCTCATCAACCTCAAGTCTTCAGAAAAGATGTTTTTTGGGCAGAAGCTGAAGTGTGATTTCCTCAAGGAAAGTGACAGAGGTTCTCGGTTTTTTCATGCCTTGTTGAGTCAAAAGCATGGTAGAAATTTTCTCCCGGCGATTCAGAAGTCTGATGGTTCTCTTTCTGTCTCGAAGAAGGAGGTTGGGGCTGAGTTTGTGGACTTTTTTATGAAGCTCTATGGTTCCTCGAAGTCTACTTTGCCTTTGGATAGGGACATTGTTTGTAATGGTCCTTGTCTCTCTACTTCTACTTGTGGGCTTCTTTTTGCACTTGTTTCTAATGATGATATTAAAGCTGCCTTGTTTGGGATTGAGAATGATAAGGCTCCAGGTCCGGATGGGTACACCTCTTTCTTCTTTAAATCTGCTTGGTCAGTTGTTGGGGACGATTTTTGTGCTACTGTCCAGGATTTCTTTGCCTCGGTGAAAATGCTTAAGCAGATTAACCATTCGGTTATATCTCTCATCCCTAAGTCAGCTCATGCTTCCTCCCCTTGTGACCTTAGTCCCATCTCCTGCTGCAATGTGGTCTATAAAGTCATCTCCAAGCTTCTTGCTGGTCGGTTGGCTGTTGCCTTGGGAGATATCATCAGCCATATGCAGAACGCCTTCCTGGGTGGTAGAGCTATGGTGGATAATATAAATCTAGTTCAGGAGCTGCTTCGTCAGTATGGCAGAAAGAGAACCTGGCCTAAGTCTCTCTTGAAGATTGACTTCAAGAAGACTTTTGACTCTGTTCAGTGGAAATTTCTGTGGGATCTCTTAATTACTCTAGGTTTTCCTTCCAGCTTTGTTCATCTTGTTATGCAGTGTGTGGAGACATCTTCTTTCTTGGATGCCATTAACGGGAACCTCTATGGCTTCTTTCCGGGGAAAAGTGGCATTAGGCAGGGAGATCCTCTTTCTCCTTATTTGTTCATCACCTGTATGGAATATTTTTCCCGGTTGCTCTCGAAGGCTTCTCAGCAGTCTGATTTCAGGTTCCATCCGCAGTGTGAGCCCCTGGGTATCAGTCATCTTGCTTTTGCAGACGATGTTCTCTTGCTGGCTAGGGGGGATAAGCCTTTCATTCTTTCTCTTATGGGTCAGTTGCGGCTTTTTGGGAGAGTTTCAGATTTAGAGATTAACCCCTCTAAATCCTCTATGTTTTTTGGAGGGGTCCCAAATTGTGTGAGATAGAAAATTATTTTGGAAACTGGTTTCAGTGCTGGCATCTTCCCCTTCAAGTATCTTGGAGTGCCCCTTAGCCCTTATCGCCTCTTGGTTAGCAAGTTCTCCCCTCTTCTCCGTAAGCTTGAAGTTGTGGTTCAGAGTTGGGTTGGCAAGCATCTTTCTTTTGCTGGTAGGCTGGAGCTCTTGTGTTCTGTCTTGTATGGTATGATCCAATTTTGGCTCAGCATCTTCCCTATTCCAAAAACTGTTAACTTGCAAATTGTTCGCATATGCAGGAATTTTCTGTGGTCTGGAAACGTTCAGAACTCTCATTCAGCTTTGGTTGCTTGGAAGTCGGTTTGCTTGCCTAAGCATGAAGGGGGGCTTGGGTTGTTTGACATTAAAGCTCGCAATAAGAGTTTCCTTGTCAAGCACCTTTGGAATATTCATCAGAAGGCTAATTCCCTATGGATAAAATGGATCCACCATTTTTTTCTCCCTAACCTCTCTATCTGGGGTGCGGGAGCAGTCAAGGTCTCCTCTCCTTTATGCTGATTTGTCTTAAGGACAAGCTGCTTGCTGACTTTGGGGGCAGCTCTCCTGTTGTGGCTGCTATGACTGGTTGGAATGTTGGTGATGGTTGCTTCTTTACTAAAGCTTATGATCACTTTGGGGTTAAAGGCCGAGAAATCCATTGGGATCCGGTGGTTTGGGAGAACTGGTCTCTGCCGAAGCATTGTTTTGTGTTGTGGCTTGCGGTGTTAGGGAAGCTGAGAACTAAGGATCGCCTGCACTTCATTCCTGCTGATCCCAGTTGTGTTTTTTGTAGCTAGGATCCAGAATCCCATTGCCACTTATTCTTCTGGTGTCCTTGGACTTCATCTCTTTGGGGTAGCATTGTTCGTTGGCTGCATCTTCCTCGTCGGTTGCCTGCCCTCTCTAGTACCATTCGTGGGTTAGCCCTTAAGAAGAAAAGCATGGTCCATAAAATGAGAAGAGCCTCCCTTAGCATTGCTGTCTACCTGATATGGGAAGAAAGGAATAAAAGGTTGTTTGACAGTTCTCAATTTTCTATTGATAAAATCTTTCAGAGATTTCAGGTCCTATTCTACACTGTATTCCTTTTCCATGGTAAAGACCACTTCTCCATTGATGTTGGTTGAGCTGCCTGCTGAGCTTCTGCTGGGATTTGGGTAGTTTGTATTAGGTTGCTTTGTTGTTTGCTTCTTGTTAGTTTTGCTCGGCTGTGAGCTTGTTTTATTTGTTCTTTTTGCTTGAGGGTTTTTCCCTCTTCTTTTCTCTTTGGTTTGCTGTTTGGGAGCATGTTCCCATCCAAGCCTCTTTTCTGTTTTGTGCCCTATTTTTGTTTCCTTTCGGTCTTAATATACTTACATTTGACCAAAAAAAAGAAAGAGCTCTCAATACCACCCATAGAATCAAGAAAGAGCTCTCAGTGCCGCTTGAGAGAGAAAGTAGAGAGAGACGCTCTCCCCTCCCATGGTCTTCTCCTCTTGCTGCCGGCCAGACATGGTGCTGCTCAACCCACACCCTTGCTCCCCTTCACCTTCTTCCCCTCTTTCACTTTGCCCTAGCCCGTTCTCCCCAGCCGCTGCTAAGTTTGCCCCAACCCAGCCGTCTTGTCCTTGTCCTCAGCCCTCCCCATTCCTAGCAGCGCCCCAGTCCCTGTCCCCAGCCCTCCCCGTTCCCAGCAGCGCCCCAGTCCCCTTGTGTTCTTCGTCCCCAGCGCTTTGCTCGCGCGCCTCTTGCTTGGCCGCCCCTTGCTCGCCCGTTTGTTTTTCCCTTCCCTTACGCCGCCCCAGCTTTTACGCCGCGCCCTAATCTGTTGCTTGCCCTAGCACCGTCCCAGCTTCACAGCCCCTCTCCCGTGTTTTTTCATCTTCCCAGGCCAACCCCCCGCTTGTTTCATCGTCCTCGGTCCCCTTTCCCATCGATCCAGTGTCCCCAGCCCCACCCGTTTTTTCTGTCCCTTACGAAGAACAAGCACAAAAAGAAATCCCAGCCGTCATCCCGTCACAAATCTCCTGTGGGTGCCAAGGTTATTCTAGGGTTATCTTCCCCTAAGAATACACCTTTGTCATCCACCTTCCTTCCACCACCTTTAACCCTTGAAATAGACCCGCATCCACTATCCACAGAAATTTTATTGTTGAAGGAATCCTCTTGTTCCGAAGATGCAGCTTCAGACCATCCATCCTCTTCTTCGGGGGACTTGTCTAGTGCTGAGGAGTCCGTTGAAGATGACTCTTCTTTGAGTGAATCGAAGTCAAATTTCCATCACCATAAGGCTACTAAACCTGCAGTGCAACCTGCTGGGCACTCTACTAAGCAGCCTAGTGAGTAACCTGCTGCACCATCTGCCGAGCAATCTACCGAGCAGCCAGCTGCGCATGGTCCAGGTAAATCGAAACCAAACTCTGCTCCCTTAGGACAGTGGTGAAATCTGTTTGCGTCCAACCGTAGCTCCTCTAGCTGCCCTAAATTGAAATATTTTACTGAGTTATCTGCTGCCAATGAATGTACTTTGCTTGCTGAAGATTTGGATGCTAAATGTGATGTTTGGAAATCATGTTTAATTGGCTATATTTCAGGTAAATTTCCTGAGTATAAGGCCCTCCATGTTGTCATCGCTAATTCCTGGCTTTGTGAGGCTGATTTGAACCTCCATGAATCTGGTTGGTTGATCTATAAGTTTAAGAATGAAGATGATAAATTTGATGTTTTGCGGGGGGGTCAATATCTTATGTTTGGTAGGCCCTTGATTCTGCGGGAAATGCCTGAATTTTTTAACTTCAATTCAGCGGAGATGTCCACGGTTCCGGTGTGGATTAAGTTGCCTAACCTCCCTTTGAGATGTTGGTCTACAACTTGTTTGTGAAAAATTGTTAGTGTTGTTGGAAATCCCGTACAAAGTGACATGTTAACTTTTTCTATGGCTCAGTTGTCTTATGCTCGTGTTTTAGTTAAAATTGACCTTCGCAAGAAGTTGCGTGAATCTGTTACTATATGTTTGCCGAATGGTGATATGATTGAACAGCAGATTGTGTATGAAACTCTCTCAAAGTTTTGCTCCTATTGCAAGGTTCTTGGCCACATGGTGGAAACATGCTCCAAGTATGCCAAGAGTTGTGACAAAGATAAAAGGAATGGTGTTGGGGGGAATGTTGAGACTCCCTTGAGTCCCGGGCAGAAGAGTGGTGCGATGAAATCTGCCAATGTTTCAGTTGCTAATGTGCATGGCAAGGGGCTACAACAAGGGGCTGCCAATGTGCAAGGCATGGGGCTGCAACAGAGGTTCTATATTGATGAAAGGCTATGTGATCCCATGCCTGCCGAAGCTGCTACTGCAGGTGGTGAATGGGAAGCGGTGAAAAAAAAACAGAAAAGCAATCGACACCATAAGAAGACCACGGCTGCAAGTGTTGGGGCAGCTGCAGCCACTAGCGTGGGAGCAGAAATTGCATCTGTGAGTGGTGTGGCAGCGGTGGCTGTTGGGGCTGCAATTGTTGGGACAGTAGATGCAAAACATGTGTTGACAGTTGCGCTTGATTCGGGTAATCCAGGTATGGCTGTGGAAGGATTGGTGAATGAGTTTGTTTCGGTTGAACCTCCTCTTAGGGCTGATGGTCGGCCTCCAAATCATCCAAACAAAATCCATAATAGCAGCAAAGGGAAAAATATTGTGGAAGATGCTCATGGAGTTATTACTAGAAAGGGATCGAAATCCAAATCTTCTTCCAGCAGACATGGTAGGACCCTTCCTACCAAACCTGTGTTATGATGATTATCCATTGCTGGAATGTTAGGGGGCTTAATAGTCCTCTAAAACAGCATGAGGTTGTGAATCTCATGAAAAAAAAGAAAGTTGATGTTTGTGGTTTGTTGGAGAATAAAATGTATTCTTTTAAGATTTAATCTATGCAAAACTTAGATTGAAGCACTGTAAATTTTTTACTAATGCTGCCATGTCTTCTTCGGCTAGAATTGCTGTTTTCTGGAATCCGTCTATGGTTATGGTGGATCTTGTTGATTGCTCCTCCCAATGTATTTATGTTGTTCTTCGCTGCCTTGTGAGTCATATCAGTTTTCATGTCACTTTTGTCTATGGTCTGCACACCATTGTTGCTAGGAGGGATTTATGGGTTTCTCTCCGTAGGTGGTGCCCCGCTAGCCCTTGGATGATTTTGGGTGATTTTAACTCCATTCTGTCCCAAGATGATAAGCTGAATGAGAGTGTTGTTTCTGCTTATGAGATTGTCGATTTTCATAAGTGTCATCTTGATTTGGGTTTGTGTGATCTTCCTTATACGGGATGCCACTACACTAGGTCTAATGGTTCTATATGGAGCAAAATTGACAGGGTCCTTGTCAATCCTCTTTGGTCACCCCTTCACCAATCTGCTCATGTCCATTTTGGTAATCAAGGGGCTTTCTCTGATCTTACTTTTGTTAATGTTCGGCTAAATCCTCAAGACAAGGGGCATCGTAGCTTTAAATTCTTAAATATGTGGTCTACTCATGCTGATTTTTCATCTACTGTTTCTGAGAGTTGGAACATGGAAGTCTTGGGGTCTGCTATGTATTCTTTTTGTAAGAGGCTTAAGTCGCTGAAAGTTCTCCTTAAACGGCTTAATGAGCAGCATTTCAGTCATATCTCAAAGAGGGTGTCTCGTGCAGAAATGGACTTGGATATCTTGCAGTCTGCCCTTCATGGGGATCCTAATAATCAGCAGCTCGCTCTTGAGAATAAAAGGCTTCAGTTACATCTTCTTAAGCTCAAGTTAGCAGAAAAACTCTTCTTTGGCCAAAAGCTTAAATGTGATTTTTTCAAGGACAGTGACAGAGGCACTAGTTTTTTCCATGCGATGATGAGTCAGAAGCATAGTCGCAGCTTTATTTCAGCTATTCATAGAGGTGATGGTTCTCTTACTTCTTCGAAAGGTGAGGTTGGTGCTGAATTTGTCCAGTTTTTCCAGAATCTCTATGGGTCCTCCAAACCTACTTTGCCTCTGGATAATGATGTTGTTCTTTGCAGCCAGTGCCTTTCCAATAGCTCAAGTGAGATCCTTTTAGCTCCTGTCACTTGTGATATTACTCGGAAGGCCTTGTTTGGTATTGGATATGACAAAGCCTCGGGGCCAGATGGATACACGTCGCATTTCTTCAACTTTGCTTGGCCGATTATTGGGGATGATTTTTGTGGGGCAGTTCAGGATTTCTTTCGATCTGGGAAATTGCTTAAGCAGATCAATCATGCAATCATCTCTCTTATTCCTAAATCATCCCATGCTGCCTCTCCTGGTGATTTTAGGCCTATCTCCTGCTGCAATGTGATCTATAAGGTTATCTCAAAAATTCTTGCAGATCGTCTGGCTCTTGTTTTGAAAGATATTATAAGTCTTATGCAGAATGCCTTTCTTGGTGGTTGGGCTATGTCAAATAACATTAATCTTATGCAAGAGTTGTTTCGGCAGTATGGCAGGAAGCGCACTTCTCCAAAAGCCCTTATGAAGATTGATTTCAGAAAAGCTTTTGATTTAGTCCAGTGGCCCTTTCTTCGTGATCTTCTTCGGCTCCTTGGTTTCCCGATGCAGTTTACTCACTTGGTTATGTAGTGTGTTGAGTCCACTTCATTCTCTATAGCGGTGAATGGAAATCTCTATGGCTTCTTCCCGGGGAGGAGTGGTATTTGTCAAGGTGACCCCCTATCTCTGTATCTTTTCATCACTTGCATGAAGTATTTCTCTCGTATGCTTAAGGGAGTTTCTCGGCAGCAAACCTTTCATTTTCATCCTCGCTGCAAGCCTCATGATATTTGTCATCTTGCGTTTGCTGATGATATTTTGCTTCTGGCTAGAGGTGATAAAGCCTCTATCACTGCTCTTCTTCGTCAGTTGGAGGTTTTTGGGCAGGTTTCTGGTATGGAGATAAACCCTTCTAAATCCTCCATTTATTTTGGTGGGGTTGGTTCTGCTTTGAAGCAAGATATCCTTCTTGCCACAAATTTCTCCGAAGAATCTTTTCCCTTCAAATATTGGGGGTTCCTCTTAGTCCTCATCGGTTGCTGGTCTCCCAATACTTTCCTCTTATTCATAAGCTGGAAGCCACGATTCAGAGTTGGGTGGGTAAGCATCTTTCCTTTGCGGGAAGGTTGGAGCTCTTGAGATCGGTTCTCTATGGTATGATCCAGTTCTGGCTAAGTATCTTCCCTCTTCCGGATGCTGTTATCAGGAACATTATCCGCATTTGCATGAATTTTCTTTGGTTAGGTATTGTGGAAAAATCTCACTCTGCTTTGGTTGCTTGGAGAACTCTTTGCTTGCCTAAGCAAGAAGGTGGGCTGGGGCTCTTAGATATTAAAGCCAGGAATCCAATTTCTTGGTCAAGCATCTTTGGAACATTCACTTACAAGCAGATTTTCTCTGGGTTAAGTGGATCCATCATTATTATCTGTCGGGCCAATCTATTTGGGATGCTCAAGCTTCGAAAGTTGCATCCCCTCTCTGGAAGATCTTGGTCTCTTTAAAAAATCAGCCTGTCCAGGATCTTGGTAGTAGTTCATCTGCTATTGCTATGATGACTTCTTGGAATGCGGGGGAAGAGTGTCTCTCGGCTAAGGCTTATGATCATTTCAGGCTAAAGGGCAGAATTGTTCATTGGGATAGGGTGGTGTGGGAGCAGTGGTCTTTGCCGAAGCATTGCTTTGTGTTATGGTTTGCGGTGTTGGGTAAACTCAGAACTAAAGACCGTCTTCACTACATTCTAGCAGACTCTAGTTGTGTTTTCTGTTGTTAGGATCTGGAATCTCATCGGCATTTGTTCTTTAAGTGTCCTTGGACTTCTTCTTTGTGGAACAATATTATTCACTGGCTTCATCTTCACCACCGGATGAGCTCCCTGTCTAGTGCTCTTCGAGTTCTTCATCCTAAGCGGAATATTTGGTCTCCAGGATGCGGAGAGCCTCTCTTGCCATTTCAATTTATCTTATTTGGGAAGAGAGAAACAAAAGGCTTTTTGATAACTCTTTTTCATCAGTTGAGAAAGTTTTCAGGAGATTTCAGGTGTTGTTCTTCACTGTGTTCCATTTTCATGAAAAAGACCATTTTCCATTGATGTAGGCTGATTGGAATCCTATTTTGGGTGAGCTGTGGCTGTTTCCTTCATGGTTTGATGTCGGCTGAGGGGGTTTTCAGTTTGGTTTGTTGTTGGTTTTGTGGGTTTTTACCTTCTTGGTTTGGCTTTATGGGTTTTTTGTTTTTGATTTCCTATGCTTTTGTGTTTTATCCTAGCCTCCCCCTATGTAGTTGGGCTGTGGGCAGGATTTTTGTTTTCTAGTTTGTTTTGGGCTTCGGGAGCATGTTCCCTTGTAGGCCCTGTTGTTTATTCTTCTTCTCTGTTCCCGCTGATTTATCAAATTGTTTCATTCTTTGATCTATAAAATTCTTACATTTGATCGAAAAAAAAGAAAGAGCTCTCAGTAGTAGTTGTTGAGAGAGAAAGAAGAGAGATGCTCTCCCCTTCCACGGGTTTCTCCTCCCGCCGGTCTACTATGCTGCTCCTCTGCTCGTGTTGTTCGTTACCCAACCCTTTCTTCTTCTTCTCCGTCTCTCCCTCCCTCTAATCCTCTACCTCGTGTCCCTTTTCATCTCTTTTTTTTCCTTTGTCCTGTTCGAGCCCTAATTCCCGATTTCATCTCTTCATCTTTTTCAAATCTATTTCGTCGTCCCCTTGTTTCCCAGTTTTGTGCCCTAATTCCCGATCTCTTCTCTTTGTCTGTTTCCATCTTGTTTCGTCTTCCCCTTGTCTCCTTTTCGTGCCCTTCTCTTCTAGGTTTCTGTCTGTTTTTTTCCCGTATCTCTCTGCTCAACCCTAATTTTTGTGTCTCTCCTTCTCCCGTTTCCATGGCCAAGAAGAAATCCCCATCTCCCTCCACCCATAACCCACCTCCTCTTCAGCCCCCGCCCCCTAAAAAAGTGATTATAGGGCTTCCATCTCCCACCAAAAAGTCTTCTTGTCACTCTTCTGTCCCCCCCTGCCCGTGCTTCAGCTCTAGCTTTCCCTCCGCTTGCCAAGACTGACACAGCCCTTGTTCAAACCGTTCCTCCCCAATCTAGCATCTTAGGTAAAGGCCCCCTTGCTCTTGTTAGTGTTGAGGTTCCCAGCTCCCATCGTTCTTCTGTTGTTTCCACCAGTGATAAGGACACAGTGGAGGAGGAGTCTTCAGATTGTGACTCTTCTTCATGCTCGGGTGATGATTCTGAATTGGAATCATTATCTGCTCCCCCCAGTCCCACGTTGACAGCTGCTATGGATTCTGCCCATTCTCCAGCACAGGGACGTTCACCTCCCCTCAGTCCCACGTTGAAAGTTGCCATGGATTCTGCTCAGGGACATTAATCTCTCCCTTCTGCTCAGATTCCAGCTTAGGGCACTGATGCTCCTGTCCCCCTGGCCCCTCCTTCAGGTCAGTGGAGAAACTTGTTTTCTTCAAATCGCAACTCTTCATCTTGTCCAAAACTCCAACACTTTGTTGATATTTCTGCTGCCAAGACTTTCAATTTGGTTGAGGATGATATTGATAATGCATGCGATTTCTGGAAATTGTGTCTCATTGGTTATGTTTTGGGCAAATTCCCGAGTTTTAAAGCTTTGAGTAACATTATCTCTAGTTCTTAGCATTGTGAAGCTAAATTGCATATTCATGAGTCCAGATGGCTACTTTATAAATTTCAGAATGAATCGGAGAAAATGAATGTGTTGCGTGGAGGTCCATACCTTGTTTATGGTAGGCCTTTAATGTTATGGGAGATGCCAGAATACTTTGATTTTAATTCCACTTAAATGTCTATGGTTCTCGTTTGGGTTAAGTTGCCGAATTTGCTGTTGAAGTGTTGGTCTTCTACTTGTCTTTCAAAAATTGCTAGTGCTCTCGGAAAACCTATACAATGTGACATGTTGACATCTTCCATGTCTAGGCTTTCGTATGCTAGAATTTTGGTTGAGATTAACCTTGCAGAGGACCTCCCTCAGTTTGTTAAATTCTGTTTGCTGAATGGTATTGTGCATGCTCAGCCTATTGTGTATGAAACTTTGTCGAGGTTTTGCTCTCATTGTAAGGTTCTTGTTTACTTGATTACTTCTTGCTCTAAAGCTCCCAAGGATGGGGGAGCAAACATTTCTAGAACAGATGTTGCCATCGCATCGAAGAATGGAGGTTCAGTGCCGCTAGTCAGAGCCGGTTGCTGCTCATGCTTCACGGGTGGATAGTGCAACCCTTGGTTCTGTTCAGCCTACTGACCCTATGTTTGTAGAGGTGGATGCTGCAGCAGGTGGTTGGGAACAAGGAAAAAGCATCGCAGCAATAGGCACTCGTGCAAGAAGCTTACTAGGGTTGCAGCTGATGCCTCGGCTGGGCCGGTTTTGTTGGCAGAAAAGAGCAAGTCAGTTGCAGATTTGAATGGCTTGAATTCTGAGTTAGATGTGGGCTTGGCAACGGGTATTGCAGGTGAATCAATTGGGAATTTGGTTGGCTTGAAATCAGTTTCAGTTGTAGGTTTGGCTATGGGTGTTATGGTTGACTCATCAGTCGCGAATGTTTCAGTTGTTCCCTCTTCATCTGCTGCTGTTCAGCCGAGACTTTCTGCATCTTCTTCAGCCTCTCTCGGCTTGAATATTAAGGGAAAGGATAAGGTGGGAGGCCACATTGGTGCAACTACTAGGAAAGGGTTAAAACACTCTAGCTCCTTCGCTAGCGGCAATGGTAGGCTTCCGCCTATCACTCCTGCTCCATGATTATTCAGTGTTGGAATGTTAGAGGGCTTAATGGTCCTCTAAAGTAGCATGGTTCATCTCATGAAGAAGAATAAAATGGATGTTTGCGGTTTGTTAGAATCTAAGATGCTCCCTTCCAAGGTTACGGCTATGCACAGTTTTCGGTTAAAGCATTGGAAGTTCTTAACTAATGTCATTGGGTCTTCCTTGGCTCGCATTGTTGTTTTTTTGGAACCCCTCTTCGATTCAAGGTGATTTTGTGGGCAACTCTTCTTAAGGCCTTCATGTGGTTGTCTACAACCTTGTGAGTCAAATTAGATTTCATGTTACTTTTGTTTATGGTTTGCACACCATTGTTGCTAGAAGAGTGTTATAGGATAGCTTATGTACGTGGACCCCCCCGGGTCCATGGATGGTTTTGGGAGATTTCAATTCCTTTTTGTCCCAAGATGATAAATTAAATGGTCGTGTTGTTTTTATGTATGAGATTGCAGATTTTAATAAATATTGTCTAGATTTGGGTTTGTATGACTTGAACTATACTGGTTGCCATTTTACTTGGTCTAATGGTACTGTTTGGAGTAAATTGGACAGAGTCCTTGTGAACCCTCTTTGGTCCACTCTTCAGAGGCTAGCTCATGTTCACTTTGGCATTCAAGGGGCTTTTTTTGATCATTCTCTTGCTGTTGTTCGGTTGGATCATCAGGTTAAAGGGTATCGTAGTTTCAAATTCTTTAACATGTGGGCCTCTCATGATGATTTCCTTCATACTATTTCTGAGGGTTGGCAGATGGAAGTTGTGGGCTCTCCCATGTTCTCTCTTTGAAAAAAGCTTTAGGATTTGAAGCGTCCCTTTAAGATGCTTAATCGGCTGCATTTTAGTCACATTTCGGAAAGGGTGTCTAGAGTTGAATCGGATCTGGAGATTTTGCAGAATGTGCTTCAATCAGACCCAGCTAATTCCCAACTTGTTTTTGAAGACAAGAAGCTCCGTTGTCAGCTCATCAAGCTAAAATCCACCGAAAAGCTGTTCTTTGGGCAGAAGCTTAAATGTGATTTTCTTAAGGATTGTGATAGGGGTACTCGGTTTTTTCATGCTTTATTGAGCCAGAAGCATGGAAGAAATTTTATTCCGGCTATTCAGAAGTCTGATGGTATTATTTCTGTTTTGGAGGAGGAAGTGGGAGCAAAATTTGTTGCCTTTTATCAGAGTCTTTATGGGTCTTCCAAATCTACCTTGCCCCTGGATAGAGACTTTGTTTTGAGTGGCCCGTGCATCTCTGCTAAAGCGTGTGAGCTTCTCTCTACGCCTATCTCTAATGATGCCATCAAGCAAGCGTTGTTTGGGATTCAGAATGAGAAAGCTCCGGGACCGGATGGTTGCACTTCCTATTTCTTCAAATCTGCCTGGCCGGTTGTGGGTGATGAGTTTTGTTCAGCAGTCCAGGATTTTGTCACTTTAGGGAAGATGCTTAAGCAGATTAATCACTCAGTTATATCCCTTATCCCCAAATCTGCTCATGCTTCTTCTCCTAGTGATTTTTGGCCCATCTCTTGTTGCAATGTGGTTTATAAGGTCATCTCCAAAATCCTTGCTGAGCATTTGGCTGTTGCTTTGGGGAATATATCAGCCCTATGCAGAATGCTTTCCTGGGTGGTAGAGTTATGGTGGACAACATTAATCTTGTTCAGGAGCTGTTTCGTTCTTATGGCAGGAAGAGAACCTCGCCCTAATCCCTTTTGAAGGTTGACTTTAAAAAGGCTTTTGACTCGGTTCAATGGTCTTTTCTGCAGGATCTTTTGGGGTTGCTTGGTTTCCCTCCCAAATTTATCCATCTTGTTATGCAGTGTGTGGCGACTTCCTCCTTCTCTGTTGCTATTAATGGGAACCTCTATGGCTTCTTCCCGGGTAAAAGTGGTATTCGGCAAGGTGATCCTCTTTCTCCCTACCTCTTCATCACTTGCATGGAGTACTTCTCCTGGTTGCTTAAGAGGGTGTCCCAGCAGCAAGTCTTCAGGTTTCATCTGCAATGCCAGCCTCTTGGTATCAGTCACCTCGCTTTTGCAGATGATGTCCTCTTGCTTGCTAGAGGTGATAAGTCTTCCATCCTCTCACTCCTTGATCAATTGAGGCTTTTTGGTCAGGTTTCTGGTCTGGAAATCAATCCTTCAAAATCCTTCATTTATTTTGGAAGAGTTGGTGATTGTTTGAGGCAAGAGATTATCTGTGAAACAGGTTTTGTTGCCGGCTCTTTTCCCTTCAAATACCTTGGAGTGCCTCTTAGTCCTCATTGGCTCCTGGTCAGTCAGTTCTCTCCTCTGCTTCAGAAGCTTGAGTCTGCGGTTCAGAGTTGGTTGGGCAAGCATCTTTCCTTTGCTGGAAGGCTTGAGCTTCTGCGCTCAGTTCTTTACGGCATGGTTAATTTTTGGATTAGCATCTTCCCTCTTCCAGAAACAGTCATTATGAAGATTATTCGCATCTGCAGGAATTTCCTATGGACTGGGCTTTTTGACATAAAGGCTCGTAATAATGGTTTCCTAGTCAAGCATTTTGGGAATATCCATCAGAAAGCAGATTCTCTTTGGATTAAATGGATTCACCATTTCTTCCTGCCGAACCACTCTATTTAGGAGGTGCAAGCTGTTAAAGCCTCCTCTCCTCTTTGGAAGACTCTTATCTCCCTAAAGGACAAGCTGATTCATGACTTGGGCAGTAACTCCTCTGTAGTGTCTACCTTGACTGGTTGGAATGCCGGTACTGGTTGTCTTTCTGCTAATACGTATGAGCACTTTAGGGTGAAAGGTCCCATGATCCGTTGGGATACAGTGGTTTGGGAGAATTGGGCTTCGCCCAAGCATTGTTTTGTTTTATGGCTCGCGATGCTGGGAAAGCTTAGAACTAAAGACAGATTATATTTCATTCCTGCTGATACTAACTGTGTGCTATGTGGTCAAGACTAGGAGTCGCATTATCACTTGTTCTTTAAGTGTCAATGGACATCATCTTTGTGAGGTAGCATTGTTCGTTGGCTTCATATTCACCGCCGGATGCCTATCCTATCTAGTGTTATTCGAGGGGTAACCCCTAAAAAGAAAAAAATGGAGTTCAGAATGAGAAGAGCCTCCTTCGGCATTGCAGTCTATCTTATTTGGGAAGAGAGGAATAAAAGGTTGTTTGATAACTCTTGTTCGTCGGTTGAGAGGATCTTCTGGAGATTCCAAGTTATATTCTTCACAGTGTTCCACTTCCATGAAAAAGACCACTTTTCCATTGATGTTGGTTGAGTTGTTTGCTGGCCGTTTGGATTCTGGTGTCTGGCTCTGCTATGCTTTTTGCTGCTTCCTCTTTGGTTGGCCTTGGTCCTTGCATGGTAGTTCTTCTGCGCCGGCTTCTGTCCTTCTGCTGCTAGGTTTTGTTGTGTTCTCCATGGGTGCTGCTTCTCCTCCTCCGGGGTTGCTTTTTGTGTTATTTGTTAACTCTCATTTAGTTGATTAGTTTATTTTCTTCTTGTTTTGTATCTAGTTTGCCAGTGCTCTAGTTGGGTTGTGAGCAAATATATTTTCTCCTAGGCCTAGTTTTGGCCTTTAGGTGTCTAGTTTCTTTTGGCCCGTAGGAGCATGTTCCTTTTCGGTGCCTTTCGCTTTCTTTCTGCTAATTTTCAGCTTGTTGTATTCTTTGATCTCTTAATACATACTTACATTTGATCAAAAAAAAAAGAGCTCTCAGTTCCTCCTTCCCGTCATTCTCCCCCACCGAAGATGTGGTCTTAGGGCTCCCCTCTCCCACAAAAAAGCATGCTTGTCACTCGTCTCTTCCTCACCCTAGCCCATTCGGCAGCCATTGTTCTCCCACCTAAGAAAACAAAAGGTCCCGTTCAAATTTCCCTTCCCGTGATGAACTCTGTGGGTACAGTTCCTCCATCCCCTGGATGTGTTGGTCATCTCTGTGTTCCCCATGCTATGTCCCCTTAGTCCTCTAGCCCAGAAATCCCAATTATTGTGAGCTCCCCTAAATTGCCCCTTTCACCTGTTGACTTGTCCAGTGCTGAGGAAATCGAAGATGAGGATTCATCCTCCTGTGACTCTGATTCCAGTTCGTATTATGGGTCTCCTAATTTGGTAAATTCAGAGCATAATGTACGTCAGCCCTCTCCTGCATCTTCAGTCCCTACTGGTTCAGAGGGTCCCGTTTCAGAAGTCCCTGCTGCTTCCCCTCCAGGTATTCCTAAGTCTGTCCCTCTTGGTCCTTGGAGAAATTTATTTGCTTCAAATCGTAGCTCTTCTAGTGGCTCTCATCTTCTTCATTATTCTGAAATTACTGCTACTGCAAAGTGTGCCATTTTGAATGATGATTTAGACTGTGCTTGTGATGTGTGGAAATCTTGCTTAATTGGTTATGTTTCTGGGAAGTTTCCTGGGTTTAAAGCCCTCAACAGTATCATTGCTAATACTTGGCATTGTGAAGCTGTTTTGAATATACATGATTCTGGATGGTTGATATATAAATTTCAGAATGAGGTTGATAGAATTGTTGTGTTAAAGGGAGGACCATACCTTGTCTTTGGCAGGCCTTTAATTCTTAAGGAGATGCTAGAATTTTTTTATTTTAATTCTGCTGAGATGTCCATTGTCCCCGTGTGGATCAAATTGCCAAATCTTCCCCTTAGATGTTGGTCATTGAAGTCTTTATCTAAGATTGCTAGTGTTGTTGGGAAACCGATTCAAAGTGACATGCTCATCTCTTCTATGTCCTGACTTTTCTATGCCCGTGTTTTAGTGGAAATTGATCTTCGGAAGTCTCTCCCGGAAAAAATTGTTGTCTGCTTGCCGAATGGTATTGTTATTGACCAGCGGGTAATTTATGAAACTCTTTCGAAGTTTTGCCACTTCTGTAAAGTTATTGGCCACCTTATTGACTCTTGTTTTAAATCACCAAAGGATATAGGGTATTGTATTCCCAAAGAAAATGTTGTTTCTTTGGTCAATGAATCCCCCCCAGTCGAGAGGGATAATGGATGTAGTGTGAACTTTTCTGAGGGGGCAGGTCTCTTGGAACCCCCTGTTGCTGCTGTTTCTGCTACGGTTGATGCTGGGCTGCAGGACCCTATGTTATCTGAGGCAGCAGTTGCTGTCCATGAATGGGAGCCTATGCCTAAGAAACATCTTAGCAATAGACAGCCCAGGATGAAGAACACTATTTCGGGAGGTTCCACTGCAGGTTCTGCTCTCGGTAGGGATTGTGCAACTGCAAAGGGCAAGTCGGTTGAGGTAGTTTTGATTGGGTCTATTAAAACAAATTTGGTAGCTTCGGGAAGTATAGCTGCAAGTCCCACTCTAGGAATGGATAGTGAGGTTGAACTCGGGTTTGAGGGTAGTGACAGTGGGTGTCTCGGGTGCCAAGGTGGTTCAGTAGAGAGTTAACAGCAGGCTTCAGTCTTTGAAGGGATTGAGTCACGATGTTCAGATAGGGAAGGGTTTGCACTCAAAATCATCTTTATCTAGCGGACATGGTAGGAACCTCCCTACCACTACTGCCTTATGATGATTGTCAAATGTTGGAATGTTAGAGGGCTTAATAGTCTACTAAAGCAGCATGAGGTGGTTAATCTCATGAAAAAATCTTCAGTTGATGTTTGTGGTTTGTTGAAGACTAAGCTTCCCCTGTCTAAGGTTGTGGTTCTTCAGAAATTTCGGCTAAAGCATTGGAATTTTTTGACGAATGTTGCTCCGTCTTCCATGGCTCGTATTGTTGTTTTTTGGAATCCTTCTACGGTTTTGGTTGATCTTGTTGGCAGCTCCGCTCAAGTTCTTCATGTTTTCATCCGTAGTCTTGTGAGTCAAATTAACTTTCTTGTTACTTTTGTTTATGGGTTACATACTATTGTTGCTATAAGAGCTCTATGGGATAGTCTTTGTGAGTGGTGCCCCTCGGGCCCATGGATGGTTTTGGGGGGATTTCAATTCTCTTTTGTCTCAAGACAATAAATTGAATGGAAGTGTTGTTTCTATGTATGAGATTGCTGATTTTAATAAATGTTGTCTTGATTTGGGTTTATATGATCTCAATTACACTGGATGTCATTTTACTTGGTCCAATGGTTCTGTTTGGAGTAAATTAGACAGAGTTCTTGTTAATCCTTTTTTGTCCTCTCTTCACCGGATTGCTCATGTTCATTTTGGCAACCAAGGGGCTTTCTTTGATCACTCTCCTGCTATGGTTCGGTTGGATTCTCAAGCTAATGGGCATCGTAGCTTCAAATTCTTTAATATGTGGGCTTCTCATACAGATTTTCTCCACACTGTTTCTGAGGGCTGGCAGCTAGAAGTTATGGGCTCTCCTATGTTCTCTCTTTGCAAAAAGCTTAAGGGGCTGAAGTGTCCTCTTAAGGTGCTTAATCGGCTGCATTTTAGTAACATTTCTGAAAGGGTGTCCCGGGCTGAATCGGATCTTGATCTTTTGCAATCCGCGCTTCACATGGACCCCACTAATTCCCAGCTTGTTCATGAAGACAAGAAACTCTGTATTCAGCTCATCAACCTTAAGTCTTCAGAAAAAAAGTTTTTTCGGGCAGAAGTTAAAATGTGATTTCCTTAAGGATAGCGACAGAGGTACCCGGTTTTTTCATGCTTTGCTGAGCCAGAAACAAGGTAGAAACTTCCTCCCAGTGATTCAGAAGTCTGATGGTTCTCTTTCTGTCTCGGAGAAGGAAGTTGGAGCAGAATTTGTTGACTTTTTTATGAACCTCTATGGGTCCTCTAAGTCTACTTTGCCTTTGGATAGAGACATTGTTTGTAATGGTCCTTGTCTCTCTGCTTCTGCTTGTGGGCTTTTATCTGCGCCTGTTTCTAATGATGATATTAAAACAACCTTATTTGGGATTGAGAATGATAAGACCCCAGGGCCAGATGGCTACACCTCCTTCTTCTTCAAATCTGCTTAGTCAGTTGTTGGTGATGATTTTTGTGCAGCTGTCCAGGATTTCTTTGCCTTTAGGAAAATGCTCAAGCAGATTAACCACTCGGTTATATCTCTTATCCCTAAATCAGCTCATGCTTCCTCCCCTTGTGATTTTTGGCCCATCTCCTACTGCATAGTGGTCTCTAAAGTCATCTCCAAAAATTTTGCTGGTCGGCTGGCTATAGCCTTGGGAGATATCATCAGCCCCATGCAAAACGCCTTCCTAGGTGGTAGAGTTATGGTCGATAATATAAATCTGGTTCAGGAGCTGCTTCGTCAATACGGTAGAAAGAGAACCTCACCCAAAATTGCTTTTGAAGATTGACTTTAAAAAAGATTTTGACTCTGTTCAGTGGTCATTTCTGCGGGATCTTTTAGTTGCTCTGGGTTTCCCTTCCGGCTTTGTCCATCTTGTTATGCAATGTGTGGAGACATCTTCCTTCTCGGTTGCCATTAACGGGAATCTCTATGGCTTCTTTCCGGGGATAAGCGGCATTTGGCAGGGAGATCCTCTTTCTCCTTATTTGTTTATCACCTGCATAAAATATTTTTCCTGGTTACTCTCTAACGCGTCTCAGCAGTCTGTCTTCAGGTTTTATTCGCAGTGTGAGCCCCTTGGCATCAGTCATCTTGCTTTTGCTGATGATGTTCTCTTGCTTGCTAAGGATGACAAGCCTTCCATCCTTTCTCTTCTGGGTCAGTTGCGGATCTTTGGGCAGGTTTCTGGTTTGGAGATTAACCCCTCTAAATCCTCCATATATTTTGGAGGGGTCCCTGATTGCTTGAGGCAGGAGATTATTCGTGAAACAGGTTTTAGTGCAGGCCTCTTTCCTTTCAAATACCTTGGTGTGCTCCTTAGCCCTCATCGCCTCTTGGTTAACCAGTTCTCCCCTCTTCTTCATAAGCTTGAGGCTGTTGTTCAGAGTTGGGTTGGCAAGCATCTATCTTTTGCTGGTGGGCTGGAGCTTTTGCGTTCTGTCCTTTATGGCATGGTCCAATTTTAGCTCAGCATCTTCCCTCTTCCAGAAACTGTTATCTTGCAAATTGTTCGCATCTGTAGGAACTTTATGTGGTCTGGGAATGTTCAGAATTCTCATTTAGCTTTGGTTGCTTGGAAATCAGTCTGTTTGCCTAAGCATGAAGGGGGGCTAGGGTTATTTGACATAAAAGCCTGCAATAAGAGTTTCCTAGTTAAACACCTTTGAAATATTCATCAGGAGACTGATTCCCTCTAGATTAAATGGATTCACCATTATTTTCTCCCTACCCTCTCTATTTGGGAGGCGTGAGTTGTCAAAGCCTCCTCTCCTCTTTGGAAAACTCTTATCTCCTTAAAGGACAAGCTGCTTGCTGACTTTGGGGGCAGCTCTCCTATTGTTGCTATCATGAATGATTGGAATGCTGGTGATGGTTGCTTTTCTGCTAAAGTGTATAACCACTTTAGGGTGAAAGGTCGTGAAATCAGTTGGGATAGGGTGGTTTGGGAGAACTGGTCCTTGCCGAAGCATTGTTTTGTGTTGTGGCTTGCAGTGTTAGGGAAGCTGAGAACTAAAGATCGCCTGCACTTCGTTCCTACTGATACTAGTTGTGTGTTTTGTAACCAGGACCTGGAATCGCACTGTCATTTGTTCTTTCAGTGTCCCTAGTCTTCATCTCTATGGAGTAACATCGTTTGTTGGCTTCATATTCCTCGACGTTTGCCTACCCTATCTAGTGCTATCCGTGGGCTAGCCCCAAAGAAGAAAAGCATGGTCCACAAAATAAGGAGAACCTCCCTTAGCATTGCTGTCTACCTAATTTGGGAAGAAATGAATAAAAGGCTTTTTGACAAGATCTTCCGGAGATTCCAGGTCCTTCACTGTGTTCCATTTCCATGGTAAAGATCACTTCTACATCGATGTTGGTTGAGTTGCCTGCTGAGATTTTTTTGGGCTTCGGGTGGTTTGTGTAAGGTTTCTTTGTTATTGTTTTTCTAGTTTGTTTGCTCGGCTGTGAGCTTGGTGTATTGCTCTCTTTGTTTGTTAGTTTTTTCCCGTTGTTCCCTTTTTTATTTTGCTGATTGGGAGCATATTCCCTTCTCAGCTGCTTTCTGTTTCTGTATTGTTCTCCAGTTTTGTTTCGTTTTGGTCTTAATATACTTACATTTGATAAAAAAAAAAAAGCTCTCAGTTAAGTTGGTTTTGAGAGAGAAAGAAGAGAGAGATGCTCTCCCCTTCCATGGTTTTCTCCTCCTGCTGCCAGCCTAATTTGGGGCTTTCTACCGTGATATTGCTGCTCAATCTTCCTTTGTGCTCGTTTTACTTTTCTTCTCCCTTCTTCTTGCCCTAAATTCCTTCCCTGTTCTCTTTGCCCTAGCTCCCGTTCCCGTTCCCAGCCTCCCATCACGTCTGCCTTTTTGCCCTAATTCCCAATCCCATTCCCACTAATTTGTCCCGTTCCTCTGTGTTCTCCCCCAGCTCTCAGTCTCTCTTGTGTCCATGGCCAAGCGAAAAGCAAAGAAGAAATCCCCATCTCTTTCCTCGCGTCCCCCACCTTTCCGTCAGCCTCCTTCAACTGAAAAGGTGATTATAGGGCTTCCCTCTCCAACTAAAAAGAATTGTCGTCACTCATCTCTCCCCCCCTGCCCGATCTGTAGCCCTAGATTTCCCAGCCTCTACCAAGACAGCTCCTCCCACTATTAGCATCTTGGGTAAAGCTCCCCTTGCTGCTGTCAGAGTTGAGCTTCCCATTTCTCACCTCTCCTCAACTGATTGCTCTAGTGCTGATGACTCGGAAGAGGATGAGTCTTCGGGTAGTGAAACAACTTCGTGCTCAGGAGGTGCCTCTGACCCAGAACTAGTGAACGTTCCCCCTCCTTTGGCTACTTTGGGTTATGCTCAATTTCCAGTAAAGGACCATTCTTCTCCTCGGGTTTCAGTTGAGGACCCTGTTTCCCCGGCTCCTCCAACAGGTCAGTGGAGAAATTTATTCTCATCCAATCGCAGCTCCTCCTTTTGTTCTAAACTTTAGCATTTTACTGATATTTCTGCTGCTATGACATTCAACTTTGTTGATGATGATATTGATGTTAATTGTGATTTCTGGAAATTCTGTCTCATTGGGTATGTCTCGGGTAAATTCCCGGGTTTGAAAGCATTGAGTAGTATTATCTCTAATTCATGGCATTGTGAAGCTAAATTGCACATTCATGAATCCGGATGGTTAGTGTACAAATTTCAGAATGAATCGGAGAAAATGGAAGTGTTACGGGGAGGTACCTATCTCATTTACGGTAGGCCTTTAATGTTGAGGGAAATGCCAGAATATTTTGATTTTAATTCCGCTGAAATGTCTATGGCACGACGCGGGGGCTGGCAGGGATGTCGTTGCGTCACTCGAGCTGGCCCCTGCTACCACAGGCCTATTCCTCGCGGGGGCCTATCCCAGGCCTGACCCGCGCGTCCCAACACGGGCGCTGCCAAGGCCTCGCACGCCGAGTAGCAGGGTTGTTGCCCCGCCGCGCGCCCAAGGGCCATGGGCCCTCAGGCCCTAATGCCAGGGCGCGGGCACGCGTGGTTTCTCTTTGGGGCGCTGAGCGAGCAGTGCACAAATTTGTTCTTCAATAGATATTGTTTTGAAAAATTCGATTAAGTAAATAACCTTTGCAGATGATCCTATACTTCCTTTGTTATCTCATACTTTATCAATTGTATACCTATAGAATGCTCAATAGGATTGTTAAACTAAGTAATAATCTTTGCGTTGTTTACTTCTCAGGTATATGCAGATATATTGATCTTAAAAGGTGTGTCTCTAAACTTTATAGACACTGTGGTTTAAAAAATGTGTTATTTTCTTTATAAATATCAATTTGATGTTGACTCAAATAAATTAGAAAACAATCTTCTTCTCTCTACAATTCTTCTCTATAAACTTTGTTTATGTTTACCATAAACAAAACAAAACAACACAAAACTTATTAATAAGCTTATAGAAAATGTTGTCTATTAGTTCAAATATATTGCCTTAACCCTACAACAAATATAGCATGGGTAATTAATACTTTAAAGGTAGCGATCTTCGCCCCCTCAAAGCTTATTGTTATACCCAATAATATTTATAGTATAAAATCATTCTTATAATCTTATTTAACATCTTAAATTTTTTGGTTAAAATAGTTTTCTTGATATGATATACTAAACGTAAAGATTTTGAATTTTATGTTAAAGAAAATTATAGGATTATTTTTTTTATTATTAATAGTTTCAAATTAAAATTCTCTTTTATGAAGAAACTTGAATTCAGCAACATTACTTCAAATAGTTTATGCAATTTTAAAAATTATATCGACAATGTTTTTTTCCGCAGGAGATGATTGATGGAAATATTTTACGTGATAAAAGAATTATCGAGTGGGGAAGCCATGATCTAGGAGCATGGCTTACTTTTTCCTACGTGAACGGACAAATCATGAAAGGTAATAATACGTCCATATATTTTTATTGTATATGGAAGACATGGATGGACGGGAAGAAAAGTAATATTTTTAATATTAAATAATTATATTAAAAAGAAAAGTATTGTAATTCTAGATTCATTCCCTCTGCTCTCTGGAACAATATAGTAATACTTTTCACCTTTTACCTAATTTGGGTTTCAAATGAAACTATTTAAGCGTTTGATATAAAAAATAAACGAAAATAAAAAAATGATGTTTTTGTACAATTAATTTATTAAAAGCAATCAATAACTCATTTTAGCACTTTTAACTTATTACGTGACGTAAGAAAAACGTAATTAAATGTAAAAAAAAAAAAAGTTCATTGTGAGAGTGGTAGAAGGGATCAGATTATCAAGCATTAAAAAATAAAAAATAAAAAATAAAAAAAAATAGGAGGGGGTAAAAGTGCTAAACTTCTAGCGAAACTAATACAACAATAGGGGCAAGCAACTAATGCTGTATCAGTTCTGGAATGAGTTTCAAGAGAAATGAAAGCTCCCTCTGTGAGAATTGAGGCTTTGATTTTACTTCCATCTCACCATCCCCCCCTTCTTCTTCTTCTCCCATCTTTGATGGCTTTATCAAATCAGATACCGCTTCTGTAATTTCTTGAACCAGATCAACTATCACTCCATCTATGCCCATTAAATGTTGCATGTAAACAGCTTCTGATACATTACTGCAGAACAAGAAGCACAGTCAGTAACCTTGAAAATTCACATTTCTGACAGGTTCTTAAACATTTATTTCTAAATTTAGCATGCATAGTCATGGTTGCTGACAGGGTTTGAACTTCTATTTTTCCTTCGATGAAAGTTCTTGTTTTTTTTCCTCGAAAACATATGAGCTAGAGAAAATCCGAGTTAGAAAATTCAAACACTCACTTCAGTTTTCCATAAGTTAGGAGAGAAAGCTTCGCATCCTTGATCTTGTTCACTGCCCCAGGATTTCTAAACACCCCCTTGACCTCCGATACAATCCCCTGCAAACCACCCTGCAAGCACACCTTCATGGCTGCCTCCAAGGAATTTCTCCTCACATCATAGAAAATCTCAGTGCCCCCATTTGTCAAAAAGTAAACCTGTAATGCAATCGATAAAATCATCATTGTCACATAATGGATGTCATGGTTACATGCAAACACAAACTCAAAAGTGAAAAATCAAAGTTAATATCAAGAAACTATCTCACCTAAGAACTTAAGCTATTAGATAATGTCGCATGATATGATTTATATTATTCTATAACATACCCACTCAAGTGAACTCGTAACAACTAGATCAATAAGGTTTTGATACCATGTCATCTCATCTAAAAACTTAAACTATTAGATGAGGCTTCAAAATATAATTTAAATAATTCTCTAACAGTTAACAACTTACAGGGAAGGCACTCTGCAGTTTTCTGACGAGCAGCGCTGCATCAGGTTGGAATGATGAGAAAATAACAGGCCTATCCTTACCATGCTCGAATACCACCTAAAACCACAAAGTTAACGCACCAATTAAGAAAAATCTCATAGTATACAGCCTTAAACCAGCACATGTTATTCGTTTTTAGCTAAAAAAGTAGTCTTGAATGAGAGAATACCATCTATATATACCTGCAAGATGGCTTGAAGAACACGAGTGAGATAATCTTGCTGGTAGACAATGTGGTCATCAAATTTTAATTCAATGTTAAAGCCAAGTGAAGACTCCACTTGTTGAAATGCATCTTGCAAAGAGCATAATGAGTCATCTTTCTCCACTTTCCATTCCACTATTTTTCCGTCTTTTGTCTTCCTAAGTAAAGATCTGCCAGCCCTTCCTGCTTCTTTTTGGGGTCCAAAGCATAGGAATTCAGATAGGCAAAGTTCTGTCACCCTCTTCTCAAAAACAGTGCCCTGGATTCACAAATAAAATCATAACCATGAGTTTAATTAGCTAAAACCATTTTATTTTTAAATAATAAATTGAAAAAAATAGAGATCCCAACAGATCAAAGACTTACATTATCTTCATAGAGGATGAAGTTGTCGTGGAAAATGACTGGGCAGTCATCTTTTGTCACCTACAAAAACGACAGTTCGTTTTTTTTCACGTTTTCTTGTCTTTGTCTCATTCAGCTCCATACTTTTATTTTCAATTCTATTTTTATTTTGTTTCTTCAGAAATAAAAAAAAATCATACCCATCAGAAATAAACACAATCAGTTCAATATCCTCTTATCATAAAGCAGAAAACTGAGGGAAAAGAAAATAACAAAAGTAAATTTAAAAATTGTTTTCGAATTCTGTTTATCATAACCACCAGAGGTTTTTTCTTTCTTTCTTTCTTTCTTTCTTTCCATTGCAGAACAAAAAAGAAAAAATAGGAAAGGAATGGCTTTAAAGACTAGAACGATATGCGGCGACCAACAAATCTACAGCGTCAAAGAAACAACTCCCAGTTTGGAATATTCAAGTTCCAGATCTCTCAAAATCAAAAAGAAAGAAAAGAAAATCCCAGCAAACATCAAAAACAAGATTTGTATTTACATTTCAGTCTGGAACAAATTAAAAAGAGAAAAAGATAAAAAGAAGTAATTATACCTGAACATCAAATTCGATGAAATCAATCGGGTGTTTGGCAGCACTATTAAAAGACATAATGGAGTTCTCTTTAATCTCTTTCATCCTACCATCTGTTGATTGCAATACATTCATTCCATTCCCTCTATGCCCAACCACCATAAACTTTGGCATCTTGAACGTAGCTTCTCTATTCAATTCAACTCCTGCACAAAGAAAAAAATATCAAGCCCACATCAAGAAACTCCAAGAATCGATCAAACAACGAGCAAAAACCTTCTCTTTCTGACATTTTACCTTTGGAGAAACGAGTTGAGTAGAGAGAAAGAGAGGCATTGTCAGGGACATGGTCAAGATTATGAACATCATAGACATGAACAGCTTGAAGAGCCATGCTATGTAATTATTGCAATCAGCTAAAGAAGACAGCAAAGGGGCGGGATACAGAAGGGATTTTGGAGATTGTTGCGACGAGAAGGGATTGGAGAGGGGTTTATATAATTGCGGAGAGGAGAGGAAAAGAGTTGGATCTCCACGCAGAATATTCCAATATTTTGCATTGTTATATCCGTTGGATGTTCCTAAACCTCTGCTTAATTTGTATGTCTAAGGGGTTTATATTATGTTGAATGTTTTAAGTTATTATTTCTTGAAGTATTTTTTTATTTTTAAATATATTAATAATATTTTTTTTAAATATATAAATTTAATATAAATTTATAAAAATAATTTAAAAGTATTAAAAAATTAATTTAAAATGTTGTTTTTAAAACATAGTTAGACTATAATAATAGCTTACAAATAATAATAATAAAAGTAATAGTAATATTTTTCTGTTTTAATGATGGGTTGTCGACAAATCATGATTTTGACTGGTTTTATTGAATTTTCTTATTATGTTAATTTTCAGACCAGCCCTCCGGTAATCTGGTCTTCGTGGTCTTATTTTGACAAAAGTATGGAGTCAAGAAAATTTCAAGGAAAGTGTCGTAAGAAAAAAAAAAGATTTAAAACTAAAATAATTTTTATTTATGAACAAAAAGGAATATAAAAGGAATTGTTTGCTAGATGACAGAGAAAATTATGTGAGGACTTGACATGGCAGCCATGAATGGAGCACGTGAAAGCAGAGTTGTTGTCAATACTGTTATGTTTTGGTCGGAATATTTTGTGTCATAAAAAAAATTGAGATAAAACAGTATTGTTTTTATCTCGGTTTTAATTCCGGTCCGTTACGGAAATACCGGTCAAAACATCTCGGTACCGTTCCGGCCTTAAAATCTTTTTTATTTTGATTAACTTATGATTGTGTTTCTAATTTTGAGATTATGTTTGTTTGACTTTGTGTTTATATTGTATAATTAAAAGTTAATTTATCTTGAATTTTAATTATGCTTATTAAATTAATATTTTAATTTTTTTCATAAATATATATATATATATAATTAATTATATATGAACAGTACAACCTCGAAACGGCACGCCGAAATGCTCTAAAACCGAAAAATTTCGTACCAATAGAAAAACCAGAACGGTATTGACAACCTTGCGTTAAAGACAAGACCAATAATGTTCTTCCATCTTTATGATAAATTAAAAATATATATATTATTTTTAGATCATGTGTCAATATTAAAAATAATTTTTCAAAAATAAAATATATATTATTTTAATATATTTTTAAAAGAAAATTATTTTGAAAAACAACCATAATAATTTTAAACTAACTCGTTTTATCTATAACTGGGTGTTAAATTAAATTTAATAACTTTGTTATTTATATGGTATGTGATTTATTTTAATAAATAAGTTGCCTAAATTATTGGATAAGATAATGAGTTATAATATAAACGGTGAGTGTATAATGAGGAGGAGCCAGCAGGAAATGGATGGATTCTATTGGTCGGTTTCAAAAAATAATACATAGATGATGTGTAGCCACGATAGGCGTACGTGTCCAGATTGGTGCTTTGACCAAAACTAACTTTATTTTATATCATTTTGCATTTTGTTTTTTTATTGAGGTTATGGTTTCATACTCAACCCAACAATCGGCACCCACCACGCTTTTAGTTATACAAGTTTACTTTTCCTCTTCTTGTTTTATCTTTTTTTTTTTTTTTGATAAACGGTGTATTCGGATCAGCTTATGCTCACCACAATTAATCCCCGAACTCACTGAACATTCTACAAATTCAATAAACATGTAAGACACCACGGGGGTGACAGAAGAAAGAAACAAGTCCCTTCTTCTTGTTTTATCTCTTTAAACTTTCGGTGAAGAGAGCTTTTAAAGATAGTTATGTTTTATAATGTTTATCAAGAAAATAAAAGATATTTGAGTTTTTTTCTTTTCTTTTCTTGATGAAATTTTTCTATACTATCAAGGTTTCTCTCTCTCTCTCTCTCTCATGTTTGTATGTCTCTTTTCTAAAACAATAATTTATATTGTTGAGGATATTGTCGATATTATAAAAATAAAAGTATAGGAAGATTTTTAGTTTTTTCATTCTTAAAAGAGGACTTCAAGTTTTGAAAAAGATATGTTCAAATATTAATTGTTTTCCTTTCTTGACCATAATTGGTGATTAAAGCTATGATTTTTAATTTTTCTTGAATCTCTATTTTATCAATGAGAATTCTAATTTATTAAGTTTTCTCATTTATAAGATGTTCCACTGTATTACTTGATCCTCCATCATCATTTTTATGTTTTAATTTGTTCAAATTTATCATTTGATTAAAATTGATTATATATTTTGTTTTGATTTCAGCCCTTATACTTTAAATTTTAGATTTAGGTCCTTTATTATTTCCAAAAAATCTTCAATTGCCTCTATTTTTAGTTTTTATTATTTGCTCCTTTTTTACCCAATATTTTTTTTTAAAAAATTATTCTTGAACTTAGATTGTTTTTTTTTTCATTGAAAAATTAATATTTCTTTTTTTTTCTTTGTCCTTTCTATTAGTTTTTTAATTTCTTTTTTTGATAAAAACTAAAGTTATTTTTTAAAACTAATAATATTAATTTATTTTTCTCATTTATTATATTTTATTTTTTGCTCTTTTTTTAGAGTTTGAGGGTTTTTTATTCTTTGATATAATTTTTGTTTTTTCCATTATTTACACAATAATAATAATAATTTTATATTTTTTTTACTTTCTTCATCTTTTTTTAAAGTTTTGGTATTTCTTATTCTTGAAGTAATTTTATAATCTTAATTGTTTTGGCAATAGTAGTTGCAATAATATTTAATGAAAACTAAAGTTATTATTTTAACTAATAATATTAATCTATTTTTATCATTTATTATATTTTATATTTTGCTCTTTTTTTAGAGTTTGAGGCTTTTTTATTCTTTGATATAACTTTATTTTTTCCATTGTTTACACAATAATAACAATTATTTTAGATTTTTTTCTTTCATCATCTTTTTCTAAAAAAATTGGTTTTTCTTATTCCTTGAGGTAATTTAATAATTTTTATTGTGTTAGCAATAGTAGTTATAATAATATTTAATGAAAAATAAAGTTATGTTTTTAACTAGTGATATCAATCTATTTTAATCATTTATTATATTTTATTTTTTGCTCTTTTTTTAGAGTTTTAGACTTCTTTTATTCTTTGATATAATTTGATTTTTTTCCCATTATTCACACAATAATAGTTATGATTTCAGATTGTTTTCTTTCTTCATCTTTTTTTATATTTTTTTATTATACATGCAAACAGTGTTGGGACAACACTGTAGCTACTCACACATTACACTGTATTTTGCTACAGTGTTTTTCGATACAGTTTTTTATTCCCTTTATTTTTCTGATTTTTTTTTATAAATCTACACTAAGAACAGAAAAGTGTAGATACAGACCAAAAAATTAAAACTATCTTAGAAGAATAAAAAAAATTAAAGAATTGAGGCTAAACCAAAAATTTAAAAAATTAAAGCTTAAATACAAAATAAAAAAAATTGTCCCCGTGGCAAAGCTAAATTATATCAAAGATTATTGTCGTAGAATTTCTAAGAATGTATATTAGTTTTTTATATATTCATTTTATTATGTAAAATGTGTTTAAAATAATGTTATGGTATCAGAGGTATTTTCAATTTCTTTCATTTTTGTTCATAGTACAATAATCATAATACCGTGAAATAAGAAAAAAAATAAAAAATTGTCAGTGGGGGTGTCCAGGTAATTTTACTTTTTTAGTGCACAGTAAAATAATTTTTGTAGCCTTAAATAAGGCAAAACAGAAAAGTTCCCTGCGGTGGTGTTTCAAACATTTCACGTTTAACAATACATGCATAAGAAAGAGTTTCACTCTCATTTTACACCACCAAAGCTAAACTTACTATGTTTTTTGAACACGGGTTGCATTTAATACAAATAAAAATAACAATAAAAATTAAAAATCTCAACGAAGAGCAAAGGTGTATAGATACAAACAAAAAATTTAAAACTATCTTAGAAGGATCGAGAAAATCAAGGGATCGAAACTAAACTAGAAAATAAAATAATAAAAACCAAAATACAAAATAAAAAATTATTTATGTTAAAACTAAACAAAAAAAAAATTAATCCCTGCGGCAAAGCACAAGTTTATGGCTCGTTTATCTTAAAGGAGATATTTACTGAATCTTCTTTTTCTTAGTAAAATGGAAAAACTTAAGCCTTGTCTCACTCCATTCCCAACATCACAACTTTTACTTGGT
This sequence comes from Salix udensis, assembly GCA_029204005.1. Taxonomy (NCBI): domain Eukaryota; kingdom Viridiplantae; phylum Streptophyta; class Magnoliopsida; order Malpighiales; family Salicaceae; genus Salix; species Salix udensis. The sequence continues at coordinate 5,248,855 of CM055035.1, forward strand.
TCTGTTGGCATTTCTTTTCATGATCTTCAATTATATGGCAACATTGTTGGAGGCTTATAATATTTTTTTTACACGTCATAACCTTGCATTTTCCATTCACAAATTTAGCTAGTATTGCACAATCCAATGAAAGAGTAATGGGAGGCCGTAAAATGCATAATGTGATATTTGAAGAACACAATTTATTATGCATGTTGTCACGACGGTTGTTTTTTTGCTTCACGCGCTGCCATCTTTGGAGACAGGGGACAACGCGTGAAAAAGGTGTTTTTTTAAGAATCGTAAAATTATGATTATAGTTTTTAAGAGTTGTCACCTAGTATTAAAGTTACTAAAAAAATATAATGGTCTGCAAGAGTCCGAGTAAGGAGACTTGTTCTGCAAAGGAAAGACACATTACTCCTAGTGCACCCTACCTAAGGTAAGTTGCATTGTTGTATTATTGTTTATTTTCTAGGCCAGATTTTTATTTGTTAGTCTTTTCTAAGTGTTGAAATGAATCTCTCTTCGTGAGGGAGTTTCTACCTTATTGGGTCAAAGAAAGAACTTTTAATATCTATGGGTGTACTTTACAATGTAATTTTCATCCCAATAATTAAAGTTTACAAAAAAAAGAACAAAATGATTATTGATATTTTTTTTTATATTTTGGACGAACTTTAATGAATAATCATAAATTGGTTATGATATCCCTTTTTTTTAAACATGAGAAAAGATGTGATTTTTTTACAAAAATAATATGCTTAGGAATTTTTTAGAATTCAGCTGTATGCACGAAAATAAAATAAAAAATCTATTTTCTTAAATGCATTTTTTTGTATTTTTTTTCAAAAAAATATTCAGACTAGACCACCCCGACAAAATGGGTCGGCCCAGCCCAGGTGAGCCATTTCAACCCATCAACTTTCTCGGATTGGGCTGGACATAGCATCCAGCCCTTCTCCCTTCCTTTTGTTCACCATGTGAATGGTAAGACTTGAATTAAATCACATCTGATTGCTCACTTGCACAGTGAACAATAATGAATGGAGGAGGAGGAGATTACCTATTGTTGTCGCCGTGTAGAGGAGGTCAACCTGGTGCTGGTGGTAGCGGCGAGAATGGTGCTCAATGTCACTAGATAGAGGGAGGTGAAGCTTGATGCAATAGAGAGAAAAATGGATGTTGTTGTCATTGTTGCCGCCGAAGGAGCTATCACAATTAGTGCTGGAGAGGTACCCCTCTTTGCACCCGTTTGGGTAACCAGCACGTTTGCCGTTTGCCATTTGGGATGAAGGTTTAGAGCCGTTAGCCTGTTTGGTAACAACAAAACTCCATTTAAAATGAGTGGGACCCACGGTTTTTTAAGTCCCAAACGGTGTTTTTTGAAAAGCACCTGGGAGGTGCTTTTCAATCGCCGTTTCAAGCCAAGTTTCACCATCTGCCTACAATAATATATCCGTTGAAAAATCTTTACCCTTCTGACCTTTCTTTCTTCTCCGTCTGCACAAACCACATCCTCTCGTCTTCAATCATCCTCTCGTCTGCAACCTCCCTTTTCTCTCCTCTGCAACTACCAACCGACGAGAGAGATCGGGGTGAGTGCAGGTGGAGAAGAAGAGAGATCCTTTGTGCGGCGCAAGGCAGAGGGAGGGGAAGAAATAGCTAGCAAGACAAGAAAGTGGCAGAGGTTGTGCTGCTAGGAGCTGGAGTTGTCAAGAGACGAGGAAGAGAGGAGATGAGGAAGAGAGGAGATGAGTGTCTGTGTGTGGGCGGCGCAAGGCAGAGGGAGGGAGATGTGTGTGTGTGGGGGGGGTAGGAAGTAGGGTTCGGGATGGGTTTTATAATTATAATAATAATAATAATAATAATAATAATAATAATAATTATATAATTATTATTATTATAATAATAGTTAGCATAAAAAAATATAGATTTTAATTTGTAATTAATTTGATTGAATTATTTATAATGAAATGTATTTTAATTAATTATGTTTAAACTTATTAGTTACTTGAAATATATTATTTAGTGTGATAATTTTAGTAATTGATAATTATATTTTTAGTTTGATGGGAGAATAAAAAATAATATTTGTTTTTTTCATGAATTATTAATTACATAATATTATTATCATTATTAAATTTACAATATTTTAAAAAAAATTTATATATATATATATATATATATATATATATATATATACCCTTTTAAGTAATTTCACAAGTTAAAAGCAGTTTGGAAAGTTTGGAAACCAAACACCAAAACTCCTTTTTCTCAACCTTCAACTCAACCATAGTTTTAACCAAACACTTTCCATTTTTAAAAACTCCATTTTAAAAACTCTATTTTTTAAACCACAACCGCAACCGCTACCGCCCTCCCAAACATGCCCTTTGTATCATTCGTTTGCAGGTATTTATAGAAAGAAAGAATGACCTTTCAAATGCTCTTTGCGTGCACACGTAGGTGACATCTTCAACTAGACCCCAGGATAATGTAGTCACGTCTGCAAATCTTGCATAATGACATGAGTACAATTTGATACCTTGATTTATAATTGTTCTAATCGCGCTCTTAATTGAGTTTAAACTTATATTTTCATGCAATTTTATCCCTGCTAAAACTCAATAGCATCTTCAAATTTACACGCCTTTTTTACTTTAGTCTCTGGTCTTGGATTGATGCAATTTGACATTCAATTGACCAATTTTCTTCAATGTCATCCCTGTTCTCATCCAATTGACTTGGCAAAAATTCAATTTGATCTCTCAAAAATTCAATCTTCTCAGTTAAACCCGAATTAAGCTCTGAACTTAATTTTCTTACCAATTAAACTCTTAATAAAATTGATTTGACCAATTTAAAGTATAATTAAGTCCTTGCACTTAATTAAATCCTTTAATTAGACCCTAAATTAATTTCTAAACATAATTATACTTTAAATCGGCTCACGATTAAATCAAATTGGCCTATAAACAATTTAATTATGCTTTTCGGTTTAATTTTTATGCAGATTTATCCAATAATCATTTATTTTAGTCTTGAATATGTATTTCCCTCATTTTTGTTAGCACAATAGAGATATGATTGGGTTCTTGATTTCATTCAAAATTTCCAACTTAATTTTTTTACCACTCCTGTTTTTTTTTAGGGAATATCCCATAAATAGGTTATGATACCCATGACAATAGAAGGTCTATTAGGGCTTACTGTGTCTATTTAGATGCCAAATTCATAACTTATTTGTCCCCGCAATTGTTCATGCTAGAATAAACACATGATGAAATCGACTTCCAGTGATCAACTTCTACGAGATCAACTTCTTGTCAATTTTATTTCATTGTCTTGAAGCCATCACAAAGATTGATTTGCAATCGTTTTGGGAGTAATTTGCTGTCACAAAGATCATAGGTGAGTGGGATTCTTTCCAATATACGCTAGTGTAAAATTTGGATTCATTAATTTTATCAAACTAAAATTTTACAAGTTATAGGACTTGTCTGTCGCTGTACTGTAAAAAAAATGATTTTTTTTTATTTTTTATTAAATTTTTTACTCATTTTTATATATTTCTGTTAAAATAATTTTTAAAAAATAAAAAAAGTATTATTTTAATTCATTTATAAAATCACATAATCCAGTCAATTATCAATCTGTAACTAATTAATGCAATACCAGCAATGTTTTGTTTCTAAATCATAAATATTATGTCATGGGTCATTATTTTAAGGAAGAGAATCCCAAATTATTATATTTTCCTTTCAGATCGAGGGCTAGTTGTCTTGTCACTTTCCGTATTTTGTCCATATGTTTGCTGATTGTCTGATTACCCTGTGCATCCTCTGTCTTGCTATGCTAAAAGCTAACGTGTCTTGTCTAGTGAATGAACCTTCTCTCTAATTTTAACAAAATCAAAACACCAACACTAATAAATTAAACAGTAAATTAATCCTAAATTAATTTTAAATACAAATTCTAACCCTATATCTCTAAAATAAATTTTAAACACTAACACTAATTACTAGTTCTAAATGAACACCAATCAGTAACTAACCTTAAATATTGTTGATTTAGAGTTCAGTTTTAGGGTTTGGCTAAGAGTTTGCATTAAACCTTAGGGTTAGTTAGAATTTGTGTTTAGAGTTGCTCATTAATGTTTGTTTTTAAAGTTAGTGGTTAGTGTTATTATTTAAAGTTTGTTTTTTATATTTAGAGTTATGATTTGGGGTTAGGGTATTCTTTTGTATTTAGGGTTATAATCATAGTTAGTTTATAATTTGATTTTTTAATTAAAGTTGTTTTAACTTTAGAAAAATCATTATTTTTGTGTGTTTATTAAAATTATACTATTTTTTAAATATTTTTTTGCTTGCATTAGTTTGCCAAAAACTTAATACAAACTATGATAATTTTTTAAAAAACAAATCCAGCCAGCCAAAATAAGAAAGAGAGTACTATAAGAGCAAGTCCAATGGTAAGAGTCATTTTTTTAGAGTCAAATCTGTAAAATGGCTCTTGAATAGTGTTTATGTGGTTTTTTTGTTGATGTGTGCTCCAATGGTAAGAGCCATTTTGGAGAGCTATTTTTTTAAATATTATTTTAAATATAGTTCAATTATTTTATATATAGTTTAATTATACAATTAATTATACAATTAATAGGAGTAAGTTATATAAATAAATAATTGCTTCTAAAAAACCTTCAAACAATATAATTATTAATTTAATTTTTTACTTTCTTGTTGTTGAGGTATTTTTAAATAAAAATAAAAATAAATATTTTTGATATATTTATATTATATATATATATATATATAAAAAAAAAAAAAAAAAAACGCACACGTGACTCCAGATTTTTGAAGCCAAAATTTTGGCTTCTTTGCATCTGAGCTGCTACAAAGTCAATTTTAGCTTTGCAAATAGCACTCCCATTGTAGTGCCGAAAACATCAAGGATTTGGCACAATAACATTTCCTTTCGAACAAAAACAAAAATAAAAACAAAAATAAAAATAATTGAAGGTGAGTGGACAAGCACTGTTTCCCATATTTCTTTTTCAACCGTACACCTCTACGGATGTATAGACCCCATGATTAATTGCCATGTCGTGACTCCTACGAAGTTAGCTAGCAACAGACAACAAATTATTCATGGTCCGAGAAATTTGATATGTCCCTACCGGTTGATTGAGAAATCACTTTTCTGTCTGATTGAAGATTTTGAGTGTTTTGGATTGGCTTGTGAGTTTTAATTTGTGGGATTAATTTTCACTATATGTTTTATAATTAATTTGCAGGTTTAATGCTACATCATCTACAATCAGTTTTCAAATACATAAAAAAAAATCATAATAAATCATTGTTTTAATTTTTTTTCTTAATATGAGTTGAGTTTATTTATGCGTATCTCGATTAATTTCTTAAATATTAAAATTAATAGCTATATAAATTTATAATGATTATCATATTAACAACCATATTATCCTGTAGAATATTGAAAAGGAAACAGTGAAAATCCGTGATTCTATGTTGTGATATGGTGTTCTTTTTCATTTTTTTCCAATTGATTTTTTTTTTTTTATTACAAAGGTTTTTTCTCTTATCATTTTTTTTTTTTTTTGAGATTTTCTTGATGGTTCAATTTTAAAATCTTGGAAAGGTTATCATTAAACTCACTTTGTTAGTTTGCTCACTGTGAATGACTTGTAAATGTGAATGCTTTGGTAATTGGTATGTACTTCGATTGATATGAATGTATATGGTGATACTAATGTGATGGTTGTTTAGTTTTTTTTATTAATTACTTGTAAAAGTGTTCAAATCAATTTGCATACATCTTAACTAATTTTATGGATACTGAAATTATATGATGGTTAACATGGTTGTTTAGTTTTTATTTATTTATTTATTTATTCAAACACATGTGTTTTACAGATGGGATAGTAGAGAATTGAAATTTAATTGTCATGTATGAATAATGTTATGACTGTGCATATGTTTGTGTTTAATTGTTTTTTTTTAAATAGTAGAAAACATTTTGTAAAAAAATAGTGGTCTTTTGATTTCAAATTTATATGTTTGTGCTTGTAATAGTAATTGTTTGTTTCTAATCCAATAAAAAAATGTAACTTTTTTTAAGAGTCTTTGATTTTAGGACTGTGTTTATGATATTGCTTGTAATCAAGGTAGTCAAAATCGAGATTTTGACACGAATCAGAAAGGGCTCCGAAAAATCGGATCGTAAGATCGGATCGTAAAATTATAAGATCGTACCCGAATTTGTCCGTATAAAAATCATAAAATCACAGCTAAAATCGTGTGAGAAGAAAAATCGTAAAATCGTATGTAAAATATTTCTGAATACAAAATAACATAATTATGGACATAAAACTTAATTAGTTTAGGTTCATACATGATGTAAAATAACTTCAAAACACATTACAAAATAATTATGTCCCTAAAAGTTCATAAGTTAAAAACTAACAAATTTAAAACAAATCTTCAGTTGGTGTACAAGTAATTGTATATTTTTTTATGATTGTTGTATTTGAAATTAATTAATGTTATTTATTATCTTAAATTAATAGATTTTTTAAAAAAATTTATTTTTTATGCTAATTATTATTATTATTATTATTATTAATATTAATATTATAACCCCTCCCCTGTATATATTATTATTATTATTATTATTATTATTATTATTATTATTAATAATAATAATAATAATAATAATATTATAACCCCTCCCCCGTATATATTATTATTATTATTAATTATAACAAGTGAACCCCCCCCGTAAAGTTAGTATAAAAGTAAAACTTTTACTAACCCTAAATGGCTAAATCTCTTCTTCTTCACGCCGCCGCCCACCTCATCCATCATCTCCCTCGGCCCTCATCCATTTCTAAGCCTAAACTGCTTCAGTTCTCCTCGCATTCCCAAGACAAAATAGAAGCAGCAAGTCTATCCTCTCCTTCTCTTGCCTAAGTTCTTTCTTTTGTTCTTGTTTCTTTGCTATGCTTGCTCTACAAATTCTTTGACGACTGCGAGGATTCCAGTTTACGGTTTTGTGAAAATTGAGATTTCTCAAATGCAAAATTGAAATTGAAGAAAGCCCTTCGCCCCGTGTTGCGCACAGTAGAATATCATGAACTCGTAAAATCGGACCAATCTGGTCCGATTTTACGAGTCAACCTGATTTTGACCGAGTTTGACCGAGTTTGACCGGTTTCGGTTTTTCTTCTGGTCCAACCAGGTTTGCTGAGCCAACTCGCAAACTCGTACGAGTTTACGAGTTGACTCGCGAGTTTGACTACCATGCTTGTAATTGTTTATTTATAATAATAATAATAATAATAATAATAACATGTTTTTTTTATAAGTTGATGAGTGCTTTGATAATATATATTTGACTTACTTTTCTGATTAGATAATGATATAATATCCTACCAATAAAATCATCATAAATAAAATAAAATATAAATAAGTAGCATGTCCTAATTTTATTTTTATTTTAAAAATAATACATGCTAGAATTTTCTTTTCTTTCTTTATTCATTTATTATTAATTATATTTTTTCAACTTTATGAACATTTAGTAACTTATTGCGAGTTGATTTGGACTTGGTCTATATGACCCTAATAGTCCATTAAGGGTAAGAAATGGTTTGTGACCTAAATCTAAGCATAATAAGAAAATGGGCTCAAAAGTCCAACTCAACCTTCACCATCCGTGCAAGCCCAATACTTGCAATTCCAAAAAGTAAGGATTCATCCTATAGTCCAAGCCCTAATCCCAAATCACATTTAAGAAAACCTATGTCAAGTTTAGGCAAACAATTAGAAAAAGGCCAAATAAGTATATTGTCACAAGTTTAGGATATAAAAGTAGTTTATCTTAGGTAGGATATTTTAGGATGATACTATATTCAGCCCCTTTACATAAGGATCTCTAAAGACTAATTGGGGTTTTCAATTACCATAAACTAGGTGATGATTTTTATTCCATTTTCCAACTTTTCTAATCTAGCCATGAAGTCTAGTGCAAAAAAATAAAAAGAATTCTACTTTGCTTTGAACTAGTATCACTCTTGAAGGTCATTTTTTTTTCAAAACCTCAACCACTGAAAGTGGAAATGAGAAGAGTATTATTTTTTTATACTACTAATAACATAAAGTGAAAAATAAAATAAATATTTAGGATTGTTGATTAAGCCTTTTTCATCTCATACTTCAATGTGAACACTAGTATTAACATTATTAATTCAAAGTTGGATTTTGAAAAGAAACACATTTATCTATTGGTGGGAGAGCTTGCTTTATCAAGTTTGTGATGAATAATTTGTCTATTTATTATCTTTTATTGTTTTCTATTTTAGTGACTATTGTCAGAAATAAAAGGAAGATTAATTTTTCTTTCAGCTTGGTGAGTAAGATGTTAAAAAAGTTAAATGGTCATCAATAATTCTTCAAAAACATGGGAGGCTAGGAATAAATATATTATAGATAAAACTAGAGCATTGCATTTTAAATAGTTATGGAGGTTTGAGGATTATGAATCAAGATTATGGAAGGATGTTGTATGTTGTATACATAATTAGAAAGGATGAGAGACTAAAGAATATTGACAAGCAAGAAGTCTATGAGTTAATTGGGTCATAGTCGAGATACTAACTTCTAGAATGATATATGGATTGACAATACTTGTCTGGTTTCCTCAACTATATAATCTTTTATAGACAAAGGTTGATTTAAGTTGAACAAACTTGTCTGTGATTTAAGTTGATTTTGAAAAAAAAAATCGTTTAGAAATGCATGAAAATAATTTTTTTTTATTTTAAAAAAAATATTTTAATATCAGAACATGAAAATAATTTAAAAACACTAATTTTTTTTAATGAAAAGTAAAAAATAAAAATATATTTTTTAATTTTTTTCAAAAGCGTTTTTGAAACACAATACCAAACATCCCCTTAAGACTCGAACTAGTGACCTCTAGGAAAAAAAACCTAGACCCGAACTACTAAGTTACACCCTCAAGGTTATTTTGTTAATTTTATTATTTAATATTAAATTGATTTTATTTTTTTACCATATAGTTAAAAAAAAATGTTATTGAATTCATTGAAGTTGACAACCCCATTACGAGTTTGACAAGTTAACCTGATTAACCAGAATCGATCTAATATGTTATTGTCTTAATATTTTTTTTTTAAAAATAAAATGATTTATTAACTTTAATTGTTTTCATGTTAAATTATTTTTTACCCATCATCTAGGTTGTTTTCAAACTTAAATGTCTAGTTTTTTGTTGTTTTTTTTCCATTTGATTTTGATTTGACTTTTTTGTCAAGTTTAGTTAGATCATAACAAAATAATTTTTATATCAATAAATATAAAATATCAATTTGACAAATCTAAGTCGAGAATTAGTAACGAGTTTCATAACTTCACACCGATTCTTAGTAGAATATTATCAGAGAATTCCTAGCAACTTGAGCTCTCTTTTTTCTTTTTTTCTTTTTATGTTTAAAAAACTTTTAGTTCCATGAAAATTAATAAAATAATGAAAAATATTGTTACATTTATTTTCATGAAAATTAAGAAAGTCAAAGTTCCATGCTTGAATTGAAAAATTCGCACATATTTTAATTAATTAATTATTTTAATATATACAATTACTCAAAAACAAATACTAATAAAAGAAAAACATATAATTTATATTTTTAAAACAAATTAGCATATTTCTATATATAAAAAATGTATGGAAAAGTAGAGCATGCAAAATATGTTTTGTAAAGGAAATAATTTTTTTTTAAAAAAACTAATCGTTGTCGGATCAACGTATCTAAAAATGTCAACCTATTTCTTTTAAAATATTAAATGCATCCCAAATTGTAAATCCTTTATTAAAATCCAAACGTTATAGAATTTGGTGTTTAGGCTTTTATATACTACAGTATATGTTAGCTTTTGAAATCAATGGCACTGCATATTTTTAAAGTATTTTTTTTAAAAAAAAAATATTTTAAATTAAAATTGATATTTTTAGATAATTTTAATTTTAATGTGCTAGTATTAAATATTTTCTTAAAAATAAATTTTAATATTTTTTTAAATAAAATATTTTTTTAAAAAATAACATCACTATCCAAAAAGAGCGTTCCCCGCACGTGTACCCATTTTGCACTTTGTTTCTTTTAAGATACTGTAGACGAAGTCATAGAACTTGAAAAATTAAGATTAAATTAATGGGTTAATCAGAAAAGAAGGAAATGTGGCAGTCATTAGTGAGTAACATATATATTTGTTTAATCAAGATGATTACTGAGTATATTTGAGATTAAATTAAAAATAGAGTCTATTCATCTTCGAGGTTAACGATTTTTGGGGAATTTATTCTTCAATACATATTATTTTAAATAGAACATTATCATAATTCAAATAAATATGAAATAAATAAAAAGCTAATATCATCGAATCCGTTGTGTTATATTTTATTGAAACTTAAAATCTTTAAAGAATTCTATCATAAGTAAGTTAACTTTCTAACTTTTTTTTATTAATATGTGTGTCCGGACCAGCTTACATGCACTTCGATTAATCTCACAAGCTCTAAAATTAATGACCATATAAATTTTTAGTAATTATCATATTAGAAATCATAAAACTCAAATATAAAACTATATAAAAAAAAACATTTTAATCTCAATCTTTTAGAGAATTAAAATTAGGCTTAAAGAGCACCCAAGTTCTTCTACGATAGATAATCTTAGCAAAACAAGTTTTATACTTAAAGCTTCCTGCCCCGCCCAACTTGTCTCATGCTAAATTAAAACATACTAAAAGTTTTTTCAAGAAAGCATAAAAAAAAGGCCAAATATAGTTTTAAATTGTATTAGCATGCATCATTTTAATATAGGTTTACTTTAAATTTATATTTATTTCAATTATATATTTGCGACATTTATTTTTGAAAGACGATGGAATCTCCACCAACAAAGTTATGTATAAACAAAAAAAACACTACTATGATTGGATGGTTGAACATTCTCACTCAATATTACTAGGATGATCATGACTTATTTTTTTTTAATTGGTTTATTTTAAATTTAAAATAACTTTGAAATTTAAATAAATATATCTTTATCACTACTTGAGATTAAACATTAATATCTATTTATTTTCAGAGTATTATATTGTTAAAATAAATAAATATGATCTAGGTTGTAATTGTTTTAAAGATAATATATATTTATTTTTCTAAATTTAAAATAGTTTTCTTTAAAAAATTAATAAAATAGTCTTTGTGAGATTCTTTTATAAGTCGTTTGCCAGATATTATAAGCAATTATTTAAATTGTGCTATTTTTTAAATAACTATTTAACTGTTTTTTTTGTAATGCTACAAACTCCAGTCCTTATTTAAAAAATAGCACAATTTAAATAATTGCTTATAATATCTGGCAAACGTAGAAAAACAAATTTTTTACGCTGATATGATTTATCATATAGTTATTACACATTTAAATTTTTACAAAAAAAAACATTACATATCTATTTAAATGTATATATCAAAAAATTAAATATATTATATATATAAATTTAAACTATATAAAAATATATTTGAAGCTAATTATTTATAAATTAATTATATATCTTTTTAAGTTCATTAAAAAAATATAAAAAAAATACCGAGTCTCACCTACATTACATTGAATCATTAAGGTTTCGAGTTAGGTCGTTTGAGTGGGCTCAAATCAATTGTATGCTTGAGTTTTGCCGATTCGAGGGACCCGGTCAAGGCCCCAAATCCTGAGTCAGTCTTTTCAAAGGACCACAAAAAATGTGAAATTTGTATATATGCATGTTACAAGCCTTAGAAAAATCATGGTAGGACCTCCTAACTAAAAATTAATGGGCATGTGCTGCCCTGTCATAGCTTATCAGGCAGGATTATCCAAATTGATTTCAAATATTAATCTTTTTAATTTAAAATAATTTTTTAATTTTTTTAAGAAAATTTTTGAAACTGAGTTACAAATACAACTCTCACATTACAAAAGAGCTAAAACAGCTCGGGGTCTTACTGTACATTGAGTGTAAAATCACTGTGGACTGGACATTTACGAATTATACATCGCACGCGTACGTTTGCCTTTTTTTTTTGTTTTTACCGTTTGTGAACAGTGTAATGGCGAACAAAAACCCTGATAATAAGACAAAAAACGGATTATTCTGAGGGCTGAGGTTGTAATTGTACACCTACGGACCGGTCCGGTCCGGTCCGGTCCGCCGGAACCGTTGTTTTTTTTTATTTTTTAATCTGTGCTATTACGTTCGTAGCCCCCGAAACGACAAAATCCGGAATTCAAGTCAGGGGTGGTTTCGTAATTGACAACGGCGGTACTGTGCGCTTGCGTCAGCGCGGTCAGGGCGCCGTACGGGCGCGTCGGCGCGTTTTTGTCTCTCCGGCGCTTCAGGCGGCGCGTGCGGCGTTCTTATGCGGTGGAAATTTTTCCTCCGCCTCTGTTTCCGATGCGCAACTCTTCCCGGAATCTCATGGTGTGGCGCGTGATCTTCAAATGTCAACGTGGAGGCTCATATAGTCGGTTGAAAGGTTATGTCCTCTTTTCTCTCTCCTCAGAGCTGAAAATCCATTTCAGTCCCCCGAGTTATTGTGCATGCATTTCAGTCCCTTGGGTTTTGTTTGATTTCTGTCATCCAAGTTTCAAAGTCTTTTAATTTTATCCTTTCAATCAAATTGATATGTATACAATTTGCATGTCAGTCCTTCTTCTTTTAATTTTTCGGTTTGCTATTAGATCCCGAAATTTGTTTTAATACAGCAGGTTATATTATTTTCAATTTTGTCCTTCATGTCAAATTTATTATATATTGCACTTTAATTTCAGTCCCTTTTCTTTTAAATTTTTTTCCTTTTAAATCTTTGAATATTTTTGGTACAAAAGTATAAATTATTGTCAAATTAATCCTTCACTTTAAATTAATTATATCTTTTATTGTTATTTTGGGCCTTATGTTTTTAATTGTTCTTTTGAAATTCATTTCCTGTATTATTATTATTATTTATATATGGATGCATTATTCCCTATTATTGTACAATTTCATATATATATTTTTCTTGAATTTTGTTTTGGATATTTCTTTTATCTTTTCTTTTGTTGGGGTTTTTTTTATTTAGTCTTCAAATTTTATTCCTGGTAGTAATCATTTGAAAATTGATTTTTTTTTACATCACAAATATTTTTAAATGCTAACAATGATGACAATGATAATAATGATAATAATAATAATCAGTAAATTTTTTTAATAATTAGAATTTACTTTTTTGAATATTTGTTGAATATTATCGCCTAATAATAAAAAAAAATATTGAAAGTGTGTAAAATTAAATATATATTTGTATATCTATATCAAATTAAATTCTGTTAAACTGCTTATATATTTGAATATTTATTTAATATTATCGTCTAAAAATATATACAGAAAGAAAACAGAAGACCGCAGATTTTTTGAAGGAAAACAATTTATATCAATATTTATTGAATATTATCGCCTAAAAATATATTGAGAGAGAGGAAAAATGACTTTGGATTTTTTGAAAAACAAAAATTCATATCAGTATTCTTAAATATAATTATACTAACGAAATATTAAAATAATAAAATACAATACATAAAAAAACCAGCAATATTCAATCACATTTTGGTTGAAAATAACTATTTTTAACAGATGTTAACAATTATAATTATACTCATTAAATATTAAAATAACAAAATACAACATTTATAAAATCATTCAATTTTCTACATTGATAAAAAAGCCCAGCGGAGCGGGCAGATCAACTCGTGAACACTAAATCTGCTAAAAGTCAACTGCTTGGATGGGGCAACAGACAAGGAAAAAGATGAAATGGTAGTTGACCAAACTCATAGTACCAATCTACCCTTGTTCTAAACATTGAATGCCCAATATGCACCTCACCTCTGAAAACTCCTAGCCTGACTGGAAGCATCTCACTTGCCGTCACACAGATTATGTTCACACATGAGAGTCAACAATGGAGGATAAAATTCTATATAAAAAGGGAAGCAGAGAAAAGAGATATTATAAACAATGCGAAAGTAAATGGCTAACAATAAATTAGAGGAGAAGAAGATGAAGGCATTAATGGAGAAGACAAGACCAATAAATTCTGGTCTGAAACTCCAAAGGGTAAATTAATGGCTTGCGTTGATCGCTGCAATTGTCTGTTTGTTCCTCTCCCCAGACCGCCTTCATTGCTAATTTGCTACCCCCCCTCTCTCTCTCATCTCCTGCAACCCACTCTCCCGGATCACATTTAATGCTCTCTCTCTCTCTGCAGTAGATGTAATGTGGACTGGCTTTATAGAATTATATAATCCAGGAGGAGTATTACTACAAAATTTAACTTCAGACCCACAAGACAAAACCATGTTTTGTTTTTGAAAGGCCGAAAAAGGAACTGATTTTGTTTAACAACCAACCAGTCTAGTCATGGCTGCAAGAAATGCTTAATTATGGGTTTGAATACGATTTCTCTCATCTTCACTTCTTACCACTGCTTAATTGTAGCTTGTTTTTGAACTCAGTAGAGCTAAGTTGAGTTTGATTTGACGCCGTGTTTTTGAAAACTGATACCTCAGCCAATCCCGCAGTAGCAGGACGAGGAGCATTTGTAGCGGATGGTGATTGTGGGGGTCTGATCGGTGATGGTGGCGCTGCACAAACTGGAATCACTGATCTTATTTGAACAGCTGGAGCGATCCTGTGTGGTTTAAACCCTCCAGTGAACATGGGCCTGGGAATGTGGGTGGAAGTTGATGCCATTGGAGATGGATTTGTAGACCAAGAAACTCTGCTCCTGATGCGGGTTGACTCAGGCTGGCTAGTGTTATCGAGCAAGGAAGTGACTGGCTTCCCAGTGGTGGAGAAAGGAAATGGCCTGTATATAGAACTTGAAGCATAAACACTACTTGAATTTGAATTTCTTGCACCGTTCTTTTCAATGGGTTTCCTGATGACATCTGATATAGTACCCCACCATTCTTCTTCATCCTTCAAGTGCTCTTCAAGGGCAACTGGAATCTCAGGTGCTTGAACTTGTGATTTTCCCTGAACTTGTAGTGGAAGAGGCCGATTTAATGTAAAGAGAGATGGATTGTCTGTGTGTGAAGCTGGTGGCAGAATCTTTGAAGATGTTCTTGGTCGGGGGTGGGGGGAGGAGAGACATAAAGGAGGAGGAGTTTTGCTTTTGTGTTGAGCCATCCGAGGCAGAATCCAATATAAGATCCAGGAGCCTCCAATGTGGATACCGTAGAGAGTTGTTTGAGGTGGAGGACGATGATTCACAGATACTGTCTCTGTGCCCCCTAACCATTCTTCTTCTTGCCTGGTTATGATCCCTGTTTCTTGCATGTTTACCTTCATCTTTGGATCTGAAATTTGACAGAACTCTCTCCACAACTTCTTGATCCTGTTCTTCACGAGCGTCTGTTTCTCTGTTGCTCAAAGAATCCAAGTTTGGCACTGCAAGAGATATATACAATGATTATACAGAAAATGCAAATAATATAATTGATAAACTATGAGAATGAACAGGAAATGATGAATGAGATTTTTACTTCTTTTCAAAGCAGACCAGGTTGCAATGGCAGCATTCTTCTCAGCTTGTTTCTTTGTCTTTGCTGGCTCACCTGTGAAATTCATGCCAGCAAGCTCCACGGTACAAGTGAAAATGGGGACATGGCCAGGACCTGATCTTACAGTGGTATATACAGGGAGGTTAAGCCCAGCTCTGTGGGCTGTTTCTTGAAGCAAGTTCTTGTAAATTCCAGTCTCATCCTTCATTAGATTCCCAGAAAGAAACAATTAAGACTAGATTCTAGAGTGATCAAACTGAAAATAAACTGGGTTTATGTCCATCTTCTAATCACCTTAAGCGATCAAGAAAACTAGCTAAATCAATCAAACAAACAACCTAGAAAGATTTTGGCAAAGTAAAACTTACAAGAACTGAGTAATCAGATTGAAAATAAACTGGGTATGTGTCCATCTTCTAATCAAACATACAAACAAACAACCTAGAAAGATTTTGGCAAAGTGAAACTTACAAGAACTCTTGCTGTTAGAGACCTTGCAGGACCCCTTGAAGACAAAACATTAAGGGCAACTTCAGCAGCCGCATGCTCTGCCTGTCTTAATGTAGTGCAGTAACTGGGACTCTCATAGATCTCGCCATTAAAGTTCACAGAAGCTCTGAATCTTGGTGCGTGATCAGGTCCTTCTCTAATGCAAGCATACGCAGGAAGGTTGAAACAGCTTCTTTGTGCAAGTTCTTGCAACTGGTTCTTAAACATATCTACGCAAAAAGAGAAGAAAACAGTACACATTAATCGAACCCATTTCCATATGTATCTCACCATCATTCCAGTCAAAACAAAAGCAAGTTAGCGACAAAAAGAACAATATAGGGACAAATTGGGGAAAAAACCCATAAACTAAAGAGCCAAAAATACTCAAAACTAAGACAAGATTAACGAACCCACCTACTTCGGCCTGATTTCTCACTTCTACATTGGCTTGCTCAAGACAAAACGCTAGCTGTTCCAGTTGCTATTGATGTCTTATGTGAAGAAGAAATGACACGGAGTGCTGCGGCGAAAAATGTCAAAATAAAGCTTCAGGCTTACAGCTTTTGGTCTTGGTTTCAATGGCCTTTCTTTTTTTTCCTTTTTATACACACAGACAGGGAAATAGGATCCCATGAACTCTCATCCATGTGGTGCAGAAAAATAAACTCAAGAAACTCATTAAGAGGGGTAATTTTGACAAAACACCCTCGAAAATGTGTTGACCAAAACAGGTACTCGAACAATGACAAAACACCCTCGAAAATGTGTTGACCAAAACAAGTACTCGAACAATGCACTCCACTTTTTCAAGACAATCATCGCCTAAGACAAAAATAATCAACTTTATAAAGGGTGTTGATGTAAACTAAGATAAAGTGATTCACATGAAAAAAAATATCCTCCAATCGACGCAGGCTTATGCAGAACATGATGAGTTTAATATGTACAACTAGTTAAAAAACAATCAAATTAAAATTATTACTAATAATAATAAAAAAATAACTAAACTAAACCAGTTCTAGTTCAAACTGATTAGATTCAGCTCAGTTTGATTTTTTAGGTTAAAACCGGTCAGACCCACACTACTTTTTGGGCTTTTTGTGTCTTTTTTACGGGCTTTTAAATGAGATTGTAATTTCTTTTATTACTGGTCGGGGGTCTTATAAGAACAGATACCAAAAGAACTTAACAACATTCCATTCAGATCCAATCATCGCATAAACTATAATGCCATAGACTGCAACTTGAACAAAAATATCCGGAAGCTCTATCAGAACCCGCAACAAATGATAAAAGTTTGGTAAGCGTAAGATGCATTACAACTTTGACAAGTGAAGTCTCTTAGATACTGATGAATTGTTACTTGTGCAAAAGCATATGGCAAAGCTGCATACATTTCTAAAAAAAAAAAAATCTTTCAACGACAACCACTGGTTGTATGAATGATTTGTTTTGGACACCAAGGAAAAGAACTACTACATGCATCGAACCCATTGCATTGAAAAGATCTTGGATGTTATTCCTACAGCTTGTGAGAAAAATTAGATGAGTGCATGTCAATCGGAGCTGTCTAGATTTGTAAGTTAACATGAGAGTTGAGACACTCAAGAAACCCACAAAGGCCGGATGCAATATTGCTTGCACCTTGACCAGCCATGATGAGGAGGTTGGATGGAATCGGAGGGATTGAAATGAGGGACATATCTCTATGTGTGTTTAGTGTATAGTGTTGAAGGCCTCCATAGGCGTGATGTGATAACAAAGGGCTTGAGATTTGCACAACAAGTCTCGAGTTCGAATCAGAGCGTGAACCTCCTATAAGAGCCTAAAACAGTCAGAGTTTTACTTGCTCACTTGAATTCGCATAGTGCGCTTTCCGGGGGGTGAGGTTTTCTCGAATCCAAAAAAAAACGTTTAGTGTTGAAGGAAGCTAAAGGGACGGTTGCTATCAGTGTTAGGCTTATGAAGTATAAATTATAAACAATAAAGCATTTTCAATTAAGGTTTTTGGGTTTTAGTCTAAACAAACCGAGACCGAACTAAAGAGGAAATTTATTTAAAAATTCTAATTGGTTTAATCAATTTTTTTAATGGTTTGATTTTTCTTGGTTAATGTTTTTCGATTTTCTCGATTTAATCATTTATTTTTATTTTTTTGCTCATTTTTGTATAATAGGTTAGGATTTATGTATTTTTCATAATAGAAGGTATGCTCTAGTTAGAATACAATTTAAATTATGATTCAATATATGTATGCCCCTAAGTGAGGTATCTTAGTTGTATTCCTTTATAAGGGTTTATAAATATCTCACTTAGGGGCTAAGGTATCTTAAGCTTCAAATTGTTATTCTCTTAAAAAGGGTGGCTTAAGGGAATGAATAGATCAAAACAAGGAATAAAATAGTTATTTTAAAATATATTTGAAGACTCCTCTCTAATAGATCCTCAATTATCCTCAATTTAATCAAGATAAATGCATAATGTCTTATTTAGGGGTAGATATTTCTAGCATGTTCAATTTTTTTCATCTTCTTTGTAGTCTTGAAGAAATATTCTTCTTAGTCAAGATTGATGCAAAAGAATATTTATCTTCTGTATCTGTGATACCATAACTACTTCTTTTTTGTTAGATTATTGGTTACTAGATGGTCAATAAATTTATGACCTTTTTGTGTTTTAAGGCTCTCTTTTCCACAAGGTTTCCTAAGGATACAAAGATCTTGAACATCATTGAAAAGGATACTTAGGTTTTTCCCTCGGGTAATTAGAACTTTTAGTATTTAGAACTTTGTTCTTTTTCCACCCTGGTATTTCCTTATTAGATTACTATGTCTATAGGGGGTCATTTAGTAAGAAGATTTACTATTGATTTGGTTTAGAAGGTTCTTAGAGATTTAAGACCTATAGATTTTATCCATCATCTTTTCTGGTTTTTAGATCATGTCCCGAGATACTCAATTATTATATGGCTTGTTATTTTCATGCTTATCAAATTATGTACAAATTCATGCTTATCAAATCATCATCTTCTTGGAATGTATCCTTTACGGGTTGCATATTTAGACACAACTATTGTTCTAGTGTTTTTTCTCAACTTTGATATGGGGTGCTATTATTAGTAGGGCCCTTCTAAGGTGGTTTACAATGACACGATGAGCTTTTCTTTAAGGGTTATCCTTATGATTTAGTAAAAACAATGAGTTTTTGCATTTATTTTCCTGTTTAGTCTACTCAACCACAATTTACTTTATCTGGTATAAGAGAAATAATTGAGTTTTTCATCAGATTTATGAACCTCGCCAGGATATTAGTGAGGAGATTTTGAGCTTGTCTAATCCCACTTGGTATATTTGGATTGTCTAATCCCACTTGATATATTTGGAACCCAAGTATTAGATTCCTATTTATCTGTGGTCTATTTAGCGTATTCTAGAGTTATGAGGGTTTTTTTTTAACTATGTTTTGAGTTCTCCATAACAAGTCTGTTGTTATTACAAAACCAATTGACTGATTATATAGTTTCTAAAAATTGGTCGACCATATTTTTGACTCTATAGAATAATCAATCAACTAGTTTTGAGATTTCTAAAATCTAGTCAATCAGCTCCACTATGGTTTCAATATTATTTTTTTTACTCTTCTAACTTGTTGAGTATTTATTTAGGTTTTGTTATGTTTTTCTGTTCCATTTAGGTTTTTTAGCTCTAGGTAATTCACCTTTGTGCTTCTTGGGGTATGGCCCCTCGTATTTGTACACAATACTTTTCTTTAATACAATTTACATTTATCCAAAAAAGGTAGGATTCATAATCCTCAATAATTCTTATTCAAGTTATTAAAAAAAGATTATTTAGTGACTTGGATAGAGTGAACTCTATCAAAATATTGTTAGGAATTTAATGTGATAATGTTAGAAATATTATTTTTAATTAATAATGTGAATGATGTTACTGGGAGTATATATGCATTTTAGAAAAGAATATCATGTTTTCATGAGTTTAAGGCTCGAGGTGTCATTACAAGGTTGAAAATTTATAAGGTATTACACCCAACCCCTGAATGGTCATGTCTTAACCACAACATTGACCTTATTTAGTGGTACATGTCCAATTAGATTAAACTATTGGTATTCTTAACATATTTGTTTGTAATTCCATATTGGTGGGGTCTAAATGTTTTTGAACTTCACACATGACTAACAAACTTATTTTAGTCTTAAGAATCTAAGAAGCTCTACTTTTATATGTCTTATATAACACATTATGAAAATCCAGAAACTTTTTATGAAGAGTCTTGCAAAAAAATAAAAGAAATTCCTCTTCCAATCCTTATAATGATTAGGATAAATTATTTTATTATGACCCTCCTTTTGTACTTGAAAAAAAAGTTATAAAAACAATTTTATTATTATTTTGTGAATTTTAACTAGGGAAAAATTATAGCTTTGCTCTTCATAGCATTTTTATTAGATATCAACTATAATTGATTGAGTGATAGTTTTCACAACGATTAAGCATTTCCTCTCTCCAATCTTTTTGGGGATTAAATGCACTTGATTTGTTAGGATCCTTATACTTATTACTGAATTTCATCAAAACTAAAAGAATGAATAAGTTTAAGGACCTAATCAAACTTATAATAAGTTAATTTGACTCAATTAAAGAGTTAATTGAATAAAAGTAACTTTAAAAGTCAATATGGCAAAACAAATGAAAGAATTAAGAACAATTAAACTTCTAATAGGTTTTAAGGGTTCAAATGGAGGACTTAGTTGTGGAAAATCAAGTTATAGGGCCTAATTTAGGGCAATTCGCATAGATTAGATTAATAGAAACTCAATTGAAACCTTAAGGAACCAAATTGATGCAATCAAGGGCTCAATTAAAATAAATTAAGAGTTTATAGGTTGTTGAGAGATCAAAATCAAAGATTTTCACATGACTGAACACCACCTTGAAAAACTCGTGTACTGTCAAAGACTAAAATTGATCAAAACAAAGGACCAATTTGAAAGAAATTGAACGCTTGGCATTTATTAAGGATCAGATTAAACAAATCAAAAACCAAGGCAATTTAAAATTTTGAGGGGCATGATTATATAAAGTAAAAGTTTAAAGCCCAATTGAGAGCACAAATGATGAAATCAAAATGACCAAGTACTTAATTTGAAAGTTTTTTCAAATCCCAAATTAACATAATCCTAATCTTTAGGGTTCAATCAAAATAACATCATTTAAGGTATTGTGTATTCTCTTTGGATGATCGAACTAGCATTTTCATGTGAATGATTGTGATGACTTCAAGCACCTTTCGAGCTCCAACCACCACCAATCAACAGAGGAGTTTCACTCTTCATGATCATGTCATCCATGTTCAATATTTGTGCTCCACCTACCACATGTAAGCCCTCAACTTCTTGTCCCAAGTCATCTTTGACTAATTCAAAAATCTCAATAGTTTTTTATCTAACTTTGAATCAATGAAAAAAGAAAACTACATTTTTCAAATAAAGTATGGTTTGATTGTAGTTGAATAAAATCATCTCTTTTACAATATCCATAATTTATTCTCCTCCAATAACCTCTTATATCCCACGATTAAATAAAAAAACAGGCATCCTCAATCAATCTTTTTTTTTACCAATTTTAACTTCTTTCTTTTAGGTCCTTTTAGAAGCTTTTATAGGTTGTCAAGGACCTAAAAATAAGGAAAACTAAGAGAATAAAAGATAAAAAAAAATTAATGGAATAGGGAAGAAATCATATGTTAGTTTTAAAATACCACTAAAGAAGAGAAGGTGGTTTTCTAACCTTCTGGCTTTGAATGGCTATAAAAGGATGATAAAAGGTAGAGAAGAAGAAAAGAACAAAAGAGAAAAAAGATACATGAAAGAGAAGAAACAAAAAAGAGAAATCTATAGATTTTGAGGAATAGAAAAGGAGGAAAGAAAGAAATGAAGTGTCAAAGTAAGCTTCCATTCTTTGATAAGGGGGTAGAGATCAATGTGCACACCTTTTCCTTTTTTTAATTAATTTTTATAATATGTTAAGTGATAGTTTGTTTCTATGATGTTTGGATTTGCAACTGGTTTAGGTTTTAGTCTATTTTTGGGTGATTTTTATGATATTTTATGTTTGCTTTTTTGTTTGTTTGAAAGACTTTTTTCTAGGTTATAGTTGTCACATGTTCATGTAGTTGTAGCTTGTAATGAGCATTTGATTAACATTTCTTTTTCAGATGTTTATGTTCAGAGGTTTAGATGAGTACAAATACATTGATTTTTTAGATTTCATGTTTGTTTTTAAGCATGTTTTTGTCTCCTTGTTTTTTTTGTGTAATGTGTAATGTTTGGTTTGAATCTAAAATTCCATAATAAAGTTTTATTTTGTCTTGAAAGTTTTTTAGTATGAATTTCATAAATAATGAATAATGATGTGGAATTGAGAAAGTATATTGAAGGAGTAAAAATGCATGTTTCTGGGTTTCTAGGTTTTTTAGGTGCATGTTCATATTGTTCGTCAGATGAACATTATCTTGGGTACTAGTTTTAGAACTTGTTTGACTAATTGATAGTTTTTGCATGTCGCATGTCATGATTATTAAATAATTTAGGATTTGTATGCATCAGTAATATGCTTTGCTGAGTTTTAATCTTAGATTTTGGTTTTGAACCGAAAATTGTTCTTGACAAAATCATGTTTGTCAATTATTAATTAATGTCAATAGACCTCTGATTTTTGTTTTATAGATGATTATAAACAACATTATGTCTTTATATGTTTAAATATGGTCCTTATATAATATTTTTGGGTTAACGAATAACATTCATTGTGTTTTTTTATGTTTGATCTATTTGTTTTTAGAAATCTTTATGCTTAGTGTTTTTTATAACTTCAATTTTTTTTTCGTTTAAACCCTTTTTTTATTGACAAATCTCTTTTTTTTAGGTTGGTTGTTGATCGAACTAGTAATATCTCATTTTTTTCTCTTTTGGGTTAGTCTTTAAGGCCTTGTTTGTTCTAACTATTTTATTTTGTTAGGGTTTTTTGGCCTAAGGGTTTGTTTGGCAAATATGCTATTAGGCCTATTTTAATAATTTTGGTTTCTTAAAAAAAAAGGTTTTGTCGAACAAAGTCCAACAAATTTTTAAAAAGATTAAAAATAATATAAGGATATGTTTCAAATTATATTTTAGTCTTTGTCCCACATGTGTGATGTCATGACAATTGTCCTCCCTAGAACGGGATTTAGCGTGAAAGTGTGTAGGTGAAAAGAACAGAGATTTTTTTTGTCCTTTATAAATGAAACTAAGGGAATGGGAGTTTTCACCTCGTATTATGGTCACTAAAAATTAATGGTTTGCGAGGATATAGGGAAGGGGACATGTTGTGAATAGAGATGATGTATCACCTCTAAAATACTTTACCTAGGGTAAACAACAATTTGAGATAATTATGTTTTGACTCTAAGATTATTATTTTCATGTTCGGTTCTCTATATGTTAAAAGGGGAGAAAGAGAAACTAGAAAAGAGACGATAGAGTTATTGGTTTGCCACATATCAATGATAAAAAAAAAATAGTAATGTTGATGTAGATAGGTTCAACTTGAAAAAATATATTCAATGAAAGTGGTATACCAAACAAAAAAAAATCATGTTTGTTTATTTAAAAATCAAGTAGATGACGCGTGTATGTTTTAATAAAACAATGCATGTATGGATTTTCTATGGGCGAGGCATGCATGCCAAATACTTTAGGTTGATATACACCAAAATAATTACAATGATGTTTCAAAATTGATTCAACTATAACATATTTTTCAAAATAATATTAGGAGTCAATATTTCCTAAAACAATATTCAATAAAAATAAATATTTGTCAAAAATCAAATAATTTAAATTAAGAAACAAATGCATTTCTCGAGTCAATGCTTTTTTCTCTTTATTTGTTACTTTTTTATTGCAAGGAGAACATATTTTTTATGAAAAGATTGATTAATGGATAATATTACAAAAAAAAAAATTCGTGTTATGGATGCTTTTTTAGTTAACATTGATTTTTTTTAATTGAAAAGGGGATAATATGCATAATAATAATAATAAAAAAACTCAATGATAAATCCAGAAGGAGATATTAACACTAATTAAATAATAAATTAAAAAGCTAGTGATCCTAGTAAAAGAAAAGGATAGATGCAAAAACAAATATTAAAAAAATAATGAATGAATAGTGAACTAGACATGATAAGCAATTTTTGTTTTTACTAACGTGGGTATCCGAGCCAGCTTGCATATACCTTGACTAATCTCACGAGGTCCCTGAAATGAAAAACCATGTAACTCTCTAGTGACTATCATATTAGACATGATAAGCAATTTTGATGAGAGAAAGGTAGGCATCAACAATGATAACTGTGTCTATATTAACAAAGTGTAAAGCAAAGAAAGAGGTGAACACCACTTTTTTTTTCTAGGTTTTGAGTTTTTTTTTCCTCCCTAATTAGGTTTAGTTAGGCTACATTTGAGGGCTATTTTGTCTCTTTTCTCTTTCCTTCTCTCCTCGTTTAGACCTTTATTATGCTCGGTTGAGTGGAAAAAGTATTAAAAAATCAGAAATAAATTAAAAAGGAAAAGGTGTATGTCGTGCTAGCATGTGGGGAAGGCCAACATATAATGGAGGTTTGTTCTGGTGTGGTTTCGGCAATCCATTCTTTCTTTTATATCCTTGGTTTCCACACTTCATTACTTCTCTACCATTTTTTTAGATGTCAAAGTCAACTTCTTATTTTGTTTAATTGTTAATTTTAACCTCAATTATAGTTAAGTTGATGCAATCAACATGTTCATAATCATGAACATACAAAACAACACAAAATAATAGAAATATTTGAAGGGAAGAAAAAACAAAACAGAAAATGCAACACAAAAAACTAAAACTGAGATGACCGAAACTTCAAAAAAAAAAAAGATTAAACGAGTAGTTGACTTTAGGATATGCATATGCTATTTTAGTCTGTTATCTCTTTTTTAATTGCCAATATTTTATAGCGCAAGCTACTTTACACTCTTCATAATTCAATCTAGCAAGTGAAGGGCTTGCAGCAATACAATGCCGATGGCTTCAGGATCACTATTGATAAATCCAGTGGCCTCCCTAATTGAGAGGAAGAATTATAGGAGGGCACTAGCTGATTCCTCAAATAAAATGAAATTAGACTCTATCTATTGCCAGAAATAAGAGAATCAGAACTGAAAGTAGCTCACTCATACTAATAACATACCATTCCATTCCACACCCTAAAAGCACAATGGTCAAACCAACAAAGAGTTTTTCAAGCACTCCCTCTGAAGTTCCCCCATGTTCTACATTATTCAGTTTGAAGTTGAATAACTAACCATTTAGTCAGCAGTCACCCCAGCACTCGACAAATCAGATCCTCTCCCATTTATCTAGGTTGAGTGTTGATAAAATCAACAACTACGATTGTTGGTTCTCAGTCGTCAAGCTGCCACTGCTGCTCCCACCACCCATTCGGTTGGATTCCCCCACTCTAGCTGCCAAGGCAAGAACTTCAGGTGACATCTCCCAGCTTCCACTTTTTCTTCCCCAACTCGATCGCCTAGGATGTATTCCACCACGTTCCCCAGCTTCATCTACTGTGGTCCTGATATCCGGGGATAAGTCACCACGTTCAGCATCTTTTATGTTCAACCGATCATTGTCAGCAAGTTGTCCTTCGCCATCGGTCATAGCATTCATGTCTCCCCATACTGTTTTCCTACCCATTTCCATTTCACCTACAGCTTTACCCATATTCGGACTCATGAAGCCCCTACCAAGTGTTTGAGTTGGCAGTGCAGGTTCCCTGGGCACCTTTGCCCTGAAATCGTTCTTGGATGGGGGGATACTGGAGCAAAATATCTCCTTCAAGTTCTCCACCACTCCTTTATAAAAGGGATTTTCCCGCCTATCATACCGATATCTGAAATTCTCATAAGTAGTCTACACAAGCAAGGTGCACCATTAGTAAAGAGTGTACTGTTAATAACAACAGAGAACTTGATTCAGAGTGATTGAATGGAATTCTCCATGAAAGGGTCAAGAAAAGAGGAAGATTATTCTCTTACCTGATTTGTGCAGATGAGATACAAGTGGAAGGCAGTAAGGCCACCGACAAACCACATTGATATGAAAGTATAAACTATTAAAACAATGGAGGCAGGGGTTTTGACCATTGCTTTCCAAATTAATGAGTTCTCTGATCCCATGATCTTCCTAATGTAGACCCAGCAGAATGAAAAAACATATATACAGAGAAGGGTCGTTGAGAAGACAAACATGAAGAAGAATCGATAATTTCTCTGCACCCAAAAGCATATCAATCAATTAAAGGAGCCATGACACTCAGAAAGACCAAAACGGCACTAATTAAATCCAACTATTTTCCAGGCCAGCAACTTGAGAAATATTAATTCTAGAAAATTGATACCAGAATTTGCTAATTTATATGCGTGAACTATTTACATTCAATACATTGACATTTCATTATGTTTTCAAATTATCAATAAGAAACAGGGACCATATGTGTTCAAACACATCACAGTTTGGGATAGTATCAGCAAGACAAGGCTGAATTTTCATGCTCAAAGAAAGCAGAACCTAACTTCAGGCATGGGTCCATTTAATTATCACCCCTCAGCTGAAACAGCAATTCAGGAGAAGAGAATCAAGAGATCCACAGCAATATGACTACTTATCCTAACCAATTGATGTCATAGAACCAGATACAATAATTCTTTTATTGTGTTGAAAATTATATCACAGCTACAGTATCACAATTATATAAAAAAAAAGGATCGCTTACCAAGCCGATACACTGCCCAACCCAAGGGCAGTGATGGTCAAATCGTTCTACACAGTTATTGCATATTGAACAATGTGAGCAGCGAGGTGGTCTGTAAAGCATGCAAGTATCACAATACTTGACTTTCACAGTCATTCCATTGAATTCCACCTCCTTAACACGTGGCAGGCGTAGTTGTGGAGTTTGACCAGACCCAACATCTGCACTCCCATAAAAGCCATCCGGTTCTGGTGGATGTGCATTGCGTGGAATTATGCCAGGATCCCTTCCAGATGTTAGCAGGAGAAGAGCTAAATCCTGAGATGTCAGAGACATTTATGAGCTTCATCTTCCATGAAAGACATAGCATAGACATTTCACAACATATTTAGAGAGTTCACTTCAGGAACAAGATATCCCTTTACAACGCCATTCACCATCCTCAAAATTAGTGCAAAAGGTGCCTCACATGCATAACAAAGCCACAGATGTATGCATGTCAAAACAGTGTTAAGCTAGGTTTGACATAATATGGTTGTAGCAGATTCAGAAAAGCAACAAAAAGAAGTATAAAAACAGAACATCCCAAAAAAGTACGGGCATGTTATAATCCAAGCATGGCATTTACATGATATTTTGCTAAGCCGCATATATTTACAAATCAAATCACATGCAACCCTAGCTTACATGGTAACCCTAACGCCAGCCTAACTGTATAATGTCACTAGGTAAAAAATGTAACCGGGCTTTGGTATAGTCAGAACAAGGCATAAATTTGATGAATGATGTATAATCTGAAAATGAATTATGATGATATGGTGGCAGTTATGCATATATCCTTTTTTTAATTCGCTAAATATCTAATTGGGTTTTGTTTGTTATTAGTGGCAACATGGATAGTTATTCATTCTTAGTTCCCTACAAATTTTCTACTACTAACAATAATCCAATTCTCTCTAGTTACAAAATATTTAATTAGAGACTTACTTCCTAAATTACTTTTAAAATATAACCATGAAATTAAACTGACCCATCAAACTCTAAAAAATATCACTGAAATTATAAAAGTTTATTTATGTTTTCACATTAGCATAAGTTATTTTTCAATTTATTACTTTGAATTTCTTTTCATTATGCTTGTGCTTTAAGAGAAAGTCCTCTAGGTGAAACTTCATAAGTCCTCTTTTCATGGTGCAACAATCTTCTTACAAAAAAACTACATTTGCTTATTAGCTATCACAAAAACCTCATCTTATGTGAAACAATATCCCATTCCTATTCGATTTCAAAATTTTATTTCCAGATTCTCTAATGCTAAACATTTTGCTAACATATTCATGTTGTCCAAAAGATTAAAAAAATATGTAATACTTAGTTATGCAAGGTCATATAACAAACTCGACCAAAGTATTATTGATTTCTTATTTATTTGTTGTCTAAAGTTTGTTGTTACTACTGTAAATGTTGCAGTAAGAGATTATTGATTAAATTGTTTTGATAAGAATATTTAGAGATGGACGAATAAAGGAGGAAAAATGCGAGGAAGAAAAATGAAGAAAGAAATGTTGTGAGATGAAGTGACAACAAATATTATTTCATTCCATCCTTTCGCTAGTTTACATCACATGTATATATAAGAAGAGTATAAATTACCTTACTACCCTTGACGTCACTCTACAAATAATATTGCTCCTAACACTCCTCAAGATGAGGCATAGATATCTCTCATGCACATGCTACGAATAAAGCCTTTAGTAAACACATTAGGTTCAGTTATAGTCTTATCATTCAGCTTTTTCTTAATAAAGTGCTTATCAACCTCCGTATACTTCGTCCAATCATGTTGAACTAAAACTCCTCCTCAAGAAGCCTTTAGCAAGCATGTTAGGTAATTGTTCTTCAGTTATAGTCTTATCATTCAACTTTTCCTTAATTAAGTGCTCATCAACCTCCATATATTTCATTTGATCATGTTGAACTGGATTATGAGCAATGTTGATAGTTGCATTATCATCACACAACAGCAACATAGGACCACCAATAGTTATTCTCAATGTTGATAGTTGTATTGTCATCACACAACAGCAACACAGAACCACCAATAGTTATTCTTAGCTCATGCATTAGAATTTTTGCCATAAAAGTTCACACACTACATGTCATTACTCGATACTCTGTTTTTGCACTAGACCGGGCCACTACAGGTTATTTTTTACTCCTCCAGGAGAATAAAAGCACAATATCCAAATGAGGATCTCCTATCTGATGGTGATTCAGCCCAATTAGCATCAGTAAAGGCTTCCTTTAAGCTCCCATTATTGGAGAACAACCACCCTTTGCCCGGACAAGACTTTTGATATCTAAGGATGCGATAAACAACATCAAGGTGGGATGTGCAAGGATCAAGCATAAACAGGCTGATAACACTAATTGAATAAGTTATATCAAGTCGGGTATGTAATAAATAGATAAGCCTACCAACCAACATTTGGTATCTCTCCTTTTCAACTACTTCACCTTCACAATTAGCTAGGTGATAATTCACTTCTAAAGAGGATTCAGCTGGCCTACAACCCCAACATCCTTGTTTAAACTAGTATATCAAGATTCTAGTTGCTCTAAAAAATGAAGATGCATTTACTTGACCTTGCAGCTTCAATTCCTAGAAAGCAATGCAACCTCCTAAGGTCTTTGATTTCAAATTCTTTAACAAGATACTTCTTCAACATATAAAACTCCTCATAATCATTTCTTGTCACCACAGCATCACCAACATATACAGTGAGAATTATAGTCTTGCCTTGGTGATGTTTGATGAACATAGTATTTTCTTCATTGCTTTGTTTGTACCCAAATCTAACAAATGTCTTGTTGAATCTATCAAACCACACATGGAGAGATTATTTAAGGCCATATAAAGTTGTTCTCAACTTGCACATCTTGCCCTTTGTCTTCCCACGAGAAATCTAGAGGAATTTTCATATACACTTCTTCCTTTAAGTTTCCATGTAGAAAAGCATTTTTAGCATCTAAATGTTGCAAGTCCTATCCTAGGTTTGCAGATAACAATGTTAGAGAATAATATAAATCATATTCTGAGGCCTCACCTAACAGCTTAACCTTTTAGGTGAGATGGTTCCTTAACATGATATCAAAGCCTTGTTGACCCAGCGATCACGAGTTCAAATCTCACTACCCTTATTCTATTTGATAAAAATCTAGCACAAGGTAAAATGGGTTTATATACAAGTTTCAAGCCCAAAGGGCTTTCACTTGAAGGGGTGTGTTAGAGAATAATATAAATCATATTCTGGTGCCTCACCTAACAGCTTAAGCTTTTAGATAAGATGTTTCCTTAACAAACAATATTGTTAAGGAACCATCTCACCTAAAAGCTTAAGCTTGTAAGTGAGGCCCCATAATATGATTTATATTATTCTCTAACACCCCCCCTCAAGTGAAAGCCTTTTGGGCTTGAAACTTGCACAGGCCCACATCACCTTGTGCTTGGTTTTTATCAAATAGAATAGGGGTGGTGAGATTCGAACTCGTGACCGCTGGGTCAACAAGGCTCTGATACCATGTTAAGGAACCATCTCACCTAAAAGCTTAAGCTTGTAAGTGAGGCCCCATAATATGATTTACATTATTCTCTAACAAATACCTTGATTGAGTTCATTTTTGCAAGAGCAAACGTTTCTTGCTAGTCAATTCCATAAGTCTATGTATATCCCTTAGCAACTCACCTTGTCTTACGCCTATCAATACTTCCATCCAACTTTAGTTTGATAAAAACAAAACAATCATTCGCAACCTATCTCTCTTTATTGCAAGAAGAGCATTAAGCTCCCATGTGTCATTTTTCAACAAATCCCTTGTTTCCTCTATCATGGCTTCTTTCCACCTGGTATTTTCAACAACTTTCACACAATCCTTAGGGATAAACATAAACATAGAAAACAAGGAAGATACAAAGGCTCTCTATGAAGGTGACAAGCGATAATTTGACACAATTAGATAAAGGATGTTTGATATGAACTCTTTTTTTTAGAGCTATAGGAAGATCATCAATAGAAGGAGTAACATTGTTAGTGGAAGAGTTAGGAAACTAACAATCAAGTGTATGTTGTGAGGTTGAATTCGAATATGGTTCTTGTCTAGGTATGGTAGATTCATTTACTTCTTTCATTTTTTTTCGTGTAAACTTGTCAAATCTTCTCCTTTTGTCCTTTATCTGGTTTCCCTATCATCTTCCTAAACTATTTCTCTCTTTTTGGTTCCTCATCACTCCTACATTCCTTGACTTCCGCTAGATTTTCATCTCCTTTCTCTCTCTCACCCTGATTTGCTCCCTCCAATTCTAAGCCATGATTAAACAAAGTAAGAGATACTAAGAACATACCCTCACTCTCATTGACCTCCCCTTAAGT
The DNA here is from genome assembly GCA_029204005.1 of Salix udensis. Taxonomy (NCBI): domain Eukaryota; kingdom Viridiplantae; phylum Streptophyta; class Magnoliopsida; order Malpighiales; family Salicaceae; genus Salix; species Salix udensis. The sequence goes on from CM055035.1 coordinate 5,280,292, forward strand.
GTCAGTTGAAAAAATATGACTTATTTTCACGAAAAGTTACACCACGCTAACAAACATTTTACGTAGAAGATGATTACATTTATACCCTTTCTAAATAGCAAGGTATCCAATGAAAACATATTCCAATGTTTACGGACCCAGCTTACCATCTTGTTGATGACCCGAAAAAAGTAAAAAAAAACACCCTAAGGTTTTTGGCGGGAAAACTCAAAAACTCTAATGCAGTTATGAACTCAATAACACTCAGTGGCATCCTATTAATGAGATATGTTGTTGTAAGAATCGCATCTCCCCTAATAGGTTTTGGGAAAATTCCTTGTGAACATGAGAGATATAGCAACTTCTAGTAAATATTTGTTCTTTCCCTTAGCTACACCAATTTAATTTGGTGTATTTACATAAATAGTCTAATGTAGAATCTCATGTTCCAACATAACCTCCATCCATGTACTCTATAGCATTATCACTCCTCAAGATCTGAACTTTGGCATTAAATTGTGTAGAGGTCATGTTATGAAACATCTTAAAGCAAGAAAACACTTCACTTTTATTATGCATCAAATAAACTCAAGTAGTACAACAATAACAATTAATAAAAGTAAAAATCCACCTACATCCATATAAGAAAACAACTGGACTACAACCCTAAACATCTAAGTGAATCACCATAAAAGGTTTACTACTTTTATTATTAGTTGAGGAATAAGTATCATGTATATGCTTAGCAAATTCACAAACATCACAAGATTAAGTTTTTTGTAGTACATTGCTTAGATAGTGTTGGAAAAAGCTTAAAGCTACAAAAGACGATGCCCCAATCAATTGTCACAAATAATTCCTAATTGACATCCTTAAAAATGGTAATCATTCCATGTTTGAACTCACTTGTGTTTCCTAGACCAACGAAACCAACTTTTAACTAATACAAGACATCTTTCACTTTACCATAACCAATCACCTTCTTTGTCTTCAGGAAATGAGTGGAGTACAATAAGACTTTATCCATTAAATCTTTAGTTATTTTACTAATAGATAGAAGATTAGAAAAGAACTTGGGAACATGAAGCACTAAAGTTAAAGATAAAGTTGAAGTACATTGGATTGAACCTCTACCATAAATGGGGGCTAGGGAACCATCAGCTATATGAACTTTTACATAAGAAAGATTGTAAGATGAAAAAAAAATTAAAGACCAAGTCATGTGATCATTGGCTCCTGAATCTATAACCCAAGGATCGAAATCAGAAATGGTAGGGGAATTAAAGGCTATCACTTGTAGTATACATGAAGCTTGGCCATTAGATGTCTATATGTGTTTGAACCTTTTTTGTTGGACAGAGTTGAGGTGTTTGATTGACAATCAAGAACTGGACTTTCAGTTATCTCTAACACAAGTGGTTGTGATCTAGAAAAACCTATTTTTCCCACCTCGTTCTCTTAAAGGACATCCATGTAACTATCAGCATGTCTCCCTAGTATATTTGCTTTGTCTACAATAATCAAACTTCAATTGTTCTTTGTTTGCTAACCTTGGTTCACTAAAAACTCTTAAAGTTTTTCTAATTGGAGTTTCCTATCATGGTTGACCTCTTATGAGTTACAAGATGCAATATTGCATTTATTCTACTTTCCTCTTGCAGAGCATAAGAATATGTTTGCCTCAAGGAAGGGAAAAGCTCTTTCCTAAAACATGAACTATAATTTGGTCATATTTAATGTTTAGCCTAGCAAGGAAGTCATAAACATGTTCCTTGTCATTTAGTTTTAGAGACTTTACCACATCACTAGACAATTAACCTAGAAATCCTAGTAGAAGTTTAGCTCCTACCATAAATTACTCAGTTCAGCAAAGTATTGGGCTATAGACATATCATCTTGCTTGGTTTCATGATTTTTTTTCCGTAGGTCGTAAACACGTGCATCATTACCTAATTATGAGTGCATATGGTTGAACTACATTCTAGATTTTTGAAGCAAAATTCATTAAAAGATAACCACGAGCAATCAAAGATTGCATGGAGTTGATGAGCCAAGACATGACTAGAGAGTTTTCTGACTCCTATAGATCGAATATTGAGTCACCAACTATTGATCTCTTCTTTTCGCTTGTGATGGACTCATAGTGTCTAAATAAACAGCAAATAAGATTGTGATCAAGCTAGATAATTATTTACATATAATTTGATAGAGCTGATTTGAAGGGTAGGATTCTTACTCACAACTCCAACATGCTTCCCACTACTTTCACTAGAGAGGAGACTAGTTTTATCGGCTAAACTATTCTCTGTTATATTCACAACACTACAAAAGACTATATTTGATCAGCTTGAACCTAACTAGTCACTAACAAATAACCAACCCAACTTAATTACAAATAATCATTCTCATTTATTCCAACAACCAAACCTTTTGGTTCACAATATTCAAGGATTTACAAAATTGAAACCTGACATTTTTTCTACAAAATTGATAGCTCAAACACAATAATTGTTAGTGGGACGTTAGGGCTTTTGTTCATGGAATCAAGGCATCTAAGAAAGTACAATCTAAACACTGTAGTTACGCCATGCTGACATTAGCATGTTGTTATTGATGATGTCAGAAAAATAGTTGACTTCCCCTTCAAAACAATGTCAGATGTCTATTGTGTGCTCTGATGCCAAGTTCTTTTTCAAAGATTATTTCAAGATGGATGAAAGGTGTAAAAATAAGAGGAAGAATGGAGAAAGAAAGGTTGTGAGATAAGGTGACAACAAATATTAAATCTTTCCATCCCTTCACTAGCTTACATCACATGTATATATAAGAACATAGTATCAAATTACTTTATTATCCTTGACTCCACAGTATAAATAACAATTGCTCCTAATAACAATTAACAATAATCATACCAGTAGATTGTGAGTATAAAAAAATGTGTTTAATAATTTATTGCCTTTTTTATTTTATTTTATTTTTAAGATTTGCAAGCAAAAACATACTATATCATGTGTTACATGCTAGCATAAAAAAAAAACCACTTTTAATGATCTATTTGAATTTTTTTTTCCTATAATATTTAGGTACATAGAATGCATGTGTGTGGCAGAATACATGATATGTGTGCACGTATATTTCATCAAAGTGCAACATACAGCCTTTAGGAAATTGGAGAATTGACAGTACCTTTAATGCTATGCATAGGATGTGCTTGCAACATGTACGATCATCATTCATATCAATAAGAACAGTCAATGTGGTAAAAGCAAGGCCAACATGGTAAGAAGGGGCAGCAAACTAGGGTAGAGACAAGCTGGAGCTATGAGCTGGATATTCAATGAAATTGTACTGAAGGCTTTGAGAATGGTAAAAGAAAGCACATCAACCCACTATCTCTGCCACAACTAATGAAAGGTGATAGGGAATGGCATAATGCCATACTACATCACAAAAAACTTATCCCTCTTGAAAATCCATTCTTCTAAATTAAAAAAATCAATGAAAGTACCTCAACAATGCACACCATGAAGGACTATATTTTGCAGAGGATATTCATCCATTAACCTGCTCTACAGATTACAATAATCAGTTACCAAAAATCACACATCTTATCCCCAGTCCACATGACTAAGCAAATTTTCTTATCTCATCAAGTCTCCAGACAGCCCACTGTATATTTAGCTTATGCTCTAAATTTCTGCATGGCCAGACCTAAGGACCTTCCCTTTGAACCCCTTTTCTCCTACCACCCTCCTTAGAAGGATGAACAAGATTGGTTATAGTTGTGCTTGAATCCCGGTTCATGATTCTCCAATAATCCATGGCAGTGCACCATTATAACAATTACCCTATCTGAGCTCTAAGATATCTCATCATAGGATCAGAGAAGACTTGAATGGATACTATTGTTATAATTCAAATTCATATGATGCTGTACATGCAAGGAAAAAGATAGTTTTTCAAGCAAAACTTTCATGCAAAATCAAAAGATTTCAAGGAAATTCTCTGCTCTTGAATCTTGGTAGAAAAACCCTGGCTGAGTCAGTTTTTGTTCAATGCTGAGTTAATAGAGGTTGCCAACCACATGCCAGATGTCAGCTGCTATAATCCTTACCAGTATGGAGAGAAAGAGAGAGAGGGATGGGGATGTGTGTGTGTGTGTGTGTGTGTGTGTGTGTGTGTGTGTGTGTGTGTGTGTAAATGAGAAAAGGGGAGGGAGCTCACATAAATAGTGAACACAACAGCAATGACCATTATTGATATTCCCCAATCATCTGAAAAATCATCCATCAGCTTCCTGGCAACAAAGATACAGAACACTGCTACTGGAGCAACAATCAGGAGTGTAGTCAATGCAAGCGATCTTACATCTGGTCCAAAAATAAACCTCCCTTGAAGAAAAAATATCTGCAGAAGAGTGTAAATCCACTAAGTTCCTTGGAAAAACATTGAAAATTTTGCACATACTTAGAATAACAATGCAGTTGTGTGCAGTGCTAGTACCTAGGATCAACTTACATCTGACCACTAGCACTTTGGAAGCTGAAAACTACACTTAGAGTCCATCAATCTCATTTGACATAGTTTACCACATGGTCAATCAACCACAATTCAAGCCATATAAGTTCCGCTAACATAATATCACTATTACTAATGCAAAACAGGGTTAAGAAGCACTCACATATTGTAAGAACTCAACCAGTTCTTGTTCAATTAAACCTCTTGGTCAAACAATCAATTATATATGCATTCAAAAGATGCTGTATTGAGTATTTCTTTCTCATGCATTGCCCAGCACAATCATTTCAATTTGAGATATAACATAAATATTAAACAAACATAAAAATAATTGTACTTCCACTAAGCGGTCACTAGGCCCTTGATTCACAAAATAGGCAAATCATCCCTTTCAATCTATCTTGAAACTTAAGCTGCAAACGTCAAAATCAAAACACGTCTCAGTTCTTTCCATCAACCTCTTCCAACTTCTTGTTAATTGCTTTAAATCTTATCGACATGATCCTTACAGACGATCTCTTTCCATTAGTTAATCACCTATAACTACACAACTGATTTTAATCTTGCCAAAATTAGCTGATGTTTGATACACTCAATATTTTACTAAAAGGGCTCATCAGATTCGGATTTTGTTTTTTTTGTCACCGTCACCATTAATGATGTAACACTATTACTACCTGTTAAACTTTTTTAATTCAACAGATACTGTCAAAGTAGCTCTAAAGTTTGCCTTTTTTTCAGATTCAGATTCCCATTGAAAAGAAACAGAAACAATGTATTTTTTTGTTGACAATATTGGCATCAATCGATCAAAGCCTCCAAAAATGCACAAAGGAAAAAAGAAAGAAAGAAAATGATAAATCAGTTGCTTACGTTACTGCCTTTCCAAGTTTGATAAACCCGTAAATCACTCGACCCGACTCCATTGGATCCAGCATCTGATGATCCCTTTGGTGGTGGCACCACATACATTTCTCAATCGAATCTCTCCCTCTATTAAACCCTCAATCCAAGTCGCTCATAAATCCTACAAAAAAGTTAAAACTCGCAACTTTGACGACCAGTCTCTCTTTATTAGGGTTTCATGAGAGTAGAGGTGGCGGAGGCGGGGAGGAGGCGGCGACAGTGGCGGTGATGCCGGGGGTTTTCTGGTTTTTTTGGAGTGAACTGTGACAGGGGAGGAGATAGAGATTCGATTATAGCGTGGTGTGATACTTTGAGTGTGCATGTGTATGGAGTGGCTTTACAGGAGGTGGACCGGGGTTGGTTGGGTCTTTAGCTAACAGAGGAAAGGGGATGTGATTTTCACTGATTTTTTTATATATGTTTTTTATTTAAAAATATATTTATAGCATAACATATCAAAACCATCTAAATATACTAAAAACCTTAATTTAAACTGAAAAAATACTTCTTCAGATACTCTTAAAATATAAAAATAAAGAGACTCTTAATTATGTTCATTATTATATGTGATCATGTCCTTACGTTTGACCCATCCACTCATGAATGAGGAATACAATAGTAGTATATGAAAATTATATATTATTGGAAATATTTTATCATCATATACGAGTCTCATATCCGGTATAGGTGAACTCTGATGGATCATTTACATGGATTCTCTAGATAAATTTTATGTGGATATACGAGTCCATAACAAATAAAAAAAATATGAATTTATTAATATGAATAAATTTAAAATCAAAAAATATGAATTTGGCCATTATAGTAGCCAAAAAATTAGATCCTAGATTGTTTTTAACAAATAAACCCATTTGAACCTTTTTTTACCCAAAAATAAACCCATTTGAACCCTTTTTTTACCCAAAATACCTAGAAAAACACCATAGGAACCTTGCTAATCCAATTCATAGCCTTAAAAACACATACAAAAAAAAACCTAACATCAATCTAGAACCCAAAATATTTTTAAGCTCAAATATATATTTTTTAAAACACCTAATATAAACTTTCCTCATCATTTGAAATCATTGGACACAAAAAATGACAATTTTGATGGTTGGATTTGTAACCAACGACAACTTTGTCTCTTTACATCATAATTTGGTGACTCTCTCTCTCTCCTCCCTTCAAAAAAGATTTTAAAAAATAAAAATAAATAAAGTTTGATATCAAAATTTAACATTTGAAAATTATGGGGACCAATTACCAAATAGCTAAAAAAACAAGATACAAAAATAAATTTCTTAAAACAAATTTTAGAGTCGCCACCCGGTCAACCCTTCCTTTTCGCTTCAATTTCATGTCTTTTAATTTAATCATACCTCCTTAAAAAAATATACAAGATGTTAATTTGAATTCAAAAAGGCTAAATCACATAAAATAAAAACTTGAGGATTAAAAAAAATATATTGTTTGAATCTACCATGTTTTATGTTTAACGCCTCTCACAGCAAAAGTTACCGTTACAAAAAAAAATCTTTGCCAAAGAGAGAAAAATCTGTCCGAAGATTGATTCGCCCTGTTATGAACCTCAACTTGGCTAGTTCTTGTTTGTAAGTTAATTCAAATTATACTGATGCTTGACATTATTTTAAAAATATATTTTAAAAAATAATAATTTTTTTTTTATTTTTTATTTTAAAATTAAAAAAATAGGTGTTTTTAGATATTTTTATTTACTGATATCAAAAATATATATATATATTTTAAAAAAATATATTATTTTAATATATTTCTGAATGAAAAGCACTTTTAAAAGCAATTTCAACCACTCCCAAACATGCACTATATCCATTGAATAATACTTTTTAACATCATAATATAAGTAATGCAAAGTATTTTTTATTAGCAAAATTACAATCAGTATGTTAATTAGATATTAATTTTAATTTTTTAATAAATAAAAATTGTGCGTGTTTTTTTAGTTTCCCTTGTCAACCATTCATGTGGTTTATTTTACGCGGAACCCCCTCATATGTTATGCAGGGGAGGGCCATGGGACCCTATATATTTTTCAATTTCCATATTCATCCATTTCTGAAATCCGTTTCACTCCTTGAGTTTATAGCTAATTTGTCATAATAATTTAATGAAATAAATACTAAATGATGGAGGACCAAAGTGTGAAATATGGAGAAATATCATGACCCATCTAAACTTTGTGAGCAAAAATCCTTTCCATCCTCCAACTTTTATATTTCACTTTTAATAGTCCCTATATTTTTTCTAAATTATATTTTTGTTCAAAAACTTATTTTCAGTCATTGTGTTGGAGAGAATAGAGATAAAATTGTTGAAATCCGGAAGAGAAAAAAAAAGTCATTGGTTCGCATAGATTTCTTGGGGTGTTTGACACTGCGTTTCAAAAATATTTTTTGAAAAAAAATTAAAAAAAACATATTTTTTTATTTTTTATTTTAAATAAAAAAAATTAGATCATTTTTATGTTCTGATATCAAAAATAATTTCTAAGAAATAAAAAAAAATATCATTTTGATGTAATTTTAAACGAAAAATACTTTCAAAAACAATATCAATTACACTCTCAAACAAACATTTCAACTACTAGAAAAATTAATTTTAGTGTCTACAAGTTTAAAAGAAAAGTTTAAATCGATATTTTTTAAAAACATATTTAAGATTAAAAAAAAATTAACCATTTTTATTTTATATTCTTGAACGTTAGTTTACCTTGTGAGGTTTGTTTTTTTAATATGTTAGGGTTGTTATATAAATGTTTTTATAAAAAATAAATGATGAAAATAGGTTTTTAACCCTTTATTTTCCAGCTACCAATGGGTGGCAGCAGATCATGTCTGCCTTGTTTTCTGTTTTTTTGGGTAAGTGTGTATCAACAATTGCCAATGTTTCCAACTGGTTAAAGTAATGGACAATTTGTTCTTCTTTTCCCACGTATGTCTTCTTCTCTTTTTTTTTCTTTCTTTTTTTTGTGTGTGGAAACTTTATTCGTTGTTTTTTTATACCCTTTATTTATCATTCTTTTTCCATGTGGGCCATTTTTAAGTTATTGTTTTTTTTTAATCTTGGTTTTTAAGAATGTCTGGAAATATTATATTATACTAAAATTAATTTTATAATTATTCAAAACTCAAGAACATTTTTTATTATATAAATAAATTAAGAAAAAGTTATTGAATCCAGGTTAATGTTGGTTTTTTTTATTTTTAACATATTAGTAATTAAAAAATTGTTTTAGATCCCTACAAATGTGTACATGGAGATTTTTTTCAAGTTTGACTTGTTATAAAATGTTTAATGACAATGCTAAAAAGTTCCTCGTGACTTGAACTTTATTTGTATATGTTTTTTTTATTTGACCCACAATATAATGAGGGAAATAAGTTAGTCTATTTTAAAATAATGATTGACACAATTTTCTACTACTGTTTTTAATTACTTTTTAAAAAAATGCTTTTGACTTTAAAAAAGTATTAAATTGATATTTTCTCTTCGTGCTTTATGATTATTTTGATGTGTTAATGTAGAAAAATACAAAAACAAAACTCATTTTGATATATTTTCAAGTAAAATATTATTTTAAAAAGCACTGTGCACAAACAATCTCAAACACACAAATTCATTATTTTTTTTTGCGTGCACACAAATAGTGTTTATATATATATATATATATATGAAAGACATAAAATTGTTTATCAACACTTATTTGTATTCCTCTTTTTATGGTAATATTTGGTTATTGTTTTGGAATATGATAGATAGAGATAGTAAAGATAGTGGAAACATGATATAAAATGAGATGAATATAATATTATGTTTGGTTTAGTTATGGTGGACAAGACAAAATATAATATGAAAATATATATTTTCCCCTTAATATGTATGTTGTCAAACTTGCATATTTTAAAAAATAATTATATATTATCTTTTTTTAATTTTAGTTTATATTAAGTGTTGAAATTAATAATATTATTATAATAATCTTAGTTATAAAACCAGGACGGACTTGACAGGTTGACCTAGGGCCTTGATCGGTCCGAGTTTAAGAAAAAATACAAGAATAATTAACTTGACTTGACCCTGATAAAAAACCAAGTTTAGTTTCAAAACAATGATAATAATTATTAATATTAATATATTAAACCCGTGTTGACCCGTCAAAACTTGTACTTGGATCTTGCTCTATTCAACCATTGAATCAAGTTTAATAATAATTCAAATTAAAAATTTATTAGTAACTAAAAATATATAATCTAAGAGATTAATTAATAAGTTAATGTTTTGACATGTTTTCTCACTTATTAATAAAAACACTGGAATCAGTTGACATTTTTTTCATGTATTATAACTAAAAACTCAATGGATTACGTGAAATATATATTCCCACAAAAACAATGATTAAAACATAATCTTATATATGCTCATTTAGTACAATGTGAGTCGATTTATATTGGCTCCTTAGCTTGTTCTATTTACTTTTTTTAATAAGAGGGTGTTTTACAGTGTGTTTCAAAAATATTTTTGAAAAATATTGATTTTTTTTATATTTTTCATGTGCTAATATCAAAAATAATTTTTTAAAAAATAAAATAAAATTATTTTGATAGCAACTCTAAATAAAAAAAATATTTTCAAAAATATAATTTCAACTACACTCTCAAAACATGCACTAAGAAGGAAGATGATAAATCATTTATGTTAAGGAATCATCTCACCTAAAAGCTTAAACTTTTAGGTGAGGTCCCATAATATAATTTATATTATTCCCCAACAAGCTCCCCTTAAGTGAAAGTCCTTTGGGATTGAAACTTGCACAAACCCACACTATATTGTGCTTAATTTTTATCAAATAGAATAAGGATGGTGAGATTCGAACTCGTGACTGTTGGATCAACAAAGGCTCTGATACCATGTTAGATAAATCATATCACCTAAAAGCTTAAGCTTTTTAGATGATGATCCTAAAATATAATTTATATTATTCTCCAACAATTTATTATAATCTTGAGTAATCGACTATAAAAACAAACACATACACCCTAACTTTCATATATAATTGAATTATGTCATTATACTAGGTAGTAATTTGCTAGTTATTAGTATGATTATATAGATATATCATTCCAAATATTTTTATATCTAAAAATCATGTATATATGTTGAATTATGTACTTATTATTATTATTAAATGATTTTATATCATATACTTTATAAAACAATTATACCAACTACCTAATTTCCATCATATATCACTTAGCACTTGAAGTAAAATATTATATATATATAATACCAAGAGACATTAGCATAATAATAAATTTGTCATGTTCTTAATTAATCATAATCATTATCATAACTATAAATTATATTTCAATTATAAAATAAAGTTAGAACACTAGAATTATTTTCACAAGGCTTGTGATACAATATTCTGTGTGTATTAAAGAAAAATAGTTTTTTGTTATTTATAAAGTAAAATTTAATTAATAAGTAAAGGTTAGGTTATTAGGTTTGTTTTATAATATTTATTATCATAATACATTTTCAAAAAAATAAAAAAATACTAGGTTAAAGATCAGATATAACCGAATTAATTAATAATAGTGGATAAGAGATGGATCATATTAGTAAATTACATTAGAATTCTTGTTATGAAAACAAAATAATAGAGTTAGCGGATTTACAATACTATACACCATATAAGAAGACATAAATGTCCTATGGATTGCTACAATGCATCTATAATATAGAATTATTTAGTCTTAGAGTGTGGAAAACTAAAATTTATTCCTTTAATATAAAATTATTTACTCTTAGAGTGTGGAAAATTACAATTTATGCCTTTATTTTTGTTCTTGTAGTTATAGATACTTATATTTTGAATTAATTTTTTTTATTGTGTTTTGATTGCCGAATATTGAGAGATGATAAAGAAATTATCAGAAAACAAGAGGTAAGATAAAGTCTTTTAAAATAAAACAATTACAATGATATTTAAAAATCATATTATGATATTATATTTTTCAAATAGGATTAGAGTTTTTTAAAGGTAATATTAAAGAGTTACTTTATGAATGAATATATACAGAATTAATATGCATTTGTTTTTTAAAATGTCCTTAAGGATATTTAATGAGAGTAAAATGCCTAGTGTTTCCGTGGAGTTTTTATACAATTTTATCAAATTAGATATATGTTTTTTTTAATTTTTACACACAATAGCATAAAAATATCAAAGCATAATACAATTTTTCTTTTTTATTTTCTTTTTTTCAGTATTTATTAAGAAAATCATGTTATTACAAAAATATATAAACAAAGAAGGGATATTTAGGTTGAGAAATTTTTTGAAGCGATTCGCAGGGAAAAAAAGGTTTGTGCATGCTGCAATTTTGTCTCAAAAGGTTTTTTGAAATTAAAAAAACCTTTTAATGTCTGAGAGATTGTTTTCAACTTTTGTAATGAAATTTTTATATAGAAATTAAATAAGTTGGTTTGTGCTCATATACTATTTTTTGAAATGGAAAATTTTTTAAAATTAAATGACAATATTTATAGATGAAATTGGAAAGAAATTAAGATAATGACATCTAAAAACATTACTATCAATACTAGATAATTGAGTCATGCTCCTTTAGAGGCAAACTAAAAATTCTTTGAACAAAAAATATATTCTTGCATTGCTAATATGTTTTATAGTAAGAAAAAAATTAATCATGAAATCAAAAATTATTTTTTAGTTGGATACTAGTTTTTTTTTAATTAAAAAAATAGCATTAATGACATCTTGGATTTACATGAGTTTATATAGATTAACCTATCAAATGCTCAACTCGAGTCATGAATCCGATTAAGTTTAATAATTTTATTTATTAAAATTATTTTTTTATTTAAAGAGTTAATGACATATCGCTCATCTTTCTTTTTTTGAAAAGCAATAATTGTAGAAAACATGTTACATGTTTACTAATAAATGAAAAAAAAAACATGAGTTTGAGATTAGTAGGAGAGAGAAATGGGCATAGAAGAGGAAATATGGATGGATTATCAAAGGACACATCGGGCTCTATTTTTGACACACTTAGTATCATTAGAATTTTTTGTGACAACATGATTTAAACTATAACTTGGAATACCAACCAATAAGGTGGTAATTAGTTAGTGATGTTATTTGATGTTAATTTTGGAATAATGGAAGTAGTCCATGATTGTTGCATCACACATTGATCTTGCATGCTAGCAATGTTGGCACTATTCTTAGTGGTGCACTACCATCCAAGACTTTTTTTTAAAAAAAAATCTTGAGGAATCCTGCCAAATCTAGAAAATCCAAATAGATCTAGCCAAAATAATAATGAATATTTTAAAAATTATCATGAGAAAAAAATTACTTTAAAAAAAAAAAACACTTGACATAAAATTAATTCCCAATCAACACCAATAATTAAACACATGAAATCAACAACCTTGTTTGTCTAACAAAGACAATTGGTTTTAAACCCAATACCATAATTGGTTTTCCTAAATTGTATATGTGTAGTGGAAATGATAAATTTAATTTTTTTAGGAGTCTTTAGGATCTTGTTCAACATATATAAAGTTGTTTAGGGTTTATACAAAGATTAATTGAAAGATCGATTTTTTTTTAACTTTGAATAATTGTTTTGAGAATGAGGGTTGTCACAAAATATAAGTCATCCAAAAATTCCACTTCTAATGATAATCAATGTAAATCACTAATGAGAAATTTCTTAACCCTTTTTAAAAAAAAGATATTGTTATACTTTTGAGTGTTAACTTTTTTTTCTTTTGTGTTTAGGTGTTTTTGTACTATATTATTGTATTATCATATGGTGTGTAAAAACAAGATGGATAATATTGTAGATAAAATATAATATTTAACAACCTGTCATGATCTCCTAAATTTATAAGAGTTATAAATGGTTTGACTTAACCTTTAAGAAATTAGTTTCTCAATGTAGTTATTCTTTTTTTTACCAAGAATGTTTTGATTTAGATATTACACTAGCCATTTACCCGCGCCTCCTCGTGACTGTAACCATATTTTTTAACGCAAAAAATATTAATTGTATGAGATTTTTTTATTATAATATAAATTTGAGAAAAATAATAAATTTGTGCAGAATTTCTATAAAGTCCAAGTTTCCTATCAAATATATGAATTTTAAATCGATATAAATTTATCTGTTTAGTAAAGTTTCAACGAAATCACTAACATAAAATTATCACCATTATTAAAAAAAAAGCAAAAAAGATTCAGATACTTGAATTATCGAATTCATTGTATTAGGATTAGTTTCATTTTATAATTAAATTTAAATTAAACACAACAAACAAAATATAATTTGTGAAAACACCTGCAATAATTAAATAAAAAAATAAATAGTTAAGTTTCTATCTACAAAAAAGAAAAAAAATATATCATTGAAAATTTCATCCATACGTTATCATCATTATCATGACTATAACAATTAAAATTATTATCAATATTATTTCCCAAACAATTCAAATCATTAAATTGCCCCCCCCCCAAAAAAAAAAAATCAAAACATTTTTACAAAAAAAAATAAATTACTAAAATTATCATTTATTATTGCACAAACAATGAAATCATAAAATTATTTGACCCAAAGAACAAATAAAAATAACAGAAAAACACAAACAAAAAGAACAAATGGAAAAAAAAGAGAAATATTAATTTTAAAATGAAACACTAATATAAATTAAAATTTTAGGATTAAACCAAATAAAAATAGAACCACAAAAAAATAAAATGACAAAAATTAAAATAAAAATTAAAAGTATAGGTCCATAAATGCAAGTAAAAATAGACACCGTCAAAGAAAGACAAACAAAACAAAAGGAATTAATACCAAATAAAAAATTTATAAGAATAATGGGCCAAAACAAAAAATAGAATATATAATTAATTCCAATCGAAGGAAAAATTGAAACAAATAAAAACCTTGGGACCGAAACAAATAAAAGGCATTTTTAAAAAAAAATGCAGTGTAATTTTTGTTTAAAAAATAAAAGAATAAAGACTAAAATTAAAAGTTGCATATATGACCAATTTTAATTAGAGGACAAAATTAAAACCTATGTACCAAAAAAATTTAAAGGAATAAAAAACAAATCAAAAACTCAAAAGAATAAGAACTAAAATAAAAATCAACATATATAATCAGTTTCAATTGAAAGGGCATAATTGAAACAAAAATAGAATTTCCATTGAAGAAATTAGAAATAAAATTGAAATCAAAAGAACTAGGACTAAACTAAAACCATTAGAAACATGAAGGACTTTACCCGTAATTTCCAAAGGCAAGAGAGAGAAAATGGAGAAAAAAGAAATCAAAAATCATTCACCTGTGATGCACCAACCATCGGAAACCGACATGTGCCACACCGGGAGGTAGAGGATATGGCGGCACATCATGTGACACAATGAAATGATCAGTTTCCACCTCTAAAGGACACCGCACGTGTCACCTGAAAGGCGCATGCACGTGAAACACTGGTGGTGCAGTCGTAAGATGCGCCCACCGTGCTTTTAGAAAAATAAATAATAAATTACCTATACACCCCTGAACCCAACAATAAACGATGAACAAAAACGGGGGGTGAAAGTACAACACTACCCTGACTCCAAGCTTTTGTTTTGTCTTTTTCGGGGGTTATTTTCATAGTTTTTTATTGTGCACAAATTTGTGAAAAATCAAAAACATCCCCATTGTTTCATGACCTTTTCTCAGCACCCAAGGGTAAAATAATATTTTTATTGTGCAAAAAAATCAGAAATACTATCCATGTCTCCAAAAAATATCTAAAATGACCATAGTCCCGAGGGTTAAATTTTTTCACTCCTAGGGGTAAAATGATGATTTTATTATTTGAATCCATAGTAATCTGTGTTTATATGTATAATGAAAAATACACGGGGAAAAAGCCATACCTTTTATTTTATAGTAATGATAGAATAAGTTTGATTTGTTAGATCATTTTAGTTCTCAACATTATAATCTTGATTCCATGAACCTTTTTTTTTCCTTTTTGAAATCACATTTTACATTAACCAAGGATGCTAACAAATCAAATTATCACTTTTGAGTTGATTTTTATACATATTAATTAATTTATATGAAAACATAAATTTTGAAACAACTATTATTTATTCTCAATAATGATTGTGCAGAAAACTAATATTCACAAATATGATTGTTTCAAGCTCTACTATTATTTAAATATTTTTTTTTAACTTATGTCATTCTTTTCATGAATTTTTACCAAACTATATCTTATTTCAATTCCCCCCGTAAAAATTGCAAGTGAAAATTGTTAATGAATTAATGCCTGTTTAAGATTTGAGAGTGTGATTGAAATTATTTTTAAAAGTGTTTTTTGTTCAAAAAAATATTAAAATAAAATATTAAAATAATATTTTTTTTAAAAAATTATTTTTTTATTAGCACATAAAAATAATCTAAAAATATTAAAAAAATTAATTAAAAATAAAAAAATTTCAATTTATTTTGAAAATATAGTGTCAATGCACTTAGAAATGGCAGGAGCGTGTTGGGGTGTGTCTAGTCAACCTTCTCGGCGCGCACAAAATGCGACACCAGACCATCATATTTAAAATTTTCCTGAATTTAACCATTATTACTTTTTGCCACGTGAAACTGCGTGCTGTTTTCACACCTCCAAAATACCGCGCCTATAAAATCTCCCGCCAATCACAAGCTCAAGATATCTTCAAACTTCCCTCTCAAGGCTTTCTATTCCATATAATATTTAATCTCCTTTTTTCATTTAATGTTTTCACCAATAAAAAATAATCTCCCCTCCATCGATATCAAAATGACTATTCAATCCTCCATTCAGTTCCAATACTCAAACCCGGCTACCAATTAAAACATGCCGCGCCATCAAACCCTTATTATAGCCCACCTTATTAATATTAATATGGTGTATTACTCCATAAAATCCTTCCACGTCACCCGTTTTATTACAATCCCAAAACTATCCTCGCTCTATTTTAATATGGTGCATTGCTCTAATTTGTTTTTAATATCATCCCATAATTCTTTTTTAAAAAATAAAAAATAGAAAAATTTCGAAACAACCCTAAGACTTAAAATTTAAAATTCCCCGCTGCTGCTCTCAAAATTTCAAAACCCTCCCTCTTTCTCTCCCCTTTTCCTATAAAACCAACACCCCAAACAGCCTGCTCTACCACCACCAGGAAAAAAAGGAGAAAGAAACCTAACCCTAGTTTTTCTTAATCGATAAAAGCTCTGTAAGAAAATGCCTGCAATCCCAGAAGAACCCCTCCTCGCTGAAAACCCAGACCGGTTCTGCATGTTCCCCATTCAGTACCCATCAATCTGGGAAATGTACAAGAAAGCTGAGGCCTCGTTTTGGACAGCGGAGGAAGTCGATCTCTCGTCGGATCTCCGCCACTGGGAAAACCTTACCCCCGACGAGAAACACTTCGTCTCTCACGTCCTTGCCTTCTTCGCCGCCTCAGATGGGATCGTCCTCGAAAATCTCGCCGGACGTTTCATGAAAGAGGTTCAGGTATCGGAGGCGCGTGCTTTTTACGGATTCCAGATCGCGATCGAGAATATCCACTCCGAGATGTACAGTCTTCTGTTGGAGACTTATATCAAGGACTCTGAGGAGAAGAACCGTCTGTTTCATGCTATCGAAACGGTGCCGTATGTGGCTAAGAAGGCACAGTGGGCCTTGCGGTGGATTGGCGGGAGCGAGAGTTTTGCGGAGAGGCTAATTGCTTTTGCTTGCGTGGAGGGGATATTTTTCTCGGGGAGTTTTTGTGCGATATTCTGGTTAAAAAAGCGTGGGCTGATGCCGGGGTTAACATTTTCAAACGAGTTAATATCGCGAGATGAAGGGCTTCATTGTGATTTCGCATGCCTGCTCTACAGCTTGCTGAGGAGGAAGCTGAGTGAGGAGCAGGTGAAGGGGATAGTGAAGGACGCCGTGGATATTGAGAGGGAGTTTGTGGTGGACGCGCTGCCATGCGCGTTGGTAGGGATGAACGGGGAGCTAATGGGTCAGTATATTGAATTTGTAGCTGATAGGCTGCTGGGTGCGCTTGGGTGCGGGAAGGTGTACAATGTGGCTAATCCATTCGACTGGATGGAGTTGATATCTCTGCAAGGGAAGACCAATTTCTTCGAGAAAAGAGTAGGAGAGTATCAAAAGGCTTCAGTGATGTCCAGTATTAATGGGAATGGTGGGAATCATGTGTTTAAGATGGATGAGGATTTTTAGAGTCTTTGTTCGTGGAGTTTGGGATCATGGATTTCTTACTGCTTTATTTATTTATTATTATTTTACAGGGTTCTTAATTAATTAGTATATGTATATATTTTAATCAATTTGCTCCAGGAATGATGAATGCTGTGTTTTCCTTCTCTGTTGGTGATTTCATGCCGATGCTTTGAAACTTCCATTGCTCAAATTTCATAATCTACGCGGCGCTGTCACCAAATCGTAAAAAAAAATATTATTTTAAAAAATACTTTAATCAGTTTAGGCTTTGTTTGAATTTGTTATTTTCTATATGCTAATATTAAAAAAAATAAAAACAATATTATTTTAATAAATATTTGAATGAAAAAATATTTTTAAATTATTTTTTAATCATAATTTCAAGGACATTAAAGTGAGATATTTTTGAAAAAAACATAGATTAACTCCCTATTCCATTATTAACATTTGGGTTTGGATAATTTAAAAAATTATTATAAAAAAATAATTAATATACAAAAGCATAAATATTCAAAGTATAATTAAAAGAGATGATACATAAATATTTTTTTTATTATAAATTCTTCTATTTTTTCAAGTTTCAAGAATATAAGATAAGTGAATTTATTTATAGAAAAAGAAAAAAGAACTTAAAATTCATGAAAATCCAAGAAATTAAACTTAAAAAACAGATATTCAATTCATATAATTATGAATTTATAATATTTTCCTTGAATGCCTTTAATTTAAAAATATACCTCATTAAAAACCATGCAAAGGATAACTCAATGGGAAGAAGAATACAACATTCTTATGTGATTTTTGAATATTTTAGAGTTCAATAAAAGGTTTTATATAAATACTTCAAGATTCATATTTTAATACTTTAGAATTTAATAAAATAATGTTAAATTGTTTCATTAAAACTTTGCAAAGAAATAGGAAAAAAACTAAGCAAAGGAAAAAAAGTAAAATTTGCTTTGACTTCTCTTAAAAAATAGATACCTTATAATAAATCTTTAAGATGATACATTCCAATATTATGAACAAGTTTCTTGAAAGTTGAGACTGATAAATATTTTGTAAATAAGTATACTAAATTATCACTTAACCTGATTTGTTTGATATCAATTTCTCTTTTGTTGGAGTTCGTGAGTATAAAAGAATATTGTTGATATATGATTTGTTTTGTCTCCTTTAATATAATCTCTTCTAAGTTGAGTGATGTAGATCTTTTTTTTTGAATTAGCACCGGGTTCCAGAGCCGCTGGGCCCTGACTAATCCCGAGGGTGCACAGGCCCTCGGCAAGGAGTTTCCCGCAAGTGCACCACGGTTGATTCATGGCTCCGCCCAAGTCCGATGGCTCCGCCCAAGTCCGATGGCTCCAAGAAGTTGATAGCACCGTCAGGTTTCAAACTCAGGACCTGGGAGGAGGAGTGATGTAGATCTTTAAACAATAATATAAGACTATTTTTCAATGGTTGACAATCCATATGTTTTTCTTTATGTGATGGATAATTGACCCTTAGCCATATACATTCTCGACTTGCTTCATGCATCACAATAATTTTTGAATCATTTGATAAAGTAGCCATCAATATTTGTTGACAGATCTTCAAGAAATTGCAGTACCATCATAGATAAATAGATAACCTGTTTGTGATCTCTGTTTGTGGAGATCATAGAGATAACTTATAATGTCATATCTAATCAATTGTGAATTTGTTCCACAATAAAATAACTCCATCTTGGTTGTTCTGCGGAGATAGCAAAATAGCAAAATAGCAAAATATATGTTTGACTCCATTCTAATGTTTTTTTTGGGAGTGGAACTATAAAAAAATTTATTGCAAAAGATATCTAGTCTTGTACAATTTGCAAGATACATAAGTGCCCCAATGACACTAAGATATCGTTCTTCAGGACCAAGAATTTCATCATTCTCTCATGGAGGTTGAAAATGGGTTTTTTCCACATCAAATGATCGAACAACCATACTATAAGGATGAATATTGTCTATATAAAAATGTTTTAGAACTTTTTCTTTATACATCGATTGATATATAAATATTCTATTTAAAAGATGTTTGATCTGTAAACCAAGATAATTTTGTCTTTTCAAGATCTTTCACCTCAAATTTATTTTTCAAATAGGTTGTAGTTTCTGTGAGCTTTTTTGGAGTACCAATAATATTTAAATCATCAACATATACTGTAATAATAACAAATCTAAATATTGTTTTTTTTAATAAAAATACACCGACAAATCTCATCAATCTCAAACCCCCCTTTTAAGAGGTATTTATTAAGATGATTATACCATATCTGACCAAATTGCTTCAACCCATATAAAGATTTTTTTAGTTTAATGGAATAAACACTTCTAGGTTCATTACAAATAACCTCATGCATTGTAAATCCTTCATGAATTTTTATATGGATGTCTTTATCTAATGATTCAAATAGTTATGCTGCAATTACATCTATTAAATGCATATCTAGAGTTTCTAAGGCTGTTAAACCAATTGAAAATCTGAAATTGATTGTATCTATAACTGAAGAATAAGTTTTCTTATAATCAATGTCAGGTCTCTGTGAGAAACCTTGTGCAACAAGTCGTGTCTTATATCGCATAATTTCATTGTTCTCATTTTGTTTTCTAACAAAACCCACTTATATCCAACAAGTATAACACCTTTAGGTGTATGGGCTACAAATTTAAATACTTCTCGTTTTGCAAGTGAGTTTAACTTTATTTAGCGTACATCTTTCCACATTGACTGACCATTTCTATGTCAATATTTTTCAACAGTTTATGGTTCAAATTCATCATCACTTCTAGTGATGCTAAAAGCAGCCTTAAATGCAAACACATTATTTATGGTAATTGTATATCGTTCCAAAATCTCTCATGTATGAATATAGTTTATGGAGACTTTACTATTTTTAGGTATTTGGTTCTCTTCAAGAGGTCCCTATTTTGGGGGATCATTATTAAAAGATGATTTGAAAACATGATTTAATGTTTGTTTTGTGGGTAGGACTCTCCAAGAGTACCATTGTCTATTAGTTGAAGTTTTTGTTTTCTACGATTTTTGTCTTTAGCGCCAGTAAGTCTTTCGCGCTTCAGGCGTGGTATAAATTTATTTGTTGCTATGTTGATTTTTTTTTTGCTTCAGGGATTTCAATTCTAGATGGAGCATTTGTAGTGGGGATGTGAGATTTAACTACCTTTTTCACTATTGGTGAAAATATCCGGTAATTGATTTACAATATTTGGTAAATGAATTATCTTTTGAATTTTGAGTTCATATTGATTTATCCTTGGATCAAAATGAGATAACTTTGGGTTATTTCAAGTAATTTCTTGTTGTGCTTCATACACAGATTTTTCAAATACTTGAGAAGTAAACTCACCAACAATGTCCAATCGAATTTTCTTAATAGGATAATCAGAAAATTATGCTTGTAGTATTATAATTTGTGTTATTAATCTAGAAAATGTTGTATTTAGACTGGAAAGTAAACAAAAATGTGTCCATTAACTTGATGCATCAATAAATATCATAAAGAATCTTAAAGGTCAACATGGTGGATGAATAGACACATATATCTTTTTTGAATTCTTTCAAGAAAAGATGGTGATTCTATAAGAACCTTTGATGGACATGGTTTGGTAATTAATTTACCTTGAGAACATGCAAAACATGGATTTTCACTTGGTAAAAAATCTTCAAGCTGTTTAAAGGATGACTATATGAATTCTAAATAATTCATCACATAATTATTGATCTTGGATTTCCAAGTCGATCATGCCAAAACATAAATTATTTGGGGTCAGAACACATCTGGTGTATCTTAACATTTGTTTCAATAGATTTCATAATCGTATAATAAATTCTAGAAGATAAAACTTGTAGTTTTTCAAGTACAATTTTCTGGCTTTAATTCCATGCATTAATATAAAGATATTCCATGCACATGTATATCCTTAAAACTGAGCAAATTTCTTCTGGACACAAGTGAATATAATACATTCTTTGATGCTTAGTCTTGTGTTATTTGGTAACACAACATTAGCTTTTCTAAAGTCTTTGATCATGCATGTTGGACCTGATATTGCAGTGACATTAGTTTTGGTTAATGTAATAGTATTCAAAGTATTTTTTTTAAGAATTGTGAACGTTGTTGCATTGTTTGTTAGGCATAAATCTCCATCATGAAAATCCATGCCAATATTCAAAATATAATCAAAGTTTATTATTTAACTTGAGATAAATTGATAATGTTTATTAAAAATATAATAACATAAATTATTAATACAAATAAAAACTATTAATAATCTCTAATGATTCTATCTCTAAATATGTTTTCTATCTTATCTAGGTTTTCAAAGAAATCAAAAAACATCAAGATAAATATTAACATCAACATAAGTATTAGGATTTTCAAAATCATCTTTATGAATAAAATTAGTCTTAAATGTAGTTTGTTTTAAAAAGGTTTGATATAAATATATAAGATATTTTAGTGTAGAATAGATACGCGACCAATGACCGTGCATACCACACCTATGACACTTATCTTCTGGTTTATGCAAATTCTTGCCCTTTTTCTTGACTGAGTTCATTATGTCTACACTTTTGGTGGTATGATGAGTTGCTATTTAGAATGATTATCTCTTCTCTTTTTCTATATATTTTTTCCATACCTATATCCTTGGTTTTTTCTTTTCTTTTGGACAAAGATTTCATTCACTTCAGGTAATGATTTAGAACCTGCGGGATGATATTGATATTTTTTCATCAAAAACTCATTATTTTGTTCACCCACCAAAGACATGAAATTAGTTCCAAGTACCTCTTGGAATTACGCTCTCTATAGTTTTGCAGGACCATGTTTGAGGAATGAAAAATAGAGAATATTTTCTCTAACATTTAGTGTTCTGTGATATCTCCACCACACAATTTCAACTGTGATGAAATTTTGAAAAGAGCAGAATTATATTCAATAATCGATTTAAAATATTGCAACCTCAAGTACAACCAATCATAATGACTTAAGGAAGTATTGAAAACTTTTGGTGGTCATATCTTTTCTTTAGATTTTTCCACATAACAAAAGTGTCTATTATTGTGAGATATTCATTTTTCAATCTTTCATGGAGATGGTGACGAATGAAAATCATTGCTTTTGCACGTTCCTGCAAGGATGTGTTATTTTGTTCTTTGATGACCTTTCCAAGATTTCATAGCTTACAGATGAATCTCTGCATCGAGGATCCATGCTAAATAATTATTTACAGAGATATCAAGAGCAGTAAATTCAAGTTTTGTCAGATTTGACATTATCTCTATCTATGAAAAAAAGAAATAAATTATTAAATAAAATCATGAATATAAAAGAAAAGAAAAAAAATCATTCGTTTAAGACTGTTATATATTTAGCTTTTAGAAATACTAGTTCTTCAGAAACTGTATTTAATTTATTTAATTCTTCAGGAACTATTTTTAATTTATTTAATTCTTCAGGAACTATAAATCTCTTTCTATGAATAAAAGTGAAAGAACATTTGTCAAAAAAAAATTACAATAATGAAAGCGGAAATATTAAAATTGATATAAGCAACATAATAATCATGTTGATAATGTGTTGTACAAAGAAAAAACAATTAATATATAAGAGCATAATATTCAAAGTATAATTGAAAGATACAAGATAAAAATATTTTTTTTATTATAAATTCTTTTATTTTTCCAAGTTCGGAGAATACAAGATAAGTGGATCTATTTATACAAGAATGAAATGAACCCAAGGGTCATGAAAATTCAAGAGACTAAACTTAAAAGACATGGACATTCAATACACATAATTATGGATTGTCATGGACATTCAATACATATAATTATAGTAATTATAGATTTATAACAAGTTTTTATTTATTTCCATAAGGTATTTTATTAGTTATAATTCATTTGTTTCAGATGAATTTAGTTTTTTTTTAATTGAAATTTTTTTATATATATGACGTGACTAGAGTTACTCTGAGTTGATTCTAATTTGTTTGGATATTTTGAAAATTATTATTGTTTTGATCTATTTATTTAAAATTTAATTTTTATTGTTTTAATTTCAATTTTATGATTAGATCATAAATTTAATTTTTTAATTTAATTAATTTTTTAGTTTATTTTTCAATGTTTTTATGAGATTATCATTTTTTTTATTAAATAATATATATTTTTGATGAATACTTAAAGGATATCTTTTCATAATATTAGTAGGTGTTTATTGGTTTAAATTTATTCATTGATCATTTTTAATTTTTTCTGTTAGCTTTGTTAATAATATTATTAAATCAACCTATTATTGAATTTATTCATTTTGAATCTAATTTTTTTTTGTACTTGTAAAACAATATATCATCACTTCAATATTTTTTTATATGAAAAAACTTAACATAATCTATAGCACACCACTAGTCATTTATTTAGTCAACATTATATTTAGTAATTTATGTAGTCCTTTATCTAAATAGTCAACATCATGATGGGATTTGAGTCCTTGATCTTCAAAAATATACTATTAAGCAAAAAAAAACTATATCACAAATTATTCATTATATTTACTTTTAATCTAAACATTAATAAAATATTTGTTTAACATAGCTTCATTTATTTCTTTACTATAATTATATATATTTTTTCAATTATGATATTTTCACAAGCCATTCACAAATTCTTGGTTATAGTGTTAGAGAGTTCACAAACTAGTTTCCTATCAGGTTTACCAGACGATCTTGCCTCCAACCACACATCTGAATTTAAAATCAAATGAATCAAAGGATCATCTTCGTATTTCTCCTTCAATCGACTATAATATGTTTCTTGGAAAGAATAGAAAATTCAGAAAATATTCAATGGAATAATTACTTATTAAAAAGAAATTGGTGAAAACCAACATATCATGAATTGCGGAGTGTGACTATCCATGAACTACCATTGCACCCCTTTTTGGCGGCCGTTACTCAGCACATGCATCTCAGCAAAATCTTCATCAATAATGGGTGGCTTCCAAGAGTTGTAGTCAGCAAGAAAATATTTTTAGTTAAAAATATTAATAAAAATAATTATAAGAAAAATTAATGTAAACAAATTGTATTACCATCCGCTTCTCATGAGAAATGAATAACAAGGAGCTCCTGGTGTACGCGGTAATGAAATATAAAAAATGTCGATTTTGGTTCTGCGAGCATCATATGAAACGCTCAGATGTCACATGCTTAATGTAATCCACACATATAGCCTCTGAGATGTTTAATGGACTGAATTCCTTCCACACTACCACGTCATTCTAGTTTGTAATCTTTCTAATTTATGCTTATTTTTTTGATTTTTTTCTGTGCCTTGTGCTAGAAATTACACAGCCTACACAGTACAAATGAATTATTTTTAGTAAAAAAAAAAATACAGTCTACCTATTTTTTTAAAAAGAAAAATATGAACATAGCTGAAATCACTTTTAGCGTGATTCTCATACACCCTTCTCGCAACATATCATCATTGTCATCCTCCCATTCAAAATTTTCCTTGCAATTAATATTTTATAAAATAACAATTTTAATAAATTCAACAAACTAAACATATTTATGTAATAATAATAAATATTTAAGTTCATACTAACCTTAAGTCTTGTAAACCATACATTGACCCACGATCTCCATTCTTGATTTTCGTAGACCTATTCCATTGACAGTATAAAAGCCATTGTTATTGTTATTGTGGCCTTACTATTTATAAACTTGAAATTTCATTCATAAAATGAAATTATCATTTTAAAAATTATTAAACAAATTTAATTGTAAAATAACCCTATATTGAAAGGTCCTCCTTCCATTGGACTCGTTACTTAGAGGTAATTTAATCTAGTTATGAAGGGACCCCCCCCCCTCTCAACTTTGCGATATCGCACTCATGAAGCGGGTCACTATTAGAAGAACTAGCAACGATCTTATCTTGATGACGATCAATGGATTCTTCCCTAGGCATCTACACAAATTAGTGGATAAACATAATTAAATGGTTCCTGGATTTAAAAATATCTCGGCAACACCTTCTGAAATTTACAAACCAACAAAACCACATCATATATGCCATAAAAAAAGTTGATTTTATTCATTTTTATAACATTTTTCTATAATTTAATTTCATACAATAATGTTTTTTAATTCCATGTTATAATATTTTTAAAATGAATCCTAAAATTTGAAAAATCTATTCTAAATTAAAAATAAATAAAAATAATGCCAATAATAATTTAACTAGAAAAAAAATTATTAGTTAATAATCCATTAAAAAATTAATTACTAACAAAAACTATCAATTTAATCTCACACCAAAACCATTAATAAAAACAATAATGCAAAAAACCCACAACCAAAAAAAGAAGAAAGAGAAATCTTACCTCAAGCTAATTTTAGTAGTATAAGAAAAAACTTCCCAGGTAGCCCACAACTATTTTGACACCACTATGAGTTGTGCGCTTGGTTGGCAGCTTGAATTGGAATATAAATAAGCATCCTCCGCTGATAAGAAACTTGCCTGCTTCATTATCATTGTGCTTCCCTTTATTTTTATTAGCATCAAAATGATGAAACTTGCCTACATTTCTTTTCTTTTATGTTATTTCCTCCTGGTAAACTACTACCATGTTGCATCTGATCGGCTTAGACCCTTCAAATCCAATATTTCTATTCCAGCTCTATTCGTGTTTGGAGACTCTTGGGTGGATAATGGAAATGGAAAATATTTGGGAAATCCAAATCCATCTTTTGCATATGGGGTGGATTTTAGAGTAGATAATCAGAGCAGAGCCACCAATGGAAAAACTATGGCAGATTTTATTGGTAAGAATAAAAACACAGACAAACCCTACAATCTTGATAGAATATTCTGGTATGAAAATTCTATAATGCATTATAGATCTCAATGCCTTTTTTTTCTTCACAATTTCGTGTTTTGTTTTTTATATTTTAAAGAGTTTTTCACCATATTCCATACAGCACACAAAATGGGATTCTAGATTTTTAACGGAATGTTAAAGGTGATCAAAATTACACGATTATCTAGAAACCTAACCTAAGAGTTTATAATTGATCAAGAAATATCAATCATTTTTAAATGTAAATGCAAAGTTTAAATCTCATGAACATTCACGATCCAGGAAACTATTTCATAGGGTTTTATAATTTCCTATCATTTATTATTCATCAGGATTATAATCTATTATTTATCTTTTGGAATGTTGAACAATAAAGCATATGGTTTTATAATTTCCTATCATCTATGATTCATCGGGATTATAATCTATTATTTATCTTTGGAATGTTTAACAATAATTGCAGCTCAAACTTTTGGAATGCCATGTCTTCCTCCTTTTTTGAGTTTGAAGAAATCGGAAAGCATTCAATTCGGGGCCAATTATGCATCTGCTGGGTGTGGTATTCTTCCCGATATAAAACAATATACATTTGTGAGCGTTTTATCTCTTTACCTTCAACTTAATTATTAGATTGCCAACTTTAGGGCGCACACACAGACACAAGGAAAGCTTATAGAGTCACTAATTAATCCATACTTGCAAATACTTTTTTAAATCATTTGTAGGTCAATTGCATGGATTTGGACGAACAAATTACGCTGTTCAAGAGTTCCGTGGAGAATTCAAGAAATTCTGTTGACTTGTCAAAGTCGCTTATATTCATCAATATGGGACAAAATGACATGGACCTCAACAAAAAATTAGGGTATGATGCTTCTCCTGACATGGGACAATATCTTGCCGAACCATTATCCAAGCGATTACAGGTAAATATCATATATGATAAAAAGATATTAATCAGCCAAGTTTTGATATTGCAAAGTTATCTTAACAAAAACTAATTGATTTCTTTAATTGAATATATAGATGCTTTACGATCTTGGTGGACGCAAGTTCTTAGTGAGCAATGTCCTTCCACTTGGATGTAGACCATTCTCAATATCTCAAGAAAAACCCACAACACGTTGCGTAGAGCGACTGAACACATTAGCATCTCAATTCAACAACTACCTTCCTCAGATGTTGGAAGACCTCCAATCCACTCTGTCGGGTTCTAATTTTGTCCTCTTAGATGTCTACAGGGTTTTTGAAGATGTCTTCTCAGAACCTTCTTCATACGGTAAGTGTTCCTAGCTGGTTGCTGTCTAATGTTTTCCTAGACTTCTTAGACAGACATTTTCTTGTAAATGCCTCGCAGGAATTTCTGACATAAGCCATTCTTGCTGCGACATTGATTCGGCGAAGCAGATTCCGATTTGTAAGAATGGAGAAGTATGCAGTAACCGAAACCAGTATGCTTTTTTTGACGGAATCCATCCCACTGAAGTAATGAATTCCATAATGATAAGTCGTTGCTTGAAAGAGTCGACTATATGTAAACCGATTAATTTGATGAAACTCGTGATGGCTTAACTCACGAGTCATATTTTATTTGTATTTTAGTCTTTATTCCAAGACTCATGCAACAAGAAACAATATTTGTAATGGCCAGTTATTTTTTGATGGATTTTATGAAAGCGTAAATAATGCCTCCATCTAATCCTATTTGCAACCATATATATATATATATATATAGCAAAATACCATATATATATTGATTCTTCCCTATGCATCTACACAAATTAATGGATAAACATAATTAAATGGTTCCTAGATTTAAAAATATCTCAGCAACACCCTCTGAAATTTACAAACCAACAAAAACACATCATATATGCCATAAACGAGTTGATTTTATTCATTTTTATAACAATTTTCTATAATTTAATTTCTTACAATAATGTTGTTTATTTTTATGTTATAATAGTTATAAAATTAATCCTAAAATTTGAAAAATCTATTCTAAATTAAAAAAATTTAAAAATAATGCCAATAATAATTTAACTAGACAAAAAATTATCAGTTAATAATCCATTAAAAAAAATAATTACTAACAAAAACTATCAATTTAATCTCACACCAAAACCATTAATAAAAAAAAATGCAAAAAACCCACAACCAAAAAAAGATGAAAGAGAAATCTTACCTCAAGGTAATTTTAGCAGTATAAAAAACAAACTCCCCAGCTAGCCCACAAGTATTTTGACACCACCATGAGTTGTGCGCTTGGTTGGCAGCTTCAAATGGAATATAAATAAGCATCTTCCACTGATAAGAAACTTGCTTGCTTCATTACCATTGTGCTTCCCATTATTTTTATTAGCATCAAAATAATGAAACTTGCCTACATTTCTTTTTTAAATATTATTGAAAATGCACTTGTATAGACTATAACTAGTTAAATGCTCGCACTACGTTCTGGTGTAGTGCTGACGGAACAAATAATTTTTACAACTGTTGTACCCAATTTATTGAGCTATTTACAGCAAATCCGGAAATCAAAAGTACCAGGACCGAAGTGAAACTTTCACATTTCATTAATTGCAATCAGGAGGACCCAATCGAACTAAAATCAAAACTTATATAATAGAAATCAGGACAATACACAAAATTAAAAGTTGAGGGACCGAAGTGAAAAGGGCAAAAACATGGGGGCCTCTCCTGCACTTTTACGTGCAGGAGAGAGAGAAACGTGTCCAACGGCTTTAACCGGTCGCCGCCGCGGGAGGAAGACCACGCGGAGGCACTTCGATAGAGATGCCGACAGACCATCTCCTGTCACCTTATTACTACTCCCCACGTGCCACCTAAATCGGGCGTGAGGCGGAAAACCGTATAGCGCGTGCTCATCACGTTCTGACTGTTACCGAAAGAAATAATACAAAAAAATAGTTTCAATTACTGGCCTGCCCCTGTACCCAGGTCACAATTTTTGTCTTATTTGGGGCTATAACCGTATTTAGCCAATTTCAAAAAATAATAAAAAAAGCAGAAAGTCGGCGGGCCGGACCGGACCAGGTTGGTACAAAATGCGTAATGATCGGCGAAGCCCCTCATTCCGGTGGCGTTTTTTGTTGTTTTCAGGGGGCAGAAATGTTAAAACACTGTTCATTCACGGGAAAAAACAAAAAAAACAGGTGGACGAACTCGCGCGTCACACAGATGGAAAATGGCGAGTCCACAGTGTGCGAGGCTATAACCGTATTTAGCCAATTTCAAAAAATAATAAAAAAAGTAGAATGTCGGCGGGCTATATCAGACCGGGTCGGTCCGAAATGCGTAATGACCGCGAAGTCCCCTCATTCTGACGATGTTTTTTGTTGTTTTCGAGGGCAGAATCGTTAAAACACTGTTCATTCACGAGAAAAAACAAAAAAAAAGGTGGATGAACTCGCGCGATGCACGAATGGAAAATGGCGAGTCCACAGTGCGCATGAGTCTGGCGCTACAGTGATTTCCTGATGTCTTTTAGTATATTGTATAATGTATGTAGTCACTCTTTTCTTTTTAAATATAGAAGAAGGTATATTTTATTCTTCAAGAAAACAAGTTTATATTTCGTAGAGTATGAGTGGAGATATTTCTTAGAAAAATAATGTGGACCTTTCTAAGCTTAATATCAATTCAAGATGATTAGACTTTACTAGGAAATAATGTGGCCATTGATACATTTTGGTTCTCATTTAAATAATAATAGAATATTATTTTGATATATATATTTAAAATATTTTGAAAAATAACTATTTTTATAAAATGATTTTTGAGAACGGGATAACTTTTGCTTTAGAATAAGTAGGTTATGTGTATGATTTTTCTTTTAAAATAAAAATGTTGCTTCATATTAAAGGATTTGAATCTCTAAAAAACGAAGTAATAGAGTTGATGTTGTAGATAATATTAAGTGCCTGTTTTGAAGTATGATTGAAGTTGCTTTTGAAAGTGATTTTCGTTCAGATATGTATTAAAATAATATATTTTTTTATTTTTTAAACATAATTTTTGACATCAGTATATGAAAATGATCTATAAACATCATTTTTTTTTAAATTTAAAATAAAAAAAAATATATATTTTTTAATTTTTTTAAAAAATGCTTCTCAAACACATTTCCAAACACCCCTTTTACAAATCAAGTTCTTGGAAAAATATCAGAACCTCAATCCTCTACCGATAAGCTGCAGATATGGACACCAAGAATCAAGTTGTCATCTATATATCAAGCAATTGAAAAAAAGCAACATGACATGGAAGAACTTTCAAAATTTGTAGTTTTTGAAATCTCACAAAGCATGTGTCTCTCTTTTTATCCATTAGTATTTAAGCTCTGTGTCTCTCGGTAGTTATCTTACTGATGTCTTCATGGATGAAAATCATTTTTTCGGTAAAACCTTCATCAATAATTCATGTTTTGTTAGTGATTTCATCGATATTGAATATACCAATGGCTTTACCAATGGACAAAGCACACTAACAAAATATTTTCCGCTCAATGATGTTGGTATATCCATCGATATATGAGATGTATTAGCGATGGAAACTTCATCGGTAATTTAATCGATAGTAGTGACATTTCATGTAATTATTTTTCAACTCCTTGGAAAATACTGACATAAATTTGGGTTTGGAATTCCATCATTATTTTTCAACTCCTTGGAAAATACTGACATAAATTTGGGTTTGGAATTCCATCATTAATATTTAAAAAAGGATATATTGAAAAATAATTTCAGTAGATTTAATTAATATAAAAAATCAAACTTATTTCAAGTTAAATTAAATTGTTACATTCAAATTCTAGTACAATAAATCTAAAACAATGGCGACGCTAGAGGAGGAGGATAAGGTTGGTCGAGACCATAGTGCCAAAGAGAAGGAGCATATGGATCATCCCAATATGATTTCACTTGCAGAAGCATTCAATGCAGTTTGACCATCTTAGCATGAAGTGCGATTGTCTCATCATGCATTTTCTCAACTACAACCACATAGAACTTCGGAGTTTATGTGAAAATAATCGGTTTTCGACGAGGTTCCAACACTCAAAACACTACAAGCCATTCACAAATTCATGGTTGTAGTGTTAGAGAGTTCACAAACTAGATTCCTATTAGGTTTTACCAGACGATCTTGCCTCCAACAACACATGTGAATTCAAAAATCAAATGAATCAAAGGATCATCTTCGTATTTCTCCTTCAATCGACTATAATATGTTTCTTGGAAAGAATAGAAAATTCAGAAAATATTCAATGGAATAATTACTTATTAAAAAGAAATTGGTGAAAACCAACATATCATGAATTGCTGAGCGTGACTATCCATGAACTACTATTGCACCCCTTTTTGGCGGCCGTTACTCAACACATGCATCTCGAGCAAAATCTTCATCAATAATGGGTGGCTTCCAAGAGTTGTAGTCAGCAAGAAAAAATATTTTTAGTTAAAAATATTAATAAAAACAATTATAAGAAAAATTAATGTAAACAAATTGTTTTACCATCCGCTTCTCATGAGAAATGAATAACAAGGAGCTCCTGGTGTACGCGGTAATGAAATATAAAAAATGTCGATTTTGGTTCTGCGAGCATCATATGAAACGCTCAGATGTCACATGCTCAATGTAATCCACACATATAGCCTCTGAGATGTTTAATGGACTGAATTCCTTCCACACTACCACGTCATTCTAGTTTGTAATCTTTCTAATTTATGCTTATTTTTTTGATTTTTTTCTGTGCCTTGTGCTAGAAATTACATAGCCTACACAGTACAAATGAATTATTTTTAGTAAAAAAAAAATACAATCTACCTATTTTTTTAAAAAGAAAAATATGAACATAGCTGAAATCACTTTTAGCGTGATTCTCCTACACCCTTCTCGCAACATCATCATTGTCATCCTCCCATTCAAAATTTTCCTTGCAATTAATATTTTATAAAATAAAAATTTATGTAATAATAAAAAATATTTAAGTTCATACTAACCTTAAGTCTTGTAAACCATACATTGACCCGCGATCTCCATTCTTGATTTTCGTAGACCTATTCCATTGACAATATAAAAGCCATTGTTATTGTTATTCTGGCCTCACTATTTATAAACTTGAAATTTCATTCATTAAATGAAATTATCATTTTAAAAATTATTAAACAAATTTAATTGTGAAATAACCCTATATTGAAAGGTCCTCCTTCCATTGGGCTCGTTACTTAGAGGTAATTTAATCTAGTTGTGAAGGGACCCCCCCTATCTACTTTGTGATATCGCACTCATGAAGCGGGTCACTATTAGAAGAACTATCAACGATCTTATCTTGATGAAGATTAATGGATTCTTCCCTAGGCATCTACATAAATTAATGGATAAACATAATTAAATTGTTCCTGGATTTAAAAATATCTCGGCAACACCTTCTGAAATTTACAAACCAACAAAACCACATCAACTATGCCATAAACAAGATGATTTTATTCATTTATATAACAATTTTCTATAATTTAATTTCATACAATAATGTTTTTTAATTCGATGTTATAATATATTTAAAATTAATCCTAAAATTTTAAAAATCTATTCTAAATTAAAAAAATTAAAAACAATGCCAACAATAATTTAGCTAGACAAAAAATTATCAATTAATAATCCATTAAAAAAATTAATTACTAACAAAAACTATCAATTTAATCTCACACCAAAACCATTAATAAAAAAAATAATACAAAAAACCCACAACCAAAAAAAGAAGAAAGAGAAATCTTACCTCAAGCTAATTTTAGCAGTATAAAAAACAAACTTCCCAGCTAGCCCACAACTATTTTGACACCACCATGAGTTGTGCGCTTGGTTGGCAGCCTCAGATGGAATATAAATAAGCATCCTTCGCTGATAA
Organism: Salix udensis; assembly: GCA_029204005.1. Taxonomy (NCBI): domain Eukaryota; kingdom Viridiplantae; phylum Streptophyta; class Magnoliopsida; order Malpighiales; family Salicaceae; genus Salix; species Salix udensis. The sequence goes on from CM055035.1 coordinate 5,313,897, forward strand.
TAAACTTGCCTGCTTCATTATCATTGTGCTTCCCAATATTTTTATTAGCATCAAAATGATGAAGCTTGCCTACATTTCTTTTCTTTTATGTTATTTCCTCCTAGTAAACTACTCCCATGTTGCATCTGATCGGCCTAGACCCTTCAAATCCAATATTTCTATTCCAGCTCTATTCGTGTTTGGAGACTCTTGGGTGGATAATGGAAATGGAAAATATTTGGGTAATCCAAATCCATCTTCTGCATATGGTGTGGATTTTAAAGTAGATAATCAGAGCAGAGCCACCAATGGAAAAACTATGGCAGATTTTATTGGTAAGAATAAAAACACAGACAATCTTGATAGAATATTATGGTATGAAAATTCTATAATGCATTATAGATCTCGTGCCTTTTTTTTCCAGAATTTCGAGTGTTTTTTTAATATTTTATGGAGTTTTTCACCATATTCCATACAAACGACACAAAAATGGGATTCTAGATTTTTAACGGAATGTTAAAGGTGATCAAAATTACACGATTATCTGGAAACCTTACCTAAGAGTTTATAATTGATCAAGATATATCAATCATTTTTAAATGTAAATGCAAATTTTAAATTGCATGAACATTCACGATCCAGGAAACTATTTCATAGGGTTTTATAATTTCCTATCATCTATTATTCATCAGGATTATAATCTATTATTTATCTTTGGAATGTTAAACAATAAACCATATGGTTTTATAATTTCCTATCATCTATTATTCATCAGGATTATAATCTATTATTTATCTTTGGAATGTTAAACAATAATTGCAGCTCGAACTTTTGGAATGCCATGTCTTCCTCCTTTTTTGAGTTTGAAGAAATCGGAAAGCATTCAATTCGGGGCCAATTATGCATCTGCTGGGTGTGGTATTCTTCCCGATATAAAACAATATACATTTGTGAGCGTTTTATCTCTTTACCTTCAACTTTATTATTAGATTGCCAAATTTAGGGCGCGCGCACACACACAAGGAAAGCTTATAGAGTCACTAATTAATCCATACTTGCAAATACTTTTTTTAAATTATCTCGTAGGTCAATTGCATGGATTTGGACTGAACAGATTATGTCTGTTCAAGAGTTCCGTGGAGAATTCAAGAAATTCTTTTGACTTGTCAAAGTCTCTTATATTCATCAATATGGGACAAAATGACATGGACCTCAACAAAAAATTGGGGTATGATGCTTCTCCTGACATGGGACAATATCTTGCCGAACCATTATCCAAGCGATTACGTGTAAATATCATATATGATAAAAAGATATTAATCGACCCAAGTTTTGATATTGCGAAGTTATCTTAACATAAACTAATAGATTTCTTTAATTGAATATATAGGTGCTTTATGATCTTGGTGGGACGCAAGTTCTTAGTGAGCAATGTCCTTCCACTTGGATGTAGACCATTCTCAATATCTCAAGAAAAAACCCACAACACGTTACGTAGAAAGACCGAACAAAGCGGCATCTCAATTCAACAACTACCTTCCTCGGATGTTGGAAGACCTCCAATCCACTCTGCCGGGTTCTAATTTTGTCCTCTTAGATGTCTACAAGGTTTTTGAAGATGTCTTCTCAGAACCTTCTTCGTACGGTAAGTGTTCCTAGCTGGTTGCTGTCTAATGTTTTCCCAGACTTCTTAGACAGACATTTTCTTGTAAATGCCTCGCGAGAATTTCGACATAAGCCATTCTTGCTGCGCCATTGATTCCGTGAAGCGGATTCCGATTTGTAAGAATGGAGAAGTATGCGATAACCGAAACCAAGTATGCTTTTTTTTGACGGAATCCATCCCACTCGAAGTAATGAATTCCATAATGATAAGTCGTTGCTTGAAAGAGTCGACTATATGTAAACCGATTAATTTGATGAAACTCATGATGGCTTAACTCACGAGTCATATTTTTATTTGTATTTCAATCTTTATTCCAAGACTCATGCAAGAAGAAACAATATTTGTAATGGCCAGTTATTTTTTTGATGGAACTTCGAAAGCGTAAATAATGCCTCCATGTAATCTTATATATATAACTAGCAACGATCTTATCTTGATGACGGTCAATGGATTCTTCCTTATGCATCTACACAAATTAATGGATAAACATAATTAAATGGTTCCTCGATTTAAAAAATATCTCAAAGCAACACCTTATGAAATTTACAAACCAACCAAACCACATCATATATGCCATAAAAAAGTTGATTTTATTCATTTCTATAACAATTTTCTATAATTTAGTTTCATACAATAATGTTTTTTTAATTCTATGTTATAATATTTTTTAAAATTAATCCTAAAATTTAAAAAAATCTATTCTAAATTAAAAAAAATAAAAAATAATGCCAATAATAATTTAACTAGACAAAAAATTATCAGTTAATAATCCATTGAAAAAATTAATTACTAACAAAAACTATCAATTTAATCTCACACCAAAACCATTAATAAAAAAATATTGCAAAAAACCCACAACAAAAAAACGAAGAAAGAGAAATCTTACCTCAAGCTAATTTTAGCAGTATAAGAAAAAACTTCCCAGCTAGCCCACAACTATTTTGACACACCATGAGTTGTGCGCTTAGTTGGAAGCTTCAAATGGAATATAAATAAGCGTCCTTTGCTGATAAGAAACTTGCCTGCTTCATTATCATTGTGCTTCCCATTATTTTTTATTAGCATCAAAATGATGAAACTTGCCTACATTTCTTTTTTTAATTATTATTTAAAATGCACTTGTATAGAGTATAACTAGTTAAATGCCCGCACTACGTTCGTTTGGTGTTGTGCGGGCGTAGCAAATACTTTTTACAAGCTGTTGAGATTAAAATATAATAATTTAACATGTAAAGTTTGATATAATAAAAGAGATCAACATGCTCTATCATAACAACAAGTAAAATCAAAGCTTTACTTAAATTATCATTGGTATTACTTGTCAAAATAATAAACATTATTAAAAAAAACCTCAACATAAAAAATAAAAAATAAAAAAAGCATGTAAGAACAAAAACTAAAAAAATTATTATTATTATTATTATTATTATTATTATTATTATTATTATTATTATATTATTATTATTGCTTTAATAACGTGAAGAAAATGAAATTAAATCAAAGGTGGAAAAAAAAGCCTAAGAACAATAACAAAAGAGCAAATAAAAAAATAAAATAAATCATAAAAAAAATAAAAATTATTGACTCAAAAAAAAAATTGACTTGAAAATTTAAATTTTTTATTGCATTATGTTGGGGGCTGAGCAAACAGTTTTTATAATTGTTGGGATTAAAGAAATTAATAGGATTTCCTGGTCCAAAATTAAAATATAATATTTATATCTGCAAAATTTAATATAATAAAACAGATAACCACTCTCTATTATAAAAATAGTAACATTGAAGTCTTAACATTTAAAACTATCATTGCAGTTACTGTCAAAACAATGAAAATCATCAAATTATCCCGAGAGAAAAAAACTTAAAAACATTATCAAAAGTGTAAGTAAGAAAAATAACTAAAATTCTTCTTCTTCTTCTATTTTTATTATTATTATTATTATTATTATTATTATTATTATTATTATTATTATTATTATTATTATTATTATTATTATTATTATTATTATTGTTAAGTTAATAATGAAAAAAAGCACAAAAATATATGAAAGATTAAAACAATCCAAATAACTTTAACAAAAGATTAAACAAAAAAATACAATAAAAACTTATGGGGTAAAAACATTTATTTGACATGAAAATATAAAAAACAAACCAATAAACAAATAAAAGAAAGAGCAAATAAAAAAAATCAAATAAATGATAAAACAAAACATAAAAATTATTAACTGGAAAAAAAGTATTTGACTTGAGCAAGCAATTTCTATAATTGTCGGGATTAAAGAAAGTAATAGGATTGGCGTTCGAAAATTAAAATATAATATCTATATATGCAAAATTTAATATAATAAAACAGATCATCACACCCTATTATAAAAACAACAACATCGAAGTGTCAACATCTAAAATTATCATTGCTATTATTGTCAAAACAATAAAAATTATCAAATTATCCCGAGAGAAAAAAAACCGAAAAACATTCACAAAAGAGTAAGCAAGAAAAATAACTCAAATTATTATTATTATTATTATTATTATTATTATTATTATTATTATTATTATTATTATTATTATTATTATTATTATTATTGTGTTAATAATGGATAGAAAACAAAAATAAATGAAAGGCTAAAAAAATCCCAATAAGTTTAACAAAAGATAAAAAAAAAATATGAGGTAAGAAAAATTCATCTAACTTGAAAAAAATAATAAAAAAAACCATTAAAAAAACTAAAAGAAAGATGAAAGGGAGAAAAAAAAAATCAATTTTCAAATGTCATAGATACAAAATAAAATTTAAGAGCTATTTTTTGCTAAAAAAAATATAACCTCAACAAATAAGAAAACAACAAAAATTAAAAATCAAAGCTAAGAGCACACCTATATATACATGGACAAAAGTATAGACTATTCGAGGAATATAAAAACATAAAGGGATAAAAATCAAAAATTAAAAGTATAAGGGTCAACATGAAAATCAAATGTACAGGGATCAAAAGAAAAAATTAAAAGTATAAGGGCCGAAATAAAAATCAAATATATTATCAATTTGAATCAAAGGACAAAATTGAAAAAATCATAACTTGTGTACCGAATTTATTGAGCTATTTACAGCCAATACGGAAATCAAAAGTAGCAGGACCGAAGTGAAACTTTCACATTTCATTAATTGCAATCAGGAGGACCCAATCAAACTCAATCAAAACTTATATAATAGAAATCAGGACCATACACAAAATTGAAAGTTGAGGGACCGAAGTGGAAAGGGAAAAAACACGGGGGCCTCTCCTGCACTTTTATGTGCAGGAGAGAGAGAAACGTGTCCAACGGCTTTAACCGGCCGCCACCACGTCCAAGCACATCTGTTGATGAAACGCGCCGTTGTGGGAGGAAGACCATGCGGAGGCGCTTCTATAGGGACGCCGGCAGACCATCTCCGGTCACCTTATGACTCCACACGCGCCACCTAAACAGGGCATGAGGCGGAAAGCCGTCTGGCGCGTGCTCATCACGCTCTAACAGTTACCGAAAGAAATAAAAAAAAAAGGTCAATTACTAGCCTGCCCTTGTACCCAAGTCGCAATTCTTGTCTTATTTGGGGCTATAACCGTATAATGCCAATTTCGAGAAATAATAATAATAAAAAATGTCGGCGGGCCAGACCGGACCGGGTTGGTACGAAATGCGTAATGACCGCGAAGCCCCTCATTCTGGCGGTGTTTTTTGTCGTTTTTGGGGGGCAGAATTGTTAAAACACTATTCATTCATGAGAAAAAACAAATAAAAAGGTGGGACGAACTCGCGCGGCGCACGGATGGAAAATGGCGAGTCCACAGTGTGCGGGGCTACAACCGTATTTAGCTAATTTCGAAAAATAATAAAAAAAGCAGAATGTCGGCGGGCCGGACCGGACCGGGTCGGTCTGAAATGCATAATGACTGCGAAGCCCCTTATTCCGGCGGCATTTTTTTGTCGTTTTCGGGGGGCAGAATCGTTAAAACACTGTTCATTCACGGGAAAAAAACATAAAGAAAAGGTGGATGAACTCGCGCGACTCTTGGATGGAAAATGGCGAGTCCACGGTGCTAATGAGTCCAGGGCGCTACGGTGATTTCCTGATGTCTTTTAATATATTGTATAATGTCTGTAGTCACTCCTTTCATTTTAAATATAGAAGAAGGTATATTTTATTCTTCAAGAAAACAAGTTTATATTTCATAGAGTATGAGTGGAGATATTTCTTAGAAAAAATAATGTGGACCTTTCTAAGTTTAATATCAATTCAAGATGATTAGGCTTTTACTTGGGAAATAATGTGGCCATTGATACATTTTGGTTCTCATTTAAATAATAATAGAATATTATTTTGATATATATATATATATATATTTAAAATATTTTGAAAAATAACTATTTTTATAAAATGATTTTTGAGAACGGGATAACTTTTGCTTTAGAATAAGTAGGTTATGTGTATGATTTTTCTTTTTAAATAAAAATGTTGCTTCATATTAAAGGATTTGAATCTCTAAAAAACAAAGTAATAGAGTTGATGTTGTAGATAATATTAAGTGCTTGTTTTGAAGTATGATTGAAGTTGCTTTTGAAAGTGATTTTCGTTCAGAATTGTATTAAAATAATATATTTTTTATTTTTTAAACATTATTTTTGACATCAGTATATGAAAATGATATAAAAACATCATTTTTTTTTAAAAATATATATATATATTTTCAAAAACGCTTATCAAACACATTTCCAAACACCCCTTTTACAAATCAAGTTCTAAGACAAATATCAGAACCTCAATCCTCTACCGATAATGCTGCAGATATGGACACCGAGAATAAAGTTGTTATCTGTATATCAAGCCATTGAAAAAAAAGAACATGACATGGAAGAACTTTCAAAATTTGTAGTTTTTGAAATCTCACAAAGCATGTATCTCTCTTATTATACTGAACTGTATAATATATAAGTTCAAGATATCAAATATCAATGAAAAAATAAACACAATTCTCATAGTCTCTTGTTTCCCTAGGCATCTACACAAATTAATGGATAAACATAATTAAATTGTTCCTAGATTTAAAAAATATCGCAGACAACACCTTTCCGAAATTTACAAACCAATAAAAAACACATCATATATGCCATACACGAGTTGATTTTATTCATTTTTGTAACAATTTTCTATAATTTAATTTCATACAATAATGTTTTTTTAATTCTATGTTATAATATTTTTTAAAATTAATCCAAAATTTGAAAAAATCTATTCTAAATTAAAAAAAATTAAAAAATAATGCCAACAATAATTTAGCTAGACAAAAAAATTATTAGTTAATAATCCATTAAAAAAATTAATTACCAACAAAAACTATCAATTTAATCTTACACCAAAACCATTAATAAAAAAAATAATGCAAAAAACCCACAACCAAAAGAAGAAGAAAGAGAAATCTTACCTCAAGCTAATTTTAGCGAGTATAAAAAAACAAACTTCCCAGCTAGCCCACGACTATTTTGACACCACCATGAGTTGTGCGCTTGGTTGGCGACTTCGAGATGAAATATAAATAAGCATCCTTCGCGATAATAAACTTGCTCGCTTCATTATCATTGTGCTTCCCATTATTTTTATTAGCATCAAAATGATGAAGCTTGCCTACATTTCTTTTCTTTTATGTTATTTCCTCCTGGTAAACTACTCCCATGTTGCATCTGATCGGCCTAGACCCTTCAAATCCAATATTTCTATTCCAGCTCTATTCGTGTTTGGAGACTCTTGGGTGGATAATGGAAATGGAAAATATTTGGGTAATCCAAATCCATCTTCCGCATATGGTGTGGATTTTAAAGTAGATAATCGAAGCAGAGCCACCAATGGAAAAAACTATGGCAGATTTTATTGGTAAGAATAAAAAACACAGGGACAATCTTGATAGAATATTATGGTATGAAAATTCTATAATGCATTATAGATCTCGTGCCTTTTTTTTCCAGAATTTCGAGTGTTTTTTTAATATTTTATGGAGTTTTTCACCATATTCCATACAAACACACAAAAATGGGATTCTAGATTTTTAACGGAATGTTAAAGGTGATCAAAATTACACGATTATCTGGAAACCTTACCTAAGAGTTTATAATTGATCAAGATATATCAATCATTTTTAAATGTAAATGCAAATTTTAAATTGCATGAACATTCACGATCCAGGAAACTATTTCATAGGGTTTTATAATTTCCTATCATCTATTATTCATCAGGATTATAATCTATTATTTATCTTTGGAATGTTAAACAATAAACCATATGGTTTTATAATTTCCTATCATCTATTATTCATCAGGATTATAATCTATTATTTATCTTTGGAATGTTAAACAATAATTGCAGCTCGAACTTTTGGAATGCCATGTCTTCCTCCTTTTTTGAGTTTGAAGAAATCGGAAAGCATTCAATTCGGGGCCAATTATGCATCTGCTGGGTGTGGTATTCTTCCCGATATAAAACAATATACATTTGTGAGCGTTTTATCTCTTTACCTTCAACTTTATTATTAGATTGCCAAATTTAGGGCGCGCGCACACACACAAGGAAAGCTTATAGAGTCACTAATTAATCCATACTTGCAAATACTTTTTTAAATTATCTGTAGGTCAATTGCATGGATTTGGACGAACAGATTATCTCTGTTCAAGAGTTCCGTGGAGAATTCAAGAAATTCTTTTGACTTGTCAAAGTCTCTTATATTCATCAATATGGGACAAAATGACATGGACCTCAACAAAAAAATTGGGGGTATGATGCTTCTCCCGACATGGGACAATATCTTGCCGAACCATTATCCAAGCGATTACGTGTAAATATCATATATGATAAAAAGATATTAATCAGCCAAGTTTTGATATTGCGAAGTTATCTTAACATAAACTAATAGATTTCTTTAATTGAATATATAGGTGCTTTATGATCTTGGTGGACGCAAGTTCTTAGTGAGCAATGTCCTTCCACTTGGATGTAGACCATTCTCAATATCTCAAGAAAAACCCACAACACGTTGCGTAGAAAGACTGAACAAACTGGCATCTCAATTCAACAACTACCTTCCTCAGATGTTGGAAGACCTCCAATCCACTCTGCCGGGTTCTAATTTTGTCCTCTTAGATGTCTACAAGGTTTTTGAAGATGTCTTCTCAGAACCTTCTTCGTACGGTAAGTGTTCCTAGCTGGTTGCTGTCTAATGTTTTCCCAGACTTCTTAGACAGACATTTTCTTGTAAATGCCTCGCAGGAATTTCTGACATAAGCCATTCTTGCTGCGCCATTGATTCCGTGAAGCAGATTCCGATTTGTAAGAATGGAGAAGTATGCGATGAATCGAAACCGAGTATGCTTTTTTTTGACGGAATCCATCCCATCGAAGTAATGAATTCCATAATGATAAGTCGTTGCTTGAAAGAGTCGACTATATGTAAACCGATTAATTTGATGAAACTCATGATGGCTTAACTCACGAGTCATATTTTATTTGTATTTCAATCTTTATTCCAAGACTCATGCAAGTAAGAAACAATATTTGTAATGGCCGGTTATTTTTTTGATGGAACTTCGAAAGCGTAAATAATGCCTCCATGTAATCTTATATATATAACTAGCAACGATCTTATCTTGATGACGGTCAATGGATTCTTCCTTATGCATCTACACAAATTAATGGATAAACATAATTAAATGGTTCCTCGATTTAAAAATATCTCAGCAACACCTTATGAAATTTACAAACCAACCAAACCACATCATATATGCCATAAAAAGTTGATTTTATTCATTTCTATAACAATTTTCTATAATTTAGTTTCATACAATAATGTTTTTTTAATTCTATGTTATAATATTTTTAAAATTAATCCTAAAATTTAAAAAATCTATTCTAAATTAAAAAAAATAAAAATAATGCCAATAATAATTTAACTAGACAAAAAATTATCAGTTAATAATCCATTGAAAAAATTAATTACTAACAAAAACTATCAATTTAATCTCACACCAAAACCATTAATAAAAAAATATTGCAAAAAACCCACAACAAAAAAACGAAGAAAGAGAAATCTTACCTCAAGCTAATTTTAGCAGTATAAGAAAAAACTTCCCAGCTAGCCCACAACTATTTTGACACACCATGAGTTGTGCGCTTAGTTGGAAGCTTCAAATGGAATATAAATAAGCGTCCTTTGCTGATAAGAAACTTGCCTGCTTCATTATCATTGTGCTTCCCATTATTTTTATTAGCATCAAAATGATGAAACTTGCCTACATTTCTTTTTTAATTATTATTTAAAATGCACTTGTATAGAGTATAACTAGTTAAATGCCCGCACTACGTTGCTGGTGTTGTGCGGGCGTAGCAAATACTTTTTACAACTGTTGAGATTAAAATATAATAATTTAACATGTAAAGTTTGATATAATAAAAGAGATCAACATGCTCTATCATAACAACAGTAAAATCAAAGCTTTACTTAAATTATCATTGGTATTACTGTCAAAATAATAAACATTATTAAAAAAACCTCAGCATAAAAATAAAAATAAAAAAGCATGTAAGAACAAAAACTAAAATTATTATTATTATTATTATTATTATTATTATTATTATTATTATTATTATTATTATTGCTTTAATAACGTGAAGAAAATGAAATTAAATCAAAGGTGGAAAAAAAAGCCTAAGAACAATAACAAAAGAGCAAATAAAAAAAATAAAATAAATCATAAAAAAAAATAAAAATTATTGACTCAAAAAAAAAAAATTGACTTGAAAATTTAAATTTTTTATTGCATTATGTTGGGGGCTGAGCAAACAGTTTTTATAATTGTTGGGATTAAAGAAATTAATAGGATTTCCTGGTCCAAAATTAAAATATAATATTTATATCTGCAAAATTTAATATAATAAAACAGATAACCACTCTCTATTATAAAAATAGTAACATTGAAGTCTTAACATTTAAAACTATCATTGCAGTTACTGTCAAAACAATGAAAATCATCAAATTATCCCGAGAGAAAAAAACTTAAAAACATTATCAAAAGTGTAAGTAAGAAAAATAACTAAAATTCTTCTTCTTCTTCTATTTATTATTATTATTATTATTATTATTATTATTATTATTATTATTATTATTATTATTATTATTATTATTATTATTATTATTATTATTATTATTGTTAAGTTAATAATGAAAAAAAGCACAAAAATATATGAAAGATTAAAACAATCCAAATAACTTTAACAAAAGATTAAACAAAAAAATAAAATAAAAACTTATGGGGTAAAAACATTTATTTGACATGAAAATATAAAAAACAAACCAATAAACAAATAAAAAGAAAGAGCAAATAAAAAAAAATCAAATAAATGATAAAACAAAACATAAAAAATTATTAACTGGAAAAAAAAGTATTTGACTTGAGCAAGCAATTTCTATAATTGTCGGGATTAAAAGAAAGTAATAGGATTGGTGTTCGAAAATTAAAATATAATATCTATATATGCAAAATTTAATATAATAAAACGAGATCATCACACCCTATTATAAAAACAACAACATCGAAGTGTCAACATCTAAAATTATCATTGCTATTATTGTCAAAACAATAAAAAATTATCAAATTATCCCGAGAGAAAAAAAACCGAAAAAACATTCACAAAAGAGTAAGCAAAGAAAAAATAACTGAAACTATTATTATTATTATTATTATTATTATTATTATTATTATTATTATTATTATTATTATTATTATTATTATTGTGTTAATAATGGATAGAAAACAAAAAATAAATGAAAGGCTAAAAAAAATCCCAATAAGTTTAACAAAAGATAAAAAAAAATATGAGGTAAGAAAAATTCATCTAACTTGAAAAAAATAATAAAAAAAAACCATTAAAAAAAACTAAAAAGAAAGATCAAAGGGAGAAAAAAAAATATCAATTTTCAAATGTCATAGATACAAAATAAAATTTAAGAGCTATTTTTTGCTAAAAAAAATATAACCTCAACAAATAAGAAAACAACAAAAATTAAAAATCAAAGCTAAGAGCACACCTATATATACATGGACAAAAGTATAGACTATTCGAGGAATATAAAAACATAAAGGGATAAAAAATCAAAAATTAAAAGTATAAGGGTCAACATGAAAATCAAATGTACAGGGGATCAAAAGAAAAAAATTAAAAGTATAAGGGCCGAAATGAAAAATCAAATATATTATCAATTTGAATCAAAGGACAAAATTGAAAAAATCATAACTTGTGTACCGAATTTATTGAGCTATTTACAGCCAATACGGAAATCAAAAGTAGCAGGACCGAAGTGAAACTTTCACATTTCATTAATTGCAATCAGGAGGACCCAATCAAACTCAATCAAAACTTATATAATAGAAATCAGGACCATACACAAAATTGAAAGTTGAGGGACCGAAGTGGAAAGGGAAAAAACACGGGGGCCTCTCCCTGCACTTTTATGTGCGGGAGAGAGAAACGTGTCCAACGGCTTTAACCGGCCGCCACCACGTCCAAGCACATCCGTTGATGAAACGCGCCGTTGTGGGAGGAAGACCATGCGGAGGCGCTTCTATAGGGACGCCCGGCGGACCATCTCCCGGTCACCTTATGACTCCACACGCGCCACCTAAACGGGGCATGAGGCGGAAAGCCGTCCCGGCGCGTGCTCATCACGCTCTAACAATTACCGAAAGAAATAAAAAAAAAGGTCAATTACTAGCTCGCCCTTGTACCCAAGTCGCAATTCTTGTCTTATTTGGGGCTATAACCGTATAATGCCAATTTCGAAATAATAATAATAAAAAAATGTCGGCGGGCCGAGACCGGGACCGGGTTGGTACGAAATGCGTAATGACCGCGAAGCCCCCTCATTACGGGCGGTGTTTTTTTGTCGTTTTTGGGGGCGGAAATTGTTAAAAACACTATTCATTCATGAGAAAAAACAAATAAAAAGGTGGGACGAACTCGCGCGACGCACGGATGGAAAATGGCGAGTCCACGAGTGTGCGGGGGCTACAACCGTATTTAGCTAATTTCGAAAAAATAATAAAAAAAAGCAGAATGTCGGGCGGGCCGGACCGGACCGGGTCGGTCCCCGAAATGCATAATGATCTGCGAAGCCCCTTATTCCGGCGGCATTTTTTTGTCGTTTTCGGGAGCGAGAATCGTTAAAACACTGTTCATTCACGGGAAAAAAAACATAAAGAAAAGGTGGATGAACTCGCGCGACTCTTGGATGGAAAATGGCGAGTCCACGGTGCTAATGAGTGCAGGCGCTACGGTGATTTCCCGATGTCTTTTAATATATTGTATAATGTCCGTAGTCACTCCTTTCATTTTAAATATAGAAGAAGGTATATTTTATTCTTCAAGAAAACAAGTTTATATTTCATAGAGTATGAGTGGAGATATTTCTTAGAAAAAATAATGTGGACCTTTCTAAGTTTAATATCAATTCAAGATGATTAGGCTTTACTGGGAAATAATGTGGCCATTGATACATTTTGGTTCTCATTTAAATAATAATAGAATATTATTTTGATATATATATATATATATATTTAAAATATTTTGAAAAATAACTATTTTTATAAAATGATTTTTGAGAACGGGATAACTTTTGCTTTAGAATAAGTAGGTTATGTGTATGATTTTTCTTTTTAAATAAAAATGTTGCTTCATATTAAAGGATTTGAATCTCTAAAAAACAAAGTAATAGAGTTGATGTTGTAGATAATATTAAGTGCTTGTTTTGAAGTATGATTGAAGTTGCTTTTGAAAGTGATTTTCGTTCAGAATTGTATTAAAATAATATATTTTTTATTTTTAAAACATTATTTTTGACATCAGTATATGAAAATGATATAAAAACATCATTTTTTTTTAAAAAATATATATATATTTTCAAAAACGCTTATCAAACACATTTCCAAACACCCCTTTTACAAATCAAGTTCTAAGACAAATATCAGAACCTCAATCCTCTACCGATAATGCTGCAGATATGGACACCAAGAATAAAGTTGTTATCTGTATATCAAGCCATTGAAAAAAAAGAACATGACATGGAAGAACTTTCAAAATTTGTAGTTTTTGAAATCTCACAAAGCATGTATCTCTCTTATTATACGAACTGTATAATATATAAGTTCAAGATATCAAATATCAATGAAAAATAAACACAATTCTCATAGTCTCTTGTTTCCCTAGGCATCTACACAAATTAATGGATAAACATAATTAAATTGTTCCTAGATTTAAAAAATATCGCAGCAACACCTTCTGAAATTTACAAACCAATAAAAACACATCATATATGCCATACACGAGTTGATTTTATTCATTTTTGTAACAATTTTCTATAATTTAATTTCATACAATAATGTTTTTTAATTCTATGTTATAATATTTTTAAAATTAATCCAAAATTTGAAAAATCTATTCTAAATTAAAAAAAATTAAAAAATAATGCCAACAATAATTTAGCTAGACAAAAAAATTATTAGTTAATAATCCATTAAAAAAAATTAATTACCAACAAAAACTATCAATTTAATCTTACACCAAAACCATTAATAAAAAAAAATAATGCAAAAAACCCACAACCAAAAGAAGAAGAAAGAGAAATCTTACCTCAAGCTAATTTTAGCAATATAAAAAAACAAACTTCCCAGCTAGCCCACAACTATTTTGACACCACCATGAGTTGTGCGCTTGGTTGGCAGCTTCAGATGAAATATAAATAAGCATCCTTCGCTGATAATAAACTTGCCTGCTTCATTATCATTGTGCTTCCCATTATTTTTATTAGCATCAAAATGATGAAGCTTGCCTACATTTCTTTTCTTTTATGTTATTTCCTCCTGGTAAACTACTCCCATGTTGCATCTGATCGGCCTAGACCCTTCAAATCCAATATTTCTATTCCAGCTCTATTCGTGTTTGGAGACTCTTGGGTGGATAATGGAAATGGAAAATATTTGGGTAATCCAAATCCATCTTCTGCATATGGTGTGGATTTTAAAGTAGATAATCAAAGCAGAGCCACCAATGGAAAAAACTATGGCAGATTTTATTGGTAAGAATAAAAAACACGGGACAATCTTGATAGAATATTATGGTATGAAAATTCTATAATGCATTATAGATCTCGTGCCTTTTTTTTCCAGAATTTCGAGTGTTTTTTAATATTTTATGGAGTTTTTCACCATATTCCATACAACACACAAAAATGGGATTCTAGATTTTTAACGGAATGTTAAAGGTGATCAAAATTACACGATTATCTCGGAAACCTTACCTAAGAGTTTATAATTGATCAAGATATATCAATCATTTTTAAATGTAAATGCAAATTTTAAATTGCATGAACATTCACGATCCAGAAACTATTTCATAGGGTTTTATAATTTCCTATCATCTATTATTCATCGGGATTATAATCTATTATTTATCTTTGGAATGTTAAACAATAAACCATATGGTTTTATAATTTCCTATCATCTATTATTCATCAGGATTATAATCTATTATTTATCTTTGGAATGTTAAACAATAATTGCAGCTCGAACTTTTGGAATGCCATGTCTTCCTCCTTTTTTGAGTTTGAAGAAATCGGAAAGCATTCAATTCGGGGCCAATTATGCATCTGCTTGGGTGTGGTATTCTTCCCGATATAAAACAATATACATTTGTGAGCGTTTTATCTCTTTACCTTCAACTTTATTATTAGATTGCCAAATTTAGGGCGCGCGCACACACACAAGGAAAGCTTATAGAGTCACTAATTAATCCATACTTGCAAATACTTTTTTAAATTATCTGTAGGTCAATTGCATGGATTTGGACGAACAGATTATGCTGTTCAAGAGTTCCGTGGAGAATTCAAGAAATTCTTTTGACTTGTCAAAGTCTCTTATATTCATCAATATGGGACAAAATGACATGGACCTCAACAAAAAATTGGGGGTATGATGCTTCTCCCGACATGGGACAATATCTTGCCGAACCATTATCCAAGCGATTACAGTGTAAATATCATATATGATAAAAAGATATTAATCGACCAAGTTTTGATATTGCGAAGTTATCTTAACATAAACTAATAGATTTCTTTAATTGAATATATAGGTGCTTTATGATCTTGGTGGGACGCAAGTTCTTAGTGAGCAATGTCCTTCCACTTGGATGTAGACCATTCTCAATATCTCAAGAAAAAACCCACAACACGTTGCGTAGAAAGACCGAACAAGCGGCATCTCAATTCAACAACTACCTTCCTCGGATGTTGGAAGACCTCCAATCCACTCTGCCGGGTTCTAATTTTGTCCTCTTAGATGTCTACAAGGTTTTTTGAAGATGTCTTCTCGGAACCTTCTTCGTACGGTAAGTGTTCCTAGCTGGTTGCTTTGTCTAATGTTTTCCCGGACTTCTTAGACAGACATTTTTCTTGTAAATGCCTCGCAGGAATTTCGACATAAGCCATTCTTGCTGCGCCATTGATTCAGTGAAGCGGATTCCGATTTGTAAGAATGGAGAAGTATGCAATAACCGAAACCGAGTATGCTTTTTTTTGACGGAATCCATCCCATCGAAGTAATGAATTCCATAATGATAAGTCGTTGCTTGAAAGAGTCGACTATATGTAAACCGATTAATTTGATGAAACTCATGATGGCTTAACTCACGAGTCATATTTTATTTGTATTTCAATCTTTATTCCAAGACTCATGCGAGTAAGAAACAATATTTGTAATGGCCGGTTATTTTTTTGATGGAACTTCGAAAGCGTAAATAATGCCTCCATGTAATCTTATATATATAACTAGCAACGATCTTATCTTGATGACGGTCAATGGATTCTTCCTTATGCATCTACACAAATTAATGGATAAACATAATTAAATGGTTCCTCGATTTAAAAAATATCTCAAAGCAACACCTTATGAAATTTACAAACCAACCAAACCACATCATATATGCCATAAAAAAGTTGATTTTATTCATTTCTATAACAATTTTCTATAATTTAGTTTCATACAATAATGTTTTTTTAATTCTATGTTATAATATTTTTTAAAATTAATCCTAAAATTTAAAAAAATCTATTCTAAATTAAAAAAAATAAAAAATAATGCCAATAATAATTTAACTAGACAAAAAATTATCAGTTAATAATCCATTGAAAAAAATTAATTACTAACAAAAACTATCAATTTAATCTCACACCAAAACCATTAATAAAAAAAATATTGCAAAAAAACCCACAACCAAAAAAAACGAAGAAAGAGAAATCTTACCTCAAGCTAATTTTAGCAGTATAAGAAAAAACTTCCCAGCTAGCCCACAACTATTTTGACACACCATGAGTTGTGCGCTTAGTTGGAAGCTTCAAATGGAATATAAATAAGCGTCCTTTGCTGATAAGAAACTTGCCTGCTTCATTATCATTGTGCTTCCCATTATTTTTATTAGCATCAAAATGATGAAACTTGCCTACATTTCTTTTTTAATTATTATTTAAAATGCACTTGTATAGAGTATAACTAGTTAAATGCCCGCACTACGTTGCTGGTGTTGTGCGGGCGTAGCAAATACTTTTTACAACTGTTGAGATTAAAATATAATAATTTAACATGTAAAGTTTGATATAATAAAAGAGATCAACATGCTCTATCATAACAACAGTAAAATCAAAGCTTTACTTAAATTATCATTGGTATTACTGTCAAAATAATAAACATTATTAAAAAAACCTCAGCATAAAAATAAAAATAAAAAAGCATGTAAGAACAAAAACTAAAATTATTATTATTATTATTATTATTATTATTATTATTATTATTATTATTATTATTGCTTTAATAACGTGAAGAAAATGAAATTAAATCAAAGGTGGAAAAAAAAGCCTAAGAACAATAACAAAAGAGCAAATAAAAAAATAAAATAAATCATAAAAAAAATAAAAATTATTGACTCAAAAAAAAATTGACTTGAAAATTTAAATTTTTTATTGCATTATGTTGGGGGCTGAGCAAACAGTTTTTATAATTGTTGGGATTAAAGAAATTAATAGGATTTCTGGTCCAAAATTAAAATATAATATTTATATCTGCAAAATTTAATATAATAAAACAGATAACCACTCTCTATTATAAAAATAGTAACATTGAAGTCTTAACATTTAAAACTATCATTGCAGTTACTGTCAAAACAATGAAAATCATCAAATTATCCCGAGAGAAAAAAACTTAAAAACATTATCAAAAGTGTAAGTAAGAAAAATAACTAAAATTCTTCTTCTTCTTCTATTTTTATTATTATTATTATTATTATTATTATTATTATTATTATTATTATTATTATTATTATTATTATTATTATTATTATTATTATTATTATTGTTAAGTTAATAATGAAAAAAAAGCACAAAAAATATATGAAAGATTAAAACAATCCAAATAACTTTAACAAAAGATTAAACAAAAAAATACAATAAAAACTTATGGGGTAAAAACATTTATTTGACATGAAAATATAAAAAACAAACCAATAAACAAATAAAAGAAAGAGCAAATAAAAAAATCAAATAAATGATAAAACAAAACATAAAAATTATTAACTGGAAAAAAAGTATTTGACTTGAGTAAGCAATTTCTATAATTGTCGGGATTAAAGAAAGTAATAGGATTGGTGTTCGAAAATTAAAATATAATATCTATATATGCAAAATTTAATATAATAAAACAGATCATCACACCCTATTATAAAAACAACAACATCGAAGTGTCAACATCTAAAATTATCATTGCTATTATTGTCAAAACAATAAAAAATTATCAAATTATCCCGAGAAAAAAAACCGAAAAACATTCACAAAAGAGTAAGCAAGAAAAATAACTGAAACTATTATTATTATTATTATTATTATTATTATTATTATTATTATTATTATTATTATTATTATTATTATTATTGTGTTAATAATGGATAGAAAACAAAAATAAATGAAAGGCTAAAAAAATCCCAATAAGTTTAACAAAAGATAAAAAAAAATATGAGGTAAGAAAAATTCATCTAACTTGAAAAAAATAATAAAAAAAACCATTAAAAAAACTAAAAGAAAGATCAAAGGGAGAAAAACAAATATCAATTTTCAAATGTCATAGATACAAAATAAAATTTAAGAGCTATTTTTTGCTAAAAAAAATATAACCTCAACAAATAAGAAAACAACAAAAATTAAAAACCAAAGCTAAGAGCACACCTATATATACATGGACAAAAGTATAGAGTATTCGAGGAATATAAAAACATAAAGGGATAAAAATCAAAAATTAAAAGTATAAGGGTCAACATGAAAATCAAATGTACAGGGATCAAAAGAAAAAATTAAAAGTATAAGGGCCGAAATAAAAATCAAATATATTATCAATTTGAATCAAAGGACAAAATTGAAAAAATCATAACTTGTGTACCGAATTTATTGAGCTATTTACAGCCAATACGGAAATCAAAAGTAGCAGGACCGAAGTGAAACTTTCACATTTCATTAATTGCAATCAGGAGGACCCAATCAAACTCAATCAAAACTTATATAATAGAAATCAGGACCATACACAAAATTGAAAGTTGAGGGACCGAAGTGGAAAGGGAAAAAACACGGGGGCCTCTCCTGCACTTTTATGTGCAGGAGAGAGAGAAACGTGTCCAACGGCTTTAACCGGCCGCCACCACATCCAAGCACATCTGTTGATGAAACGCGCCGTTGTGGGAGGAAGACCATGCGGAGGCGCTTCTATAGGGACGCCGGCAGACCATCTCCGGTCACCTTATGACTCCACACGCGCCACCTAAACAGGGCATGAGGCGGAAAGCCGTCTGGCACGTGCTCATCACGCTCTAACAATTACCGAAAGAAATAAAAAAAAAGGTCAATTACTAGCCTGCCCTTGTACCCAAGTCGCAATTCTTGTCTTATTTGGGGCTATAACCGTATAATGCCAATTTCGAAATAATAATAATAAAAAAATGTCGGCGGGCCGGACCGGGACCGGGTTGGTACGAAATGCGTAATGACCGCAGAAAGCCCCTCATTACGGGCGGTGTTTTTTTGTCGTTTTTGGGGGGGCGGAATTGTTAAAAACACTATTCATTCACGAGAAAAAACAAAAAAAAGGTGGGACGAACTCACGCGACGCACGGATGGAAAATGGCGAGTCCACAGTGTGCGGGGCTACAACCGTATTTAGCTAATTTCGAAAAATAATAAAAAAAGCAGAATGTCGGCGGGCCGGACCGGACCGGGTCGGTCTGAAATGCATAATGACTGCGAAGCCCCTTATTCCGGCGGCATTTTTTTGTCGTTTTCGGGGGGCAGAATCGTTAAAACACTGTTCATTCACGGGAAAAAAACATAAAGAAAAGGTGGATGAACTCGCGCGACTCTTGGATGGAAAATGGCGAGTCCACAGTGCTAATGAGTCTGGCGCTACAGTGATTTCCTGATGTCTTTTAATATATTGTATAATGTCTGTAGTCACTCCTTTCATTTTAAATATAGAAGAAGGTATATTTTATTCTTCAAGAAAACAAGTTTATATTTCATAGAGTATGAGTGGAGATATTTCTTAGAAAAATAATGTGGACCTTTCTAAGTTTAATATCAATTCAAGATGATTAGGCTTTACTGGGAAATAATGTGGCCATTGATACATTTTGGTTCTCATTTAAATAATAATAGAATATTATTTTGATATATATATATATATATATTTAAAATATTTTGAAAAATAACTATTTTTATAAAATGATTTTTGAGAACGGGATAACTTTTGCTTTAGAATAAGTAGGTTATGTGTATGATTTTTCTTTTTAAATAAAAATGTTGCTTCATATTAAAGGATTTGAATCTCTAAAAAACAAAGTAATAGAGTTGATGTTGTAGATAATATTAAGTGCTTGTTTTGAAGTATGATTGAAGTTGCTTTTGAAAGTGATTTTTCGTTCGTAATTGTATTAAAATAATATATTTTTTTATTTTTTAAAACATTATTTTTGACATCAGTATATGAAAATGATATAAAAACATCATTTTTTTTAAAAAATATATATATATTTTCAAAAACGCTTATCAAACACATTTCCAAACACCCCTTTTACAAATCAAGTTCTAAGACAAATATCAGAACCTCAATCCTCTACCGATAATGCTGCAGATATGGACACCGAGAATAAAGTTGTTATCTGTATATCAAGCCATTGAAAAAAAAGAACATGACATGGAAGAACTTTCAAAATTTGTAGTTTTTGAAATCTCACAAAGCATGTATCTCTCTTATTATACGAACTGTATAATATATAAGTTCAAGATATCAAATATCAATGAAAAAATAAACACAATTCTCATAGTCTCTTGTTTCCCTAGGCATCTACACAAATTAATGGATAAACATAATTAAATTGTTCCTAGATTTAAAAAATATCGCAGACAACACCTTCCGAAATTTACAAACCAATAAAAAACACATCATATATGCCATACACGAGTTGATTTTATTCATTTTTGTAACAATTTTCTATAATTTAATTTCATACAATAATGTTTTTTTAATTCTATGTTATAATATTTTTTAAAAATTAATCCAAAATTTGAAAAAATCTATTCTAAATTAAAAAAAATTAAAAAATAATGCCAACAATAATTTAGCTAGACAAAAAAATTATTAGTTAATAATCCATTAAAAAAAATTAATTACCAACAAAAACTATCAATTTAATCTTACACCAAAACCATTAATAAAAAAAAATAATGCAAAAAACCCACAACCAAAAGAAGAAGAAAGAGAAATCTTACCTCAAGCTAATTTTAGCAATATAAAAAAACAAACTTCCCAGCTAGCCCACGACTATTTTGACACCACCATGAGTTGTGCGCTTGGTTGGCGACTTCGAGATGAAATATAAATAAGCATCCTTCGCGATAATAAACTTGCTCGCTTCATTATCATTGTGCTTCCCATTATTTTTATTAGCATCAAAATGATGAAGCTTGCCTACATTTCTTTTCTTTTATGTTATTTCCTCCCCGGTAAACTACTCCCATGTTGCATCCGATCGGCCTAGACCCTTCAAATCCAATATTTCTATTCCAGCTCTATTCGTGTTTGGAGACTCTTGGGTGGATAATGGAAATGGAAAATATTTGGGTAATCCAAATCCATCTTACTGCATATGGTGTGGATTTTAAAGTAGATAATCGAAGCAGAGCCACCAATGGAAAAAACTATGGCAGATTTTATTGGTAAGAATAAAAAACACGGACAATCTTGATAGAATATTATGGTATGAAAATTCTATAATGCATTATAGATCTCGTGCCTTTTTTTCCAGAATTTCGAGTGTTTTTTAATATTTTATGGAGTTTTTCACCATATTCCATACAGCACACAAAATGGGATTCTAGATTTTTAACGGAATGTTAAAGGTGATCAAAATTACACGATTATCTGGAAACCTTACCTAAGAGTTTATAATTGATCAAGATATATCAATCATTTTTAAATGTAAATGCAAATTTTAAATTGCATGAACATTCACGATCCAGGAAACTATTTCATAGGGTTTTATAATTTCCTATCATCTATTATTCATCAGGATTATAATCTATTATTTATCTTTGGAATGTTAAACAATAAACCATATGGTTTTATAATTTCCTATCATCTATTATTCATCAGGATTATAATCTATTATTTATCTTTGGAATGTTAAACAATAATTGCAGCTCGAACTTTTGGAATGCCATGTCTTCCTCCTTTTTTGAGTTTGAAGAAATCGGAAAGCATTCAATTCGGGGCCAATTATGCATCTGCTTGGGTGTGGTATTCTTCCCGATATAAAACAATATACATTTGTGAGCGTTTTATCTCTTTACCTTCAACTTTATTATTAGATTGCCAAATTTAGGGCGCGCGCACACACACAAGGAAAGCTTATAGAGTCACTAATTAATCCATACTTGCAAATACTTTTTTAAATTATCTGTAGGTCAATTGCATGGATTTGGACGAACAGATTATGCTGTTCAAGAGTTCCGTGGAGAATTCAAGAAATTCTTTTGACTTGTCAAAGTCTCTTATATTCATCAATATGGGACAAAATGACATGGACCTCAACAAAAAATTGGGGTATGATGCTTCTCCTGACATGGGACAATATCTTGCCGAACCATTATCCAAGCGATTACAGGTAAATATCATATATGATAAAAAGATATTAATCAGCCAAGTTTTGATATTGCGAAGTTATCTTAACATAAACTAATAGATTTCTTTAATTGAATATATAGGTGCTTTATGATCTTGGTGGGACGCAAGTTCTTAGTGAGCAATGTCCTTCCACTTGGATGTAGACCATTCTCAATATCTCAAGAAAAAACCCACAACACGTTGCGTAGAAAGACCGAACAAGCGGCATCTCAATTCAACAACTACCTTCCTCAGATGTTGGAAGACCTCCAATCCACTCTGCCGGGTTCTAATTTTGTCCTCTTAGATGTCTACAAGGTTTTTGAAGATGTCTTCTCAGAACCTTCTTCGTACGGTAAGTGTTCCTAGCTGGTTCGTTTGTCTAATGTTTTCCCGGACTTCTTAGACAGACATTTTCTTGTAAATGCCTCGCGAGAATTTCGACATAAGCCATTCTTGCTTTGCGCCATTGATTCAGTGAAGCGGATTCCGATTTGTAAGAATGGAGAAGTATGCGATATCGAAACCCAGATATGCTTTTTTTGACGGAATCCATCCCACTGAAGTAATGAATTCCATAATGATAAGTCGTTGCTTGAAAGAGTCGACTATATGTAAACCGATTAATTTGATGAAACTCATGATGGCTTAACTCACGAGTCATATTTTATTTGTATTTCAATCTTTATTCCAAGACTCATGCAGTAAGAAACAATATTTGTAATGGCCAGTTATTTTTTTGATGGAACTTCTGAAAGCGTAAATAATGCCTCCATGTAATCTTATATATATAACTAGCAACGATCTTATCTTGATGACGGTCAATGGATTCTTCCTTATGCATCTACACAAATTAATGGATAAACATAATTAAATGGTTCCTCGATTTAAAAATATCTCAGCAACACCTTATGAAATTTACAAACCAACCAAACCACATCATATATGCCATAAAAAGTTGATTTTATTCATTTCTATAACAATTTTCTATAATTTAGTTTCATACAATAATGTTTTTTTAATTCTATGTTATAATATTTTTAAAATTAATCCTAAAATTTAAAAAAATCTATTCTAAATTAAAAAAAATAAAAAATAATGCCAATAATAATTTAACTAGACAAAAAAATTATCGAGTTAATAATCCATTGAAAAAAAATTAATTACTAACAAAAACTATCAATTTAATCTCACACCAAAACCATTAATAAAAAAAATATTGCAAAAAAACCCACAACCAAAAAAAACGAAGAAAGAGAAATCTTACCTCAAGCTAATTTTAGCAGTATAAGAAAAAACTTCCCAGCTAGCCCACAACTATTTTGACACACCATGAGTTGTGCGCTTAGTTGGAAGCTTCAAATGGAATATAAATAAGCGTCCTTTGCTGATAAGAAACTTGCCTGCTTCATTATCATTGTGCTTCCCATTATTTTTATTAGCATCAAAATGATGAAACTTGCCTACATTTCTTTTTTAATTATTATTTAAAATGCACTTGTATAGAGTATAACTAGTTAAATGCCCGCACTACGTTGCTGGTGTTGTGCGGGCGTAGCAAATACTTTTTACAAGCTGTTGAGATTAAAATATAATAATTTAACATGTAAAGTTTGATATAATAAAAGAGATCAACATGCTCTATCATAACAACAGTAAAATCAAAGCTTTACTTAAATTATCATTGGTATTACTGTCAAAATAATAAACATTATTAAAAAAACCTCAGCATAAAAATAAAAATAAAAAAGCATGTAAGAACAAAAACTAAAATTATTATTATTATTATTATTATTATTATTATTATTATTGCTTTAATAACGTGAAGAAAATGAAATTAAATCAAAGGTGGAAAAAAAAGCCTAAGAACAATAACAAAAGAGCAAATAAAAAAATAAAATAAATCATAAAAAAAATAAAAATTATTGACTCAAAAAAAAAATTGACTTGAAAATTTAAATTTTTTATTGCATTATGTTGGGAAGTTTGAGCAAACAGCTTTTTATAATTGTTGGGATTAAAGAAATTAATAGGATTTCCTGGTCCAAAATTAAAATATAATATTTATATCTGCAAAATTTAATATAATAAAACAGATAACCACTCTCTATTATAAAAATAGTAACATTGAAGTCTTAACATTTAAAACTATCATTGCAGTTACTGTCAAAACAATGAAAATCATCAAATTATCCCGAGAGAAAAAAACTTAAAAACATTATCAAAAGTGTAAGTAAGAAAAATAACTAAAATTCTTCTTCTTCTTCTATTTATTATTATTATTATTATTATTATTATTATTATTATTATTATTATTATTATTATTATTATTATTATTATTATTATTATTATTATTATTATTGTTAAGTTAATAATGAAAAAAAGCACAAAAATATATGAAAGATTAAAACAATCCAAATAACTTTAACAAAAGATTAAACAAAAAAATACAATAAAAACTTATGGGGTAAAAACATTTATTTGACATGAAAATATAAAAAACAAACCAATAAACAAATAAAAGAAAGAGCAAATAAAAAAATCAAATAAATGATAAAACAAAACATAAAAATTATTAACTGGAAAAAAAGTATTTGACTTGAGTAAGCAATTTCTATAATTGTCGGGATTAAAGAAAGTAATAGGATTGGTGTTCGAAAATTAAAATATAATATCTATATATGCAAAATTTAATATAATAAAACAGATCATCACACCCTATTATAAAAACAACAACATCGAAGTGTCAACATCTAAAATTATCATTGCTATTATTGTCAAAACAATAAAAAATTATCAAATTATCCCGAGAGAAAAAAAACCGAAAAAACATTCACAAAAGAGTAAGCAAGAAAAAATAACTGAAATTATTATTATTATTATTATTATTATTATTATTATTATTATTATTATTATTATTATTATTATTATTATTATTGTGTTAATAATGGATAGAAAACAAAAAATAAATGAAAGGCTAAAAAAAATCCCAATAAGTTTAACAAAAGATAAAAAAAAATATGAGGTAAGAAAAATTCATCTAACTTGAAAAAAATAATAAAAAAAACCATTAAAAAAACTAAAAGAAAGATCAAAGGGAGAAAAAAAAATATCAATTTTCAAATGTCATAGATACAAAATAAAATTTAAGAGCTATTTTTTGCTAAAAAAAATATAACCTCAACAAATAAGAAAACAACAAAAATTAAAAAATCAAAGCTAAGAGCACACCTATATATACATGGACAAAAGTATAGATTATTCGAGGAATATAAAAACATAAAGGGATAAAAAATCAAAAATTAAAAGTATAAGGGTCAACATGAAAATCAAATGTACAGGGGATCAAAAGAAAAAAATTAAAAGTATAAGGGCCGAAATGAAAAATCAAATATATTATCAATTTGAATCAAAGGACAAAATTGAAAAAAATCATAACTTGTGTACCGAATTTATTGAGCTATTTACAGCCAATACGGAAATCAAAAGTAGCGGGGACCGAAGTGAAACTTTCACATTTCATTAATTGCAATCGGGAGGACCCAATCAAACTCAAATCAAAACTTATATAATAGAAATCAGGGACCATACACAAAATTGAAAGTTGAGGGACCGAAGTGGAAAGGGAAAAAACACGGGGGCCTCTCCTGCACTTTTATGTGCAGGAGAGAGAGAAACGTGTCCAACGGCTTTAACCGGCCGCCACCACATCCAAGCACATCTGTTGATGAAACGCGCCGCTGTGGGAGGAAGACCATGCGGAGGCGCTTCTATAGGGACGCCGGCAGACCATCTCCGGTCACCTTATGACTCCACACGCGCCACCTAAACAGGGCATGAGGCGGAAAGCCGTCTGGCACGTGCTCATCACGCTCTAACAATTACCGAAAGAAATAAAAAAAAAGGTCAATTACTAGCCTGCCCTTGTACCCAAGTCGCAATTCTTGTCTTATTTGGGGCTATAACCGTATAATGCCAATTTCGAGAAATAATAATAATAAAAAAATGTCGGCGGGCCAGACCGGACCGGGTTGGTACGAAATGCGTAATGACCGCGAAGCCCCTCATTCTGGCGGTGTTTTTTGTCGTTTTTGGGGGGCAGAATTGTTAAAACACTATTCATTCACGAGAAAAAACAAAAAAAAGGTGGACGAACTCGCGCGACGCACGAATGGAAAATGGCGAGTCCACAGTGTGCGGGACTACAACCGTATTTAGCTAATTTCGAAAAATAATAAAAAAAGTAGAATGTCGGCGGGCCGGACCGGACGGGGTCGGTCTGAAATGCGTAATGACTGCGTAGCCCCTTATTCCAGCGACATTTTTTTGTCGTTTTCGGGGGGCAGAATCGTTAAAACACTATTCATTCACGGGAAAAAAACATAAAGAAAAGGTGGATGAACTCGCGCGACTCTTGGATGGAAAATGGCGAGTCCACAGTGCTAATGAGTCTGGCGCTACAGTGATTTCCTGATGTCTTTTAATATATTGTATAATGTCTGTAGTCACTCCTTTCATTTTAAATATAGAAGAAGGTATATTTTATTCTTCAAGAAAACAAGTTTATATTTCATAGAGTATGAGTGGAGATATTTCTTAGAAAAAATAATGTGGACCTTTCTAAGTTTAATATCAATTCAAGATGATTAGGCTTTACTGGGAAATAATGTGGCCATTGATACATTTTGGTTCTCATTTAAATAATAATAGAATATTATTTTGATATATATATATATATATATTTAAAATATTTTGAAAAATAACTATTTTTATAAAATGATTTTTGAGAACAGGGATAACTTTTGCTTTAGAATAAGTAGGTTATGTGTATGATTTTTCTTTTTAAATAAAAATGTTGCTTCATATTAAAGGATTTGAATCTCTAAAAAACAAAGTAATAGAGTTGATGTTGTAGATAATATTAAGTGCCTGTTTTGAAGTATGATTGAAGTTGCTTTTGAAAGTGATTTTCGTTCAGAATTGTATTAAAATAATATATTTTTTATTTTTTAAAACATTATTTTTTGACATCGAGTATATGAAAATGATATAAAAACATCATTTTTTTTTAAAAAATATATATATATTTTCAAAAACGCTTATCAAACACATTTCCAAACACCCCTTTTACAAATCAAGTTCTAAGACAAATATCAGAACCTCAATCCTCTACCGATAATGCTGCAGATATGGACACCGAGAATAAAGTTGTTATCTGTATATCAAGCCATTGAAAAAAAAGAACATGACATGGAAGAACTTTCAAAATTTGTAGTTTTTGAAATCTCACAAAGCATGTATCTCTCTTATTATACGAACTGTATAATATATAAGTTCAAGATATCAAATATCAATGAAAAATAAACACAATTCTCATAGTCTCTTGTTTCCCTAGGCATCTACACAAATTAATGGATAAACATAATTAAATTGTTCCTAGATTTAAAAATATCGCAGCAACACCTTCTGAAATTTACAAACCAATAAAAACACATCATATATGCCATACACGAGTTGATTTTATTCATTTTTGTAACAATTTTCTATAATTTAATTTCATACAATAATGTTTTTTTAATTCTATGTTATAATATTTTTTAAAAATTAATCCAAAATTTGAAAAAATCTATTCTAAATTAAAAAAAATTAAAAAATAATGCCAACAATAATTTAGCTAGACAAAAAAATTATTAGTTAATAATCCATTAAAAAAATTAATTACTAACAAAAACTATCAATTTAATCTTACACCAAAACCATTAATAAAAAAAAATAATGCAAAAAACCCACAACCAAAAAGAAGAAGAAAGAGAAATCTTACCTCAAGCTAATTTTAGCAAAGTATAAAAAAACAAACTTCCCAGCTAGCCCACGACTATTTTGACACCACCATGAGTTGTGCGCTTGGTTGGCGACTTCGAGATGAAATATAAATAAGCATCCTTCGCGATAATAAACTTGCCTGCTTCATTATCATTGTGCTTCCCATTATTTTTATTAGCATCAAAATGATGAAGCTTGCCTACATTTCTTTTCTTTTATGTTATTTCCTCCTGGTAAACTACTCCCATGTTGCATCTGATCGGCCTAGACCCTTCAAATCCAATATTTCTATTCCAGCTCTATTCGTGTTTGGAGACTCTTGGGTGGATAATGGAAATGGAAAATATTTGGGTAATCCAAATCCATCTTCTGCATATGGTGTGGATTTTAAAGTAGATAATCAGAGCAGAGCCACCAATGGAAAAACTATGGCAGATTTTATTGGTAAGAATAAAAACACAGACAATCTTGATAGAATATTATGGTATGAAAATTCTATAATGCATTATAGATCTCGTGCCTTTTTTTCCAGAATTTCGAGTGTTTTTTAATATTTTATGGAGTTTTTCACCATATTCCATACAACACACAAAATGGGATTCTAGATTTTTAACGGAATGTTAAAGGTGATCAAAATTACACGATTATCTGTAAACCTTACCTAAGAGTTTATAATTGATCAAGATATATCAATCATTTTTAAATGTAAATGCAAATTTTAAATTGCATGAACATTCACGATCCAGGAAACTATTTCATAGGGTTTTATAATTTCCTATCATCTATTATTCATCAGGATTATAATCTATTATTTATCTTTGGAATGTTAAACAATAAACCATATGGTTTTATAATTTCCTATCATCTATTATTCATCAGGATTATAATCTATTATTTATCTTTGGAATGTTAAACAATAATTGCAGCTCGAACTTTTGGAATGCCATGTCTTCCTCCTTTTTTGAGTTTGAAGAAATCGGAAAGCATTCAATTCGGGGCCAATTATGCATCTCGTTGGGTGTGGTATTCTTCCCGATATAAAACAATATACATTTGTGAGCGTTTTATCTCTTTACCTTCAACTTTATTATTAGATTGCCAAATTTAGGGCGCGCGCACACACACAAGGAAAGCTTATAGAGTCACTAATTAATCCATACTTGCAAATACTTTTTTTAAATTATCCGTAGGTCAATTGCATGGATTTGGACGAACAGATTATGCTGTTCAAGAGTTCCGTGGAGAATTCAAGAAATTCTTTTGACTTGTCAAAGTCTCTTATATTCATCAATATGGGACAAAATGACATGGACCTCAACAAAAAATTGGGGTATGATGCTTCTCCCGACATGGGACAATATCTTGCCGAACCATTATCCAAGCGATTACAGTGTAAATATCATATATGATAAAAAGATATTAATCAGCCAAGTTTTGATATTGCGAAGTTATCTTAACATAAACTAATAGATTTCTTTAATTGAATATATAGGTGCTTTATGATCTTGGTGGACGCAAGTTCTTAGTGAGCAATGTCCTTCCACTTGGATGTAGACCATTCTCAATATCTCAAGAAAAACCCACAACACGTTGCGTAGAAAGACTGAACAAACTGGCATCTCAATTCAACAACTACCTTCCTCAGATGTTGGAAGACCTCCAATCCACTCTGCCGGGTTCTAATTTTGTCCTCTTAGATGTCTACAAGGTTTTTGAAGATGTCTTCTCAGAACCTTCTTCGTACGGTAAGTGTTCCTAGCTGGTTGCTGTCTAATGTTTTCCCAGACTTCTTAGACATACATTTTCTTGTAAATGCCTCGCAGGAATTTCTGACATAAGCCATTCTTGCTGCGCCATTGATTCCGTGAAGCAGATTCCGATTTGTAAGAATGGAGAAGTATGCAGTAACCGAAACCAGTATGCTTTTTTTGACGGAATCCATCCCACTGAAGTAATGAATTCCATAATGATAAGTCGTTGCTTGAAAGAGTCGACTATATGTAAACCGATTAATTTGATGAAACTCATGATGGCTTAACTCACGAGTCATATTTTATTTGTATTTCAATCTTTATTCCAAGACTCATGCAGTAAGAAACAATATTTGTAATGGCCAGTTATTTTTTGATGGAACTTCTGAAAGCGTAAATAATGCCTCCATGTAATCTTATATATATAACTAGCAACGATCTTATCTTGATGACGGTCAATGGATTCTTCCTTATGCATCTACACAAATTAATGGATAAACATAATTAAATGGTTCCTCGATTTAAAAATATCTCAGCAACACCTTATGAAATTTACAAACCAACCAAACCACATCATATATGCCATAAAAAGTTGATTTTATTCATTTCTATAACAATTTTCTATAATTTAGTTTCATACAATAATGTTTTTTAATTCTATGTTATAATATTTTTAAAATTAATCCTAAAATTTAAAAAATCTATTCTAAATTAAAAAAAATAAAAAATAATGCCAATAATAATTTAACTAGACAAAAAATTATCGAGTTAATAATCCATTGAAAAAAAATTAATTACTAACAAAAACTATCAATTTAATCTCACACCAAAACCATTAATAAAAAAATATTGCAAAAAACCCACAACCAAAAAAAGAAGAAAGAGAAATCTTACCTCAAGCTAATTTTAGCAGTATAAGAAAAAACTTCCCAGCTAGCCCACAACTATTTTGACACACCATGAGTTGTGCGCTTAGTTGGAAGCTTCAAATGGAATATAAATAAGCGTCCTCTGCTGATAAGAAACTTGCCTGCTTCATTATCATTGTGCTTCCCATTATTTTTATTAGCATCAAAATGATGAAACTTGCCTACATTTCTTTTTTAATTATTATTTAAAATGCACTTGTATAGAGTATAACTAGTTAAATGCCCGCACTACGTTGCTGGTGTTGTGCGGGCGTAGCAAATACTTTTTACAAGCTGTTGAGATTAAAATATAATAATTTAACATGTAAAGTTTGATATAATAAAAGAGATCAACATGCTCTATCATAACAACAGTAAAATCAAAGCTTTACTTAAATTATCATTGGTATTACTGTCAAAATAATAAACATTATTAAAAAAACCTCAGCATAAAAATAAAAATAAAAAAGCATGTAAGAACAAAAACTAAAAATTATTATTATTATTATTATTATTATTATTATTATTATTATTATTATTATTATTATTATTATTATTGCTTTAATAACGTGAAGAAAATGAAATTAAATCAAAGGTGGAAAAAAAAGCCTAAGAACAATAACAAAAGAGCAAATAAAAAAATAAAATAAATCATAAAAAAAATAAAAATTATTGACTCAAAAAAAAAATTGACTTGAAAATTTAAATTTTTTATTGCATTATGTTGGGGGCTGAGCAAACAGTTTTTATAATTGTTGGGATTAAAGAAATTAATAGGATTTCCTGGTCCAAAATTAAAATATAATATTTATATCTGCAAAATTTAATATAATAAAACAGATAACCACTCTCTATTATAAAAAATAGTAACATTGAAGTCTTAACATTTAAAACTATCATTGCGATTCTTGTCAAAAACAATGAAAATCATCAAATTATCCCGAGAAAAAAAACTTAAAAAACATTATCAAAAGTGTAAGTAAGAAAAATAACTAAAATTCTTCTTCTTCTTCTATTTATTATTATTATTATTATTATTATTATTATTATTATTATTATTATTATTATTATTATTATTATTATTATTATTATTATTATTATTATTATTATTATTGTTATTGTTAAGTTAATAATGAAAAAAAGCACAAAAAATATATGAAAGATTAAAACAATCCAAATAACTTTAACAAAAGATTAAACAAAAAAATACAATAAAAACTTATGGGGTAAAAACATTTATTTGACATGAAAATATAAAAAACAAACCAATAAACAAATAAAAGAAAGAGCAAATAAAAAAAATCAAATAAATGATAAAACAAAACATAAAAATTATTAACTGGAAAAAAAGTATTTGACTTGAGGAAGCAATTTCTATAATTGTCGGGATTAAAGAAAGTAATAGGATTGGTGTTCGAAAATTAAAATATAATATCTATATATGCAAAATTTAATATAATAAAACGAGATCATCACACCCTATTATAAAAACAACAACATCGAAGTGTCAACATCTAAAATTATCATTGCTATTATTGTCAAAACAATAAAAAATTATCAAATTATCCCGAGAAAAAAAACCGAAAAAACATTCACAAAAGAGTAAGCAAGAAAAAATAACTGAAAATATTATTATTATTATTATTATTATTATTATTATTATTATTATTATTATTATTATTATTATTATTGTGTTAATAATGGATAGAAAACAAAAATAAATGAAAGGCTAAAAAAATCCCAATAAGTTTAACAAAAGATAAAAAAAAATATGAGGTAAGAAAAATTCATCTAACTTGAAAAAAATAATAAAAAAAACCATTAAAAAAACTAAAAGAAAGATCAAAGGGAGAAAAAAAAATATCAATTTTCAAATGTCATAGATACAAAATAAAATCTAAGAGCTATTTTTTGCTCAAACAAATATAACCTCAACAAATAAGAAAACAACAAAAATTAAAAATCAAAGCTAAGAGCACACCTATATATACATGGACAAAAGTATAGATTATTCGAGGAATATAAAAACATAAAGGGATAAAAATCAAAAATTAAAAGTATAAGGGTCAACATGAAAATCAAATGTACAGGGATCAAAAGAAAAAATTAAAAGTATAAGGGCCGAAATGAAAATCAAATATATTATCAATTTGAATCAAAGGACAAAATTGAAAAAATCATAACTTGTGTACCGAATTTATTGAGCTATTTACAGCCAATACGGAAATCAAAAGTAGCAGGACCGAAGTGAAACTTTCACATTTCATTAATTGCAATCAGGAGGACCCAATCAAACTAAATCAAAACTTATATAATAGAAATCAGGACCATACACAAAATTGAAAGTTGAGGGACCGAAGTGAAAAGGGAAAAAACACGGGGGCCTCTCCTGCACTTTTATGTGCAGGAGAGAGAGAAACGTGTCCAACGGTTTTAACCGGCCGCCACCACGTCCAAGCACATCTGTTGATGAAACACGCCGCTGTGGGAGGAAGACCATGCGGAGGCGCTTCTATAGGGACGCCGGCAGACCATCTCCGGTCACCTTATGACTCCACACGCGCCCACCTAAACAGGGCATGAGGCGGAAAGCCGTCTGGCGCGTGCTCATCACACTCTAACAGTTACCGAAAGAAATAAAAAAAAAGGTCAATTACTAGCCTGCCCTTGTACCCAAGTCGCAATTCTTGTCTTATTTGGGGCTATAACCGTATAATGCCAATTTTCGAGAAATAATAATAAAAAAAAATGTCGGCGGGCCAGACCGGACCGGGTTGGTACGAAATGCGTAATGACCGCGAAGCCCCTCATTCTGGCGGTGTTTTTTGTCGTTTTTGGGGGGCAGAATTGTTAAAACACTATTCATTCACGAGAAAAAACAAAAAAAAGGTGGACGAACTCGCGCGACGCACGAATGGAAAATGGCGAGTCCACAGTGTGCGGGACTACAACCGTATTTAGCTAATTTCGAAAAATAATAAAAAAAGTAGAATGTCGGCGGGCCGGACCGGACGGGTCGGTCCCGAAATGCGTAATGATCTGCGTAGCCCCTTATTCAGCGACATTTTTTTTGTCGTTTTCGGGAGCGGAATCGTTAAAACACTATTCATTCACGGGAAAAAAAACATAAAGAAAAGGTGGATGAACTCGCGCGACTCTTGGATGGAAAATGGCGAGTCCACAGTGCTAATGAGTCCAGGGCGCTACGGTGATTTCCTGATGTCTTTTAATATATTGTATAATGTCTGTAGTCACTCCTTTCATTTTAAATATAGAAGAAGGTATATTTTATTCTTCAAGAAAACAAGTTTATATTTCATAGAGTATGAGTGGAGATATTTCTTAGAAAAATAATGTGGACCTTTCTAAGTTTAATATCAATTCAAGATGATTAGGCTTTTACTTGGGAAATAATGTGGCCATTGATACATTTTGGTTCTCATTTAAATAATAATAGAATATTATTTTGATATATATATATATATATATATATTTAAAATATTTTGAAAAATAACTATTTTTATAAAATGATTTTTGAGAACGGGATAACTTTTGCTTTAGAATAAGTAGGTTATGTGTATGATTTTTCTTTTTAAATAAAAATGTTGCTTCATATTAAAGGATTTGAATCTCTAAAAAACAAAGTAATAGAGTTGATGTTGTAGATAATATTAAGTGCCTGTTTTGAAGTATGATTGAAGTTGCTTTTGAAAGTGATTTTCGTTCAGAATTGTATTAAAATAATATATTTTTTATTTTTAAAACATTATTTTTGACATCAGTATATGAAAATGATATAAAAACATCATTTTTTTTAAAAAATATATATATATTTTCAAAAACGCTTATCAAACACATTTCCAAACACCCCTTTTACAAATCAAGTTCTAAGACAAATATCAGAACCTCAATCCTCTACCGATAATGCTGCAGATATGGACACCGAGAATAAAGTTGTTATCTGTATATCAAGCCATTGAAAAAAAAGAACATGACATGGAAGAACTTTCAAAATTTGTAGTTTTTGAAATCTCACAAAGCATGTATCTCTCTTATTATACGAACTGTATAATATATAAGTTCAAGATATCAAATATCAATGAAAAAATAAACACAATTCTCATAGTCTCTTGTTTCCCTAGGCATCTACACAAATTAATGGATAAACATAATTAAATTGTTCCTAGATTTAAAAATATCGCAGCAACACCTTCTGAAATTTACAAACCAATAAAAACACATCATATATGCCATACACGAGTTGATTTTATTCATTTTTGTAACAATTTTCTATAATTTAATTTCATACAATAATGTTTTTTAATTCTATGTTATAATATTTTTAAAATTAATCCAAAATTTGAAAAAATCTATTCTAAATTAAAAAAATTAAAAATAATGCCAACAATAATTTAGCTAGACAAAAAATTATTAGTTAATAATCCATTAAAAAAATTAATTACTAACAAAAACTATCAATTTAATCTTACACCAAAACCATTAATAAAAAAAATAATGCAAAAAACCCACAACCAAAAGAAGAAGAAAGAGAAATCTTACCTCAAGCTAATTTTAGCAGTATAAAAAACAAACTTCCCAGCTAGCCCACAGCTATTTTGACACCACCATGAGTTGTGCGCTTGGTTGGCAGCTTCAGATGAAATATAAATAAGCATCCTTCGCTGATAATAAACTTGCCTGCTTCATTATCATTGTGCTTCCCATTATTTTTATTAGCATCAAAATGATGAAGCTTGCCTACATTTCTTTTCTTTTATGTTATTTCCTCCTGGTAAACTACTCCCATGTTGCATCTGATCGGCCTAGACCCTTCAAATCCAATATTTCTATTCCAGCTCTATTCGTGTTTGGAGACTCTTGGGTGGATAATGGAAATGGAAAATATTTGGGTAATCCAAATCCATCTTCTGCATATGGTGTGGATTTTAAAGTAGATAATCGAAGCGAGCCACCAATGGAAAAAACTATGGCAGATTTTATTGGTAAGAATAAAAACACAGACAATCTTGATAGAATATTATGGTATGAAAATTCTATAATGCATTATAGATCTCGTGCCTTTTTTTCCAGAATTTCGAGTGTTTTTTAATATTTTATGGAGTTTTTCACCATATTCCATACAGCACACAAAATGGGATTCTAGATTTTTAACGGAATGTTAAAGGTGATCAAAATTACACGATTATCTGTAAACCTTACCTAAGAGTTTATAATTGATCAAGATATATCAATCATTTTTTAAATGTAAATGCAAATTTTAAATTGCATGAACATTCACGATCCAGGAAACTATTTCATAGGGTTTTATAATTTCCTATCATCTATTATTCATCAGGATTATAATCTATTATTTATCTTTGGAATGTTAAACAATAAACCATATGGTTTTATAATTTCCTATCATCTATTATTCATCAGGATTATAATCTATTATTTATCTTTGGAATGTTAAACAATAATTGCAGCTCGAACTTTTGGAATGCCATGTCTTCCTCCTTTTTTGAGTTTGAAGAAATCGGAAAGCATTCAATTCGGGGCCAATTATGCATCTGCTGGGTGTGGTATTCTTCCCGATATAAAACAATATACATTTGTGAGCGTTTTATCTCTTTACCTTCAACTTTATTATTAGATTGCCAAATTTAGGGCGCGCGCACACACACAAGGAAAGCTTATAGAGTCACTAATTAATCCATACTTGCAAATACTTTTTTAAATTATCTGTAGGTCAATTGCATGGATTTGGACGAACAGATTATGCTGTTCAAGAGTTCCGTGGAGAATTCAAGAAATTCTTTTGACTTGTCAAAGTCTCTTATATTCATCAATATGGGACAAAATGACATGGACCTCAACAAAAAATTGGGGTATGATGCTTCTCCTGACATGGGACAATATCTTGCCGAACCATTATCCAAGCGATTACAGGTAAATATCATATATGATAAAAAGATATTAATCAGCCAAGTTTTGATATTGCGAAGTTATCTTAACATAAACTAATAGATTTCTTTAATTGAATATATAGGTGCTTTATGATCTTGGTGGACGCAAGTTCTTAGTGAGCAATGTCCTTCCACTTGGATGTAGACCATTCTCAATATCTCAAGAAAAACCCACAACACGTTGCGTAGAAAGACTGAACAAACTGGCATCTCAATTCAACAACTACCTTCCTCAGATGTTGGAAGACCTCCAATCCACTCTGCCGGGTTCTAATTTTGTCCTCTTAGATGTCTACAAGGTTTTTGAAGATGTCTTCTCAGAACCTTCTTCGTACGGTAAGTGTTCCTAGCTGGTTGCTGTCTAATGTTTTCCCAGACTTCTTAGACATACATTTTCTTGTAAATGCCTCGCAGGAATTTCTGACATAAGCCATTCTTGCTTTGCGCCATTGATTCCGTGAAGCGATTCCGATTTGTAAGAATGGAGAAGTATGCAGTAACCGAAACCAGTATGCTTTTTTTGACGGAATCCATCCCACTGAAGTAATGAATTCCATAATGATAAGTCGTTGCTTGAAAGAGTCGACTATATGTAAACCGATTAATTTGATGAAACTCATGATGGCTTAACTCACGAGTCATATTTTATTTGTATTTCAATCTTTATTCCAAGACTCATGCAAGTAAGAAACAATATTTGTAATGGCCGGTTATTTTTTTGATGGAACTTCTGAAAGCGTAAATAATGCCTCCATGTAATCTTATATATATAACTAGCAACGATCTTATCTTGATGACGGTCAATGGATTCTTCCTTATGCATCTACACAAATTAATGGATAAACATAATTAAATGGTTCCTCGATTTAAAAATATCTCAGCAACACCTTATGAAATTTACAAACCAACCAAACCACATCATATATGCCATAAAAAGTTGATTTTATTCATTTCTATAACAATTTTCTATAATTTAGTTTCATACAATAATGTTTTTTAATTCTATGTTATAATATTTTTAAAATTAATCCTAAAATTTAAAAAATCTATTCTAAATTAAAAAAAATAAAAATAATGCCAATAATAATTTAACTAGACAAAAAATTATCAGTTAATAATCCATTAAAAAAATTAATTACTAACAAAAACTATCAATTTAATCTCACACCAAAACCATTAATAAAAAAATA
This sequence comes from Salix udensis, assembly GCA_029204005.1. Taxonomy (NCBI): domain Eukaryota; kingdom Viridiplantae; phylum Streptophyta; class Magnoliopsida; order Malpighiales; family Salicaceae; genus Salix; species Salix udensis. The sequence continues at coordinate 5,352,507 of CM055035.1, forward strand.
TTGCAAAAAACCCACAACCAAAAAAAGAAGAAAGAGAAATCTTACCTCAAGCTAATTTTAGCAGTATAAGAAAAAACTTCCCAGCTAGCCCACAACTATTTTGACACACCATGAGTTGTGCGCTTAGTTGGAAGCTTCAAATGGAATATAAATAAGCGTCCTCTGCTGATAAGAAACTTGCCTGCTTCATTATCATTGTGCTTCCCATTATTTTTATTAGCATCAAAATGATGAAACTTGCCTACATTTCTTTTTTAATTATTATTTAAAATGCACTTGTATAGAGTATAACTAGTTAAATGCCCGCACTACGTTGCTGGTGTTGTGCGGGCGTAGCAAATACTTTTTACAACTGTTGAGATTAAAATATAATAATTTAACATGTAAAGTTTGATATAATAAAAGAGATCAACATGCTCTATCATAACAACAGTAAAATCAAAGCTTTACTTAAATTATCATTGGTATTACTGTCAAAATAATAAACATTATTAAAAAAACCTCAGCATAAAAATAAAAATAAAAAAGCATGTAAGAACAAAAACTAAAATTATTATTATTATTATTATTATTATTATTATTATTATTATTATTATTATTATTATTATTATTATTATTATTGCTTTAATAACGTGAAGAAAATGAAATTAAATCAAAGGTGGAAAAAAAAGCCTAAGAACAATAACAAAAGAGCAAATAAAAAAATAAAATAAATCATAAAAAAAATAAAAATTATTGACTCAAAAAAAAAATTGACTTGAAAATTTAAATTTTTTATTGCATTATGTTGGGGGCTGAGCAAACAGTTTTTATAATTGTTGGGATTAAAGAAATTAATAGGATTTCTGGTCCAAAATTAAAATATAATATTTATATCTGCAAAATTTAATATAATAAAACAGATAACCACTCTCTATTATAAAAATAGTAACATTGAAGTCTTAACATTTAAAACTATCATTGCAGTTACTGTCAAAACAATGAAAATCATCAAATTATCCCGAGAGAAAAAAACTTAAAAACATTATCAAAAGTGTAAGTAAGAAATATAACTAAAATTCTTCTTCTTCTTCTATTTATTATTATTATTATTATTATTATTATTATTATTATTATTATTATTATTATTATTATTATTATTATTATTATTATTGTTATTGTTATGTTAATAATGAAAAAAAGCACAAAAATATATGAAAGATTAAAACAATCCAAATAACTTTAACAAAAGATTAAACAAAAAAATACAATAAAAACTTATGGGGTAAAAACATTTATTTGACATGAAAATATAAAAAACAAACCAATAAACAAATAAAAGAAAGAGCAAATAAAAAAAATCAAATAAATGATAAAACAAAACATAAAAATTATTAACTGGAAAAAAAGTATTTGACTTGAGTAAGCAATTTCTATAATTGTCGGGATTAAAGAAAGTAATAGGATTGGTGTTCGAAAATTAAAATATAATATCTATATATGCAAAATTTAATATAATAAAACAGATCATCACACCCTATTATAAAAACAACAACATCGAAGTGTCAACATCTAAAATTATCATTGCTATTATTGTCAAAACAATAAAAATTATCAAATTATCCCGAGAGAAAAAAACCGAAAAACATTCACAAAAGAGTAAGCAAGAAAAATAACTGAAATTATTATTATTATTATTATTATTATTATTATTATTATTATTATTATTATTATTATTATTATTATTATTGTGTTAATAATGGATAGAAAACAAAAATAAATGAAAGGCTAAAAAAATCCCAATAAGTTTAACAAAAGATAAAAAAAACAATATGAGGTAAGAAAAATTCATCTAACTTGAAAAAAATAATAAAAAAAACCAATAAAAAAACTAAAAGAAAGATCAATTGTCTGTAGGTCAAGTAATTAATCCATACTTGCAAATACTTTTTTAAATTATCTGTAGGTCAATTGCATGGATTTGGACGAACAGATTATGCTGTTCAAGAGTTCCGTGGAGAATTCAAGAAATTCTTTTGACTTGTCAAAGTCTCTTATATTCATCAATATGGGACAAAATGACATGGACCTCAACAAAAAATTGGGGTATGATGCTTCTCTTGACATGGGACAATATCTTGCCGAACCATTATCCAAGCGATTACAGGTAAATATCATATATGATAAAAAGATATTAATCAGCCATGTTTTGATATTGCGAAGTTATCTTAACATAAACTAATAGATTTCTTTTATTGAATATATAGGTGCTTTATGATCTTGGTGGACGCAAGTTCTTAGTGAGCAATGTCCTTCCACTTGGATGTAGACCATTCTCAATATCTCAAGAAAAACCGATAACACGTTGCGTAGAACGACTGAACAAACTGGCATCTCAATTCAACAGCTACCTTCCTCAGATGTTGGAAGACCTCCAATCCACTCTGCCGGGTTCTAATTTTGTCCTCTTAGATGTCTACAAGGTTTTCGAAGATGTCTTCTCAGAACCTTCTTCGTACGGTAAGTGTTCTTAGCTGGTTGCTGTCTAATGTTTTCCCAGACCTCTTAGACAGACATTTTCTTGTAAATGCCTCGCAGGAATTTCTGACATAAGCCATTCATGCTGCGCCATTGATTCCGCGAAGCAGATTCCGATTTGTAAGAATGGAGAAGTATGTAGTAACCGAAACCAGTATGCTTTGATGGAATCCATCCCACTGAAGTAATGATTCCATAATGATAAGTCGTTGCTTGAAAGAGTCGACTATATGTAAACCGATCAATTTGATGAAACTCATGATGGCTTAACTCACGAGTCATATTTTAATCTTTATTCCAAGACTCATGCAACAAGAAACACTATTTGTAATGGCCAGTTACTTTTTGATGGAACTTGTTAAAGTGTAAATAATGCCTCCATGTAATCCTATTGCCAATCCTATATGTTTATATATATATATAGTAAAATACCATATTAGTAAATTTATATTGATAATAATCAATATACTGACTTTGATATAATTCATCCTTATCGAAAAGGAAACAACTAAATTTTCTTAAACTTGTAGTGCTTGCAATGATTATTTGAAGGCATTATAACTATAATAACTTGTAATTTATGAATTAACTTACAATATTTATTAGTTAATAAACAAATGTATTTTTTTATGAGGTAAACCTGTGATGCTAGATGAGTGTCTTCTTGTAGGGGAGGAGACAACCTAACATATTAGAGTGGTGGAGCTTTGCACCGAAAATATTTTGTAAAAACTTTGAAGCTTTTTGAAAAGTGATTTGACTAGATATACCTGTTGAAAAGTTTTTTGTCGTATTCTGTCGACATATTACTTTAGGCTGCAACATGAAATAGTTTTGTAAAGGCCAGAGTTTGGATAGGACATAAGTGAGCCAAATATCAGTTTTTTTATATACAAATAATGCTTAGGGTTTTGGGACAGGAGGCAGAACGCCATAACAATCATCTTCATTGTCTTCCTCGAATTGGGAGAGAGAATTGGAGTCTTGAGATTATAAAATATGTTACATAATTCTAACCTATTCTTCCTAAGCTCTTAAAGTTGCAAGAAGAGCATAAGCATGAGATTTGCGAGCCAAGAATTTCAATTGCAGATGAGGATCAATGATGGAGGATGATTGAAAATATTAAGGCTAATTACCATGATAACAAGATTTTTGTTCTTGCCAAATATTGTGGGTTGTAAATGCTAGCATATTTTGAGCCATCATAATAGAAGGATAAGAACTTCCCTTCAAGCTACAGATTCACGAGATGATCTCAAACCAAGAATGATGGATGTGAGCAAAATGATATTTAGCATATAGCTATTGCCAAATGTAATATGAGAAAGCACAAACAGAGAAAATATGATTAATAGTTTCCGAACAAACTCCATATAGGTGACAACAAGAGGCTTGAATCGAATCATATGCTATAAGCTTATCCTAGGTGTATAGGGCATTACCGATAGAGAGCCATAAGATAAAAGAGGAACGATGTATAAGATGTTTAAGCCAAACAATCTCTCACTAATCCACCTTACTAAAAGCATGACGAATAAAGTTAGAACAACTATAATGATCAATAAAGTTAGAACACCTATAATGGAGAAAAGGCCTATTCGAGTGTCATTTCAACTCATATAATCACATTGAGTATCATCTGGGTAGAAAGTGAGGAGGGTACAACTAATGAGATCAATCCATTTTGTAGACCTAGTGGGAGGCCATAACCAATCCCTACCCTTAATGATGCAACTAACCTTCACGGTCTACCAAAGCCCGAGTCCATAATGATTCTATCTTTAAAAACCTTTACAAGTGCACCCACTAGATGCCAATTATCAAACCATAATGATGTGGAATGATCATGCTTTAATGTTATTGCCTAGTTCCAAAGCTCTAGGTTATTATTCCCAAGGCCACCTTAATCTTTTGGCATACAAACTTTATCCCAAGCCACCTATACATCATTTAAGGCTTATTTGGGAGAGCGGTTGCGATAGTTTTTTAAAATGCTTTTCATGCTGAAATACATCAAAATGATATTTTTTTATTTTTTAAAAATCATTTTTGACATCAGCACATCAATATGATCTAAACACATTAAAAAAAATCATTTAAAATGCCAATTTTGTTTTTTGAAATTTGGCAAAACACCGGTTGCACCACCCATCCAAACAGGCTATTAGATTAAGACAATACTACTTTTCCATAAAAAGAATCTCAACAAGGAGTTGGTTTCTATATGATCATTTCGTGAAGGATGAAGAAAAATGACAATAAACCTAGATAGAGAAAATTGATTGATTTGATAAGCTACAGTCTAACCACGTGGGAGAGGGTAACATGAATCCATCTTCTGGCTCTAGCTATAATATGGTCAATTAGCATTGTGCAATCAACCAAAGAAAAATTTGTAGAGATAAGACGCACACCGAGGTATCTCAATGACAATATTCCTTCCTTACACCCAAAAAAATCCAAAAGTTGAAGTTTAAAGATCATTCACACCAGCTAAGAGGATATTAATCTTTTCAAGATTTGGGGACAAACATGAGATTTGCTGAAGTTGATTAAGAAAATCATGGATAGAGAAAAAAGTGTTAACATTAGCATGACAGCAGAACATCAAGTCATTAACAAAACATAAATGAGTGATGTGCTCCTTGTCACAACGCTAATGGAATTTAAATATATTATCTCTAATCAATCGACCGAATAAGCAAGATTTCCTTCACAGAAACCACAAAGAGAGATGTTAATGAACTAAGAACAATAAAAATATGAGAAGAAAAGAAGATGAAAAGAGAATGACATACCTAGTTCGGGTGGAGGAAAAGAAAAGATAAAAGAAATATTGAACAAAGAGAGCATGAGGAAGAAAAAGATGAAATGCCCATAATTGTCAATACCGTTCAGGTCGACGTTCTGGTTTTACAATTGGAACGGAATGTTCTGGTTTTGAAGAGTTCCGGCCTGCCGTTTCAGGGTTGTACTGTGCATATATAATTATATATATATATATGAAAGAAATAAAATATTAATTTAACAAGAATAATTAAAATTCAAGATAAATTAACTTTAAATTATACAATACAAACAAAAAGTCAAACAAACATAATCTCAAAATTAGAAACATCTCTAAAATTCCAAAATATTATGAAAGTAAAATATTCTAAAATAAAAGAAATATAAATCAAACATCTTCTACATCATTAATATAAAAATAAGAATCTTGATCTTGCGGTGGAATATAAGGAAAGTCATCAACTAGACATTCCAATAGTTGGTCATTTCCACCAAGCTCATTCTTCATCATATAAATTTAAAGTAAACAAAGGTGCTTCAATACTCTCCCAACTTATATCCTCTCCATCAAGAAGATTGGGTTCTTCACAAATCCATTTATTTAATAGATCAATATTATCAAGGCTAATGGGATCTAAAACATTCTTGTTTTGCTCAAATTCCTACAAAGAATAAACACGAAAGAAATTCAAAAAATATTATCAATGTAATAGAAAATAATTATTAATATAATAGTATTATCAATGTAATAGAAAAATAATTATTAATGTAATAGAAAAAAAATTCAACAGTATAGTCTTTTATTTTCCACAAGGTCATGCCACTCTTAATTTCGTATCTCCCTTGAAATTTTATATATATATATATATATAATTTTGAACCCATTTTTAAATTGATTTCATTTCCTTTTAAAGGACAAACATATATATAATTTTGAACCCATTTTTAAATTGATTTCATTTCCTTTTAAAGGACGATTGTTTGTCCTTATAAACTTTTGCAGTTGCCGAGCACTCTCAAATTCTCAATCCCCTGTCAATTTCCCTCAAAAAAATCCCTTCTCTCATCTTGAAGGTCTACGCCAAGATCGGCTTCGTCCCTTTGCCACTATCAAATTTCTTGCTAACCCTAACACTGATGAGGTCTACGCCAAGATCGGCTTAGTCCCTTTGCCAAACACCGACCTTGATTTAGCTCACGATAGGGGACTTTGATTTTGATTATTGCACAGAAAAAGAAGGGTGTGGCTTGGAACATTTGACACAGCTGAAGAGGCAGCCAAAGCCTACGATGAAGCAACGGTGTTGATGAGTGACCGTAGCACCAAAACAAACTTCTCGGTGGTTGCAAATCAAACAAGAAATGGTCAGAACTCTCAATCCCCTATTGTTTTGTTGATTTTTGAGCCCGGAACGGCACACCCGGAACAGAAAAACCGAGGTGTTCTGGCTGGAATTTGGCCGAAATTTCCGGAACGGGCATGAATAAAAACCAAGACAAAATCAACGTCGTTTCGTCCCGGATTTCTTACTGGCATGGCACACGTTCCGACCGGAACGACACAGAATTAACAACTTTGGAAATGCCTGTGTGTGTTGATTTT
>CM055035.1:5359916-5462688 GCA_029204005.1 Salix udensis
GGTCTTTTAAAAAATGAATATATTTAATTATACCATCGGTGAAGTCAAATGAAAATCTAAAAGTTATATATTTTTTTCAAAAAACCCCATGTTCGGTAATAGTGTTGGAAAAAAAATATCGGTTTTTTGGGAAGTGGAACAATTCCCTTGACTATTGTAAAATATCAATGAAAATAATCCCTTGTCGATGTTAAAGCAATTTTTAATGCAAGACTTTATCTAAATTCTCTATTTATCCATATTGAAAATATTTAGAACAACTACATGCACAACGCAATAACACCAATGATAATAATGTTTCACATCATAACTTTTACAATCTTATTGGAAACAAATAGGTATACCGATGTTAAATACTGTGCAAATGACAACATAAAAATACTTGACTAGTTGTCAAGGACTATCACCAATAACATGTTATTGACTTTATAGATTGTTAGAGAATAATATAAATCATATTTCTGGGGTCTCACCTAATAACTTAAGCTCTTAGGTGAGATGGTTCCTTAACATGATATTTCAATTGAAAAATTCTAGCCCTTAGCTAAGAATTAATTGAAATATTTCAGCCCTTAGCTGAAGAACAAAGAATTGTGGAGATCAAGGGGTAAAATCTAAGATAACTTTATTGTCATCCCTCTAATTGTATTTATAGAAGAAATCAAAGGCATTACAAGAACCCTTATCAAACACAAACTCTTAAACTTATCTTATTATAGATAAGATTTAAACTAGAAGTATAAAAGAACAATCAAAACACATCACTAAATGATGGAATTAAATGACTAAAATTAATAAAAAAAAAAAAAAACTTATCACTAATTTGTAGCAGAATTGGAACCAAATTCTTCAACACTCCTCCTTGGTTCCAAGGCTGCACATATCTATCTTCTCCTTTAGCTCTTTAAATTTGTCTCTTTGTGGGAGTTGATTGTCACTCTCCACTATCTCCCCATAAATCGAAAGCGTTCAGGTATGTCTCCATTTTTACAACTCTAATACCATAATTCAAACCTGTGAATGATGGTGATTTGATAGGAAAACTTGTGATCCATTCCATTGAAATAATACTCTGCTCATACTCTCGGTTTTTACCTCATAAAAACCTTCAAAGCCCTTAACTTTGATTTCCCTTAAAACCTCACTTTTAAACCCTTCAAAGCCCTTAGCTTTGATTTTCCTTAAGACCTCACTTTTAAACTTTGGTGTTTCACACAATCCCTTCAAAGATCCTAGTAGTGCTCTGATACCATGTTAAAGTAATCATTTCACCTAAAAGCTTAAAGCTTTTAGGTGAGTTGGTTTCTTAACATGGTATCAGAGCTTTGTTGACCTAGCGGTTACGAGTTCGAATCTCACCACCCATCATTCTAGTTGATAAAAATCAAGCACAAGATAGTGTGGGTTTGTGTGCAAGTTTTCAAGCTCAAAAGACTTTTCACTTGAGAGGGTGTGTTAGAGAATAATATAAATCATATTCTGGGGTCTCACCTAATAGCTTTAAAGCTTTTATGTGAGATGATTCCTTAACATAGATAAATTCAGCCTTGTCATCAAGCCAATTAAGATCAGATTTGTACTCAACTCTTTCTATAACTATTTATTTGCTCCAACCATAAGGTTTTATTCATCCAGATTTTCCAAATCATGTGTGTTGCCTCAAGAAAAAGCTTCTATGGTCTTCATTGAGCTCCTAGAGCTTTCTCTTACTTTATTGAATCCTTATAATTTTATGGTCTTCAAGGGTTACAAAACAGACACTTCTTTGCCATGCACTTTTTATAATGATGACCTACATTTATTTTTCTGGGTTTAGATGAAACTTATCATTGTTGGTTCAGATTATAGTGATTGCTTGATTTATATGTCAATTGTCACTTCATTTTCTTGTCAAGGATTTGGGTTACTTGTCATTTTATTTTGGAACGAAAACTATACAATATGGCAGAGATCTTATTCTCACACAGAAACTACATTACTGACCTTTCGTGTAAAGTCACGCTAGATAAAGTTAAACCATATGCCAAATACATGATCATAATTAACATGCTTTGTGTCTTTGAAGATCCTTAACTGTACCGGAGCACTGTTGGTTCTTATTGTGTGTTTCATGGAGAAAACCTCATTTCCTAAAGCTGCAAGCAACAGCAGACAACTGCTTATGGCAGCAGTACAGAGCTAGACACAGATTCAATAATGGAACAACATATTTTTCTTCCAATCTTGTTTTCCATGCATGAATAAAACACATTGAAAATTATTTTCACTACGTTCGTGATCAAGTTCTCCAAAAAAAAAAAAAAGCTCACGGTATTTTTCTTGTCTACACGAGATTACCATTGGATGCTGCTCATTTTCATATGTTACGAAGCAACCTTCATGTGCAGGAACTGCCCATGTAGTTGATTGAGGGGGCATATGGAAGGATTTGAATCTCACTAAAATTATGTAGCAGATAATGATAAAGCCAAATATCAGAACCTCAATTCTTTACTGATAAAGCTGCGGAAATGGACACAAAGAATCAAGTAGTTAACAGCATATTAAGCAACAAAAAAGGTTTTCCCAAACATCACAAAATATTTGTCTTATATCAACTGCATGATATATAATTTCAAGTTGTGCATAAGAAACATAGTTTTCATTTTGTCTCTTGTTTGCTTTTACACTTAAGGGTGGCCAGTGCGCTTTCTTTGAACTTCGAGCATAAAAAACCTGGTCTTGCTAGATGACAAGATTGTTTTCCCCTAGTGAATAGAGGTGGGTGGAAGAATTCAAAAATACGACCATTTCAATTCTGTTGCTGTCGATTGAAGCTCCCAAAGAGTTTTTTCAAATAAATGACCAAAGCTTTTTTTTTTTTTTGGTTGCTGTAACTTGAAGTTAGTGATTTATTAATTTGGTGAGTGACAATTACGTGCTGCCTAATTTCGCTATTACAGAATGTCACTCACGCTTGGTTATTTTGAACACATTCTCATTATCTCTTGTAATCCGATAGCTAATCACAATAATTTATTAACTTCGTCGGCAAAGTTGTATGGTGTTTTGGAGGAATATGCGTGAAGGGTCTGATGTTGGGAACAAATTATAATCACCTTCGATCCAGTTGATTTTGAGGAAATTGAAATTAAACTAGAGGAGTATATATATATATATATATAATACTATACGAGTCGGTAAACCATCTTATCTGGAAAAAGTAAGCACTTGCTACACGAAGTTTTCTTGTTTTTTTTGTACGACTGGCTACAAGTTGTGCTATTAAGAAAAAGAATACTTGGGAATATGCCTATCTAGTGACTTGGTAATCTACACCCAATAAATTAATGAATTTCTGAACTTGTCAAAGTCGAGAGAAAGTATTATATATTGAAGGCATGCATCTGGTCGTTCGTCTAGAGTTTTAAGGGTTTTGAAGAGCTCCAAATGCCATTCATTTAACGTTGCCCATTATTTGAAAAGAAGTTTCCACCCGGCCAGCTGCATATCGTAGCAGATTAAGTTCTTATATTATAATGGGACCGAGGGATTTGTTATCGTGTCATTTTCATAGGTCTATTTCACGTGCAAGGAAGGTATATTTTGGGACTAGTCTTAACTAGAAACTAGTAGTGGGGATCGAAGTTGTACCCATTCAACGAATTGAAAAGGAATATATGGTGTTCGAACTTGACTTGCAGGGTTAAAACAAAGAACTAATCACATTGCTACTTGTGTATAGCCCAGCAGAACTACCTTGAAAGTCGACAGTTGTGCATGACTTTGATGTACATGTAACACGTTGCCTAAAGATAAAAAATATCGTTAAGTAATTAATTCATCTTAAAAGTTAAACTGTTTAGTGAGGCTCAATAATATGATTTATATTATTCTCTAACATACTTTCTCAAGTAAAAGTTCTTTGAACTTGAAACTTACACATATATCCACAAGGGTGGTGAGATTCGAACTTGTAATCGTTGGATCAATAAAGTTTTAATACTATGTTAAGAAACCGATTCACCTAAAAACTTAAACTGTCAAGTAAAGCTCCATAATATGACTTATATTATTTTTCTAATATTGTTTGTTTCAAAGCAAAAGATTTTTTAGCAAGGCATCTACCTATATGTAACAGGAGAAGATCAAGTCCTTTTTGGGATTTGAGAAATAACAAGGATTTAATTACCACAAGTTAAATTTGAGATAATGAAGCTGACGTGGCTGTTTCATATTGGGTAGGTGGTCCTTATATTTGCGTACATCTTGTGGACTTGGTTCACAAAGAAACTTGTCTGTAGTATTGTAAAAGGGGTGGAATCCTTCTCGTTTTCTTCTCCTCTCTAGCTAGCTAGTTCATCTATATAAACATATTTCGATTTTGGAGAGTTCACGAGGCTTGTGGAGGAAATGGAGAGAGGTTATATAGTTTTGCTGATGGTTTTGATCATTGCAACAGGAAGGGGAGAGGGACAACTGGTGGAAAATTTCTACAGCTCTAGTTGTCCGAACGTGGAAGAGATAGTGAGTCAGGCTGTTTCCACAAAGTTTAGCCAGACATTCACTACAATCCCAGCAACTCTTCGTCTGTTTTTTCATGACTGCTTTGTTACGGTACGTTCTTTTCATCTAGATAGTTCATACCCTTGAAGCATTCTCCTTTAAATGATCATCATGGAGGGAAAGTTGTCTTCTTTGATTCGACAACTAGACAGTTACAATTCAGATTTTTGTTTCTAGTTTTTGTGTTTTTTATTTTTTCCCTGCTTTGTTTTTTGTGTCTTTGGGCTGTAGGGTTAGTTGTTGAAATGGGTCGTGATTGGAGGTTAGTACATGAAAGCTACAAAACCATTGACTAGATAAAACAAACACAAAATATTACATGGGCACGTATCATTTTCCAACCACTGAATTGTTTAAGAATCCTGGTCAAATATACATACATACATATTTATTTATTTATTGATTCATGCTAATCTCATCGGTGGAATTTGAAGCAAATTTTATCGGCTGGTCATCATGTATGGAAAGTCTATTGTACCCTTGTTGAATAGTTTGTCCCAAAAAATAGTCCTTCATAACTTGAACTCTTAGGTGGACTAGGCTCTCAAAACTGAGATCACTTGTATATTTGTTTTGTTTTTGTTCTTCACAGGAGGCCTAATGGTAATTGATAATCAGGAAAAATCCATCGCATGTTGTAACATTGCTCTCGATTCCTCTAAACAAATTAAAGCAAGCTCAAAGTATTCACAAATGGCCAAACACCATGCTATATTAGTGGTTGGCCACAGGCAATACCTTCTCTGTTTTGGTCCCTTGAATTGCAACCGGCACATTCCTTCATCAGGGCTAATAATTCAGAATCCCAACATGAAAATAACTTTAATTTGATTTGATTTGAGCGATATACTGCATGATTTCAACAGGGTTGTGATGCTTCCACCATGGTTTCTTCACCAAATGGAGACGCGGAGAAGGACGCCCCAGACAATCTTTCTCTAGCAGGAGATGGATTTGATACCGTGGTGAAGGCAAAACAAGCAGTGGATGCAGTTTGCCCCAAAGTAGTCTCTTGTGCAGACATTTTAGCTTTAGCTGCTAGGGATGTTGTCGTCCTGGTAAGAAATTCACAGACCAGAACAAGTTCTTACAGTATTTCTATTTCGAAAGAGAAACTAACTTAATCTCTGTTAAGTAACCATTTCATCTAAAAACTTAAGTTTGTAAGTGAGACCCCATAATATGATTTATATTATTCTCTAACACACCTCCTCAAGTGAAAATCTTTTGGACTTGAAACTTGCACAGACCCACATCACCTTGTGCTTGGTTTTTATCAAATAAAATGGGGGTGGTGAGATTCGAACTCGTGACCGCTGAGTAAACAAGACTCGATACCATGTTAAGGAACCATCTCACCTAAAAGCTTAAGTTTGTAAGTGAGACCCCATAATATAATTTACATTATTCTCTAACAATCTCTGGTTTTAATGCGATCGAAACTCAGGCTGGAGGTCCTTCATTCAATGTAGAATTAGGACGTCGTGATGGCATGGTTTCTAAAGCATCACTCGTGAAAGGAAATTTACCAGAGCCCGAGTTCACACTTTCTCAACTCAACGCCATGTTCGCTAAACACAACCTCAGCCAGATTGATATGATCGCACTATCAGGAGCCCACACATTAGGCTTCTCCCACTGCAACCGCTTTGCGAAAAGACTCTACTCATTTTCCTCATCCTCTCCCGTTGATCCTTCTCTAAACGCAGATTATGCCCAGCAGCTGATGAGTGCCTGTCCTAAAGATGTAGACCCCAGCATCGCCATTGACATGGATCCTGAAACCCCACGAACCTTTGACAATGTTTATTACCAGAATTTGGTTTCTGGTAAAGGGATTGTTCACTTCAGATGAGGTTCTGTTTAGCGATCCAGCTTCTCAGCCAACTGTCAGTGATTTTGCTCAGAGCTCAGGCGATTTTAGTGGAGCTTTTCGCGACTGCTATGAGAAAGCTTGGAAGGGTGGGAGTTAAGACGGGTAGCCAAGGAAGCATCAGGACAGACTGTACAGTCATTGGTTCTTGAAAATTCAATTTGTTGTTGCGAGTACAGCCATGTGCAGAGAATAACTGGTGAACTCCTATTGAATCACTCTGTTGAACACTTGAACTTCGAAGTTTTGAAGTTATAATAATAAGTGTATTTGTTTTTTTGTTTATTAATTAAGTTGCTTTCATTATCTCTGTTCGACTTGGTTTAAGACGCATGACTCATTAAACAATATAACACATGTCGATATCACAGAAAAATATCTTTTTAATATTTAGACAACAAAATAAAAAATAAATGAAGATGGCGGCTAAAAATGGTTGTGTGGTTGAGCTTCCAGCTAAAAATGATGACGGCTACGAAAGTTATTATGTTTTGGGAAGGGTAATTGTGGTTGTTTTTAAAAATATTTTTTATTTAAAAATATATTAAAATAATATTTTTTTTTATTTTTAAAATATTATTTTTAATATTAACACATCCATGTTGTCGACTTATGGTTCAACCAGGTGGGGGTAAAGCTTCATCCATGTGTGGGATAGTGCGTGTTGTCGACATTGGGTCTAGGGATTTTTTTGCTGTCAATTTTAAGAGATATGGAATGAGGTGGAAAGAGTTTTTTTTGGTATTTTATTTATTTAGTTTTTGTAATAGCTCCCATTTTGTGTGTGGTACAGCTAAATATAAAAGGTGTGAGTGTTTTAATGTGTAGTCTATTATAGCATGTGAGGTCATTTAGGGCATATTTAGGAGGACGGTTGCGGTTGTTTTTAAAAGTGCTTTTTCATTTAGAAATACATCAAAATAATATTTTTTTTATTTTTTAAAAATCATTTTTGACATCAGCACATCAAAATAATTTAAAAACACCAAAAAAAATTCATTTAAAATAAAAAAAAAAATCAAATTTTGAAACGGCGGTACAACCGCCCTCCCAAACAGGCTTTTATTGTGGACTTAAACAGTGCGTAGACACTTTTACCCTTAATGAACCCCGGTACTGTGATGTTGTTGGGTGAGGGCGATTTTTTGGGTTTTTGCTCTCTTATGTTTCTGTGTTGACAGATTATTTAAAAAAGCTTTACGGGTAGAGAGCATGGACGTTGTGTGTGCCCTTGGGTGGCAGATATATCAGTACGTGGTGAGTGACTTTTTCCCCTTCCCCTCTTCTCTCTCTTCTCTGTACGTAGGGATTCAAATTAGATAAAATTTATTTAATTTATTTGATTTTTTATCTTTTATAATTACTATGTTTTTAATTATTTTTTGTCAAAATATTTTGTTTTTTTAATTCTGTAGGGCATTTTAATGATTTTAATTGTTTGGATAGTAATGTTGATAATATTTTTAATTGTTATAGTCATGATAATGATGGTAATGTAGGGATGACTTTTTCAATGGATTTTTTTTTAGATAGAAAATGAACTATTTATTTTTATTATTTGGTTATTATAGGTGTTTTCACAATTTATATTCTGTTAATTGTGTTTTAATTTAAGTTGAATTATAAAATAAACTAATCCTAATATAGTGAATTTGATAATTCAGGTATCTGAATCTTCTTGCTTTTTTAATAATAATGATAATTGTATGTTGGTTATTTAATTGAAACCAACTTAAAAGAAAAATTTATATCGATTTAAATTCATATATTTTATAGGAAACTTACACTCCACATGAAATTATTATTTAGCTCAAATTTATATTATAATAAAAAAATTACACAATTAATATTTTTTACATTGAAAAAAATATAGTCCTAGCCGCGACGAAGCGCGGGTAAATGGCTAGTATATAGGCAAAACCAAAAGGGTTGTTTTTTTCTTTTAACTTTTGGTCTTCTTGTCTAAATATTTTTATATTTTTCATTTTTCTTATATTGTTTAATTTCTTGTACGAGTTTTTTTGGTCTTTTGAATCTTTAGGTCATATAGGTTTTACCCACGTGCTTGATTATATCTTGATTGCACAACCTGAATCTTTAGACAATAGATTAAGTTATGCTCGGTTAACCATCATTTTGAAAAGTGACAACCTTTCTTGGCTATGATGTTTCCTCCTGTGAGATAATGCACCTCAATTTGTGGTATGTTTTCACCATTACCCACTCATTTTATTTTGATGGAGAAGCAATGTTATGTTATTCTTTCTTTTCTAGAAGAGTTCATCAAATCATATATTTTAAATGATTATTGCAAATTGCTCTTTGGGCACTCGAGGTTATGCAACAAAATTTCAAGTGTCATAACCATATTTTAAAAAATTGCATGCATTCTAGTCTTATTGTTGTAAAGAAATCAAGAGATGTAACTTTAAAAATGCTTATTTGATCATCACCACATGATATGTCATTCAATTGTAAGATGTAACTTTTGTGCATATTTTGTTGTGAATTGATAGGGTAAAGTTTGACAAAGAAGTGTTGGCTTAAAATTAGGATATCTATGGCTCAAATGAAGTTTTCCCTTTTCTTGATGGCAAGAATTTATCCAATGTAAGCTTGAAACAATATCGTCTTGATTTCTTAGTATTCTCAATGATATAAAAAAAGATAATTTTGATCTTTTTTATTGAGGTAGGATTGAAACTGGTAAAGGTGCGTTGTGAGGTGATGTTTAGTTTTCTTGAGTTTCAAGGTAAGAGTAAGAACTTTAGGTTTTGCTTTATCCCATGTTGAGCACTTGTTTTGTTAGTGTGAATAATAATGAGCAACTTTGTTTGCAATGTCATGGCTCTTAAGAAAACATTATTTTTGTATTTTAAGAAAACCATTTATTAGTTCAATTACTTGCTTGATTAGAAAGGACTTTCATATGCATGCAATGAGGCTATGACTCTTAACTATGAAAGAAAGAGATTTGTAGGCTTAAAAAGTATTTCGAGATTTTAAAGCCTTAAGATCATTGCCATTGTGTCTTTTCTTTTTTTTTGAATCGTGTTTATTTGATTCACCTTTTTTCTTTTGAACTTAACTTAATCATTTTTGTTTTTCATTAGGGCATGCCCCTCAATAACTTCTTGGGTTTTTTGGATTTTCTACAACAAATTATCAATCTTTGGTCTTTGAATTATTTTGCCTTTAATACAAGGGTGTGATCCTAGTTTGGGATTGATATTCGATTATTAGAATTTTCCATTTCCCCCTTAATATGGGGTGTAATATTAGAAAGGGTTGTTAGAATTAAAAACAATATTCAAACTTTAATGGGGACCACAAGTGATACAATTTAGAATGTGAAGAGACAACAAAAATGACCTTTCATCATTTCAAGCACAGATGGTTAGAACCAATAAATTTTGTTGTTGTTCAACATGATGACTTGGAACTTTTACATAAAACTTATGTTTTTGTGAATCAACATCTGGAAATTTCAAACTACTTAAGATTATACATAAAACTCAAATATAGCCTAAGAGACTTCAAAATGTAAAGCATGTTTTTCCTTAATTTTGCAAAGTTGTTTGGTCACCTTAAAATGAAAAATTGATTGAATGATTCATTTGTCACCTTACAAAAAGGTGTTTAAATGTTATTTCTAGTCAACATTAAATTTTATTTTTAAAATCAAAAGGTAAAATTCATTTTTTCAAGATTATTTTGGAAAAAAGTGCTTACAAAATTGATGTTGTGAAAATGTTGTGAAAAAAACCCATGAAAGATAGTATTGAAAATCAACTTTATAAGTTTCAAGAAGAAAATAGTTGTTTTTAGCATCTTACCAAACATATCTTGAGGTTCAACCATTTCTACCATCATATTTATCCAATCTTGGACAATAATATAATGTCAAAGTTATTACTTTCATAAAAATATCTTTTGATTTCAAAACAACAAGAAGACTGAAAAAGACATATTTCATTGAGATATGCAATGCAATCCTAAAATGAAAATGCAAAATAGTAAAGTTTGACACATACCATACTTACTCTCAGGTCAAGTTCCCTAACAAGATATGTGTCTTATGAATGTTTACCAACCATTTTTCATGATGATGGTTTGATGATAATGTCATCATCTTAATTTGTCCCTTGCTTATTAGCTTTCAAACTTGATATTTAAAATTCTTGCAATTTATGAATGCATGGCCAGGGATCCCATCATGATATTCACATTTTTCATTTGGACTTTACCACCTAGAGAATGATGGTTGTAAGGGATCTAATAAAAATATACTCGATGTTCTAAAGATGACGGTGAGTATTTTTTTAAATGGTAAAGGTATATCATTTTTTTACAAAGGTGTGGGAGAAATAGGTGATGTGATTTCCAAGATGAATGAATGGGATGTTGAGGTATAAAATGATTTTGACATGTATATCTTAGATGGAATTCCCCTTTTCAACTCATTTCTCTATCACTGCAATGAATCTTACTATTGAATTCCCTGATCCTTCCCACTTTCAAGTCTTACTAAAATCTTTTTACAACAACCACTACTTCTTTAAATAGATTGATGAGTTACAAATCATGTAACAAAAACTTTTAAATATTATAAAGGTGATAATTAACCCTTGTTTTTATCCACGAAACAAGTGAATTTGTTATTTTGCACACCATAAAGAATATTCCCTAGCCTAATGAACCATATTATTTGAAGTTTAAATTTGTGTTGCCTCATTTAAAGCATGCTAAATTTTTTATTAGAAGGCATCAATCATATTTCAAAGCCTATAAATCTTTCATACCGAACATTTTAATCAAATTCTCATGAAAAAGACAAAATTAAAAAGCCCAAATTGTTTTGACATTTGTTTCTTGGAAGATATTCAAGTTGAAACAAAGGTCAAGATGTTTTATGTATTTATAGCAAATTATAGTAAATTCTAATGCAAGACATCATGAATCTTTTCATGAGTTCATGATATTGAGGCAAGAATTGCATCTTTGGCTAACCAGACAATCATCTCATACTCTTTTTTTATGAAGGAAAAATCATGAACTTCGATTAATTTGATAAATATATGAAACTCTATTTAGATGAGAGAATACAAAGTGATGAAGGGGCATATTTATAGTGAAATTCTATGTGTTGGCTTCCATGTGTGGGGGCTTCCCCTTTGACCAAATGGTTTGTTTAAGCAAATTAGTGTTGACCTCAACATTCACTAAGTCGTCTCTTTTTTAAAAAATCATCTTTCTTTTATCCAAGATGACCTCTTTCATTTGGATTTTGTAGATATTAGTAGGGGTTGATGTTTAAGTAGCCAATGATACAATGAGATTCGATTGAACAAGATATCAATTTAAAAGCCCTTCCCTAACTCGGGTTCCTTCATGACTTTAGAGTTCACATTTCCTATTTTGATAGCTTGTTTAATTCTCTAGGTCAGTAGAAGTGGTGGGCTGCATTTCCGATTAGTGACTCCAAGTAGGGTTCTTATGCAAGCTAGACATCTCCCTTTCTAGCAATTGAAGATCCATCTAAGTAGTTATACCACCTTAAGGTGTATTTATGAAATATATTCCTTAGCATGCATTTGTATAATTTGTTGGCTAGATCTATCTAGAACGACACCTATATTGTACTTATATTGCTTCAATGAAAGCATATACAAGGTCTTTTTATTTCTAGATTTTCATGTTGTCCAACCTCATATACTAACATAATATTGCCCTATTTAATCTATCCTGAAAGAAATGCACCAATATTTTTTCATCATGCACTATTTTTTCCATCTTATTACAATAAGATTTCAAGTGAATGACAAAACATTGAGTTTTAGTGGGCTTTATGAAGTCAGGTGCATGCAAATTCTTTAGTATAATCACATTTAGGAATAAACATATTTATGTAGTTTATACAAGGGCATGCAAGTTATCTCCCTTAATTAACCTTCACTCTTGCTTTTAGTGATGTTATCTTATCACAATTAATATCCTTAAGAGACTTTGTTTTTAGAATTCATTAGCAAATACATTAGTGAATGCTAAGGTCGACACAAGTATTATGGATTGCATAAAGGTTAGGTTACACAAGGGGTCCTGAGCTTGTCCTCTCACCTTTTTTTTCTAGTTAGATTATTGCCAAAGTATTAGGTGGATTAGATGGGCCTCCACTAAAAAGGTGTCTAAGTGTTTGTTTAAGTAGACTTGTGATATGAGTCATGTTAGTCTTCAAGGTGTCCAACTTTTAAAAGTTGTAGTCATAACAAACAAGTTCTTCATCCTCTATACATTTTTTTTGTCAAATTTAGGGTGTTGTAAACTCTATGATTTTAAGCTTTTCAAAGACCTATATTCCAACCGTTATATGTATGCTTGAAATTTAAAACGTGAGTACATGTATGCTTATGCATACAAGTGCATGCACACATACATCAAATTTGTATTGCTCTATTCAAAAAGTTAATCCATGATTTCTTTGTTGAATATGAGCAAAAAACCATAATCTTATTAATCTAAAAAGAATTTTTTTCCAAGTCCTCCTCTTGGTTAAATCTCATACACATTAGAGATTATAAATAAAAAAATGGGCATAAGCTCTATATGTGGTAATCTCTTGGCCTTGGTTCATGGGCAAGTCCTCTAGCTTGTTATATCATCTCAGATTCTTGTCCGTATTTAGGAAAAAACCCATGGTCTTAGCTCAGAAAAATCATGCAGAGTTCAAGATTATTGATGAAGTATTACTTGATATAAAATAAGGGTAACAAATGACATGTCATCTATTATTTTCAAAATAAATTAGGGTGAATGACATGTCATTTGTAACTTCAAAAAGTAAAGAGATCCGAACAGTTAGGTCTAACCTTGCAGGCCCACACATGAGCCATAACTTGATGGATTAGATGCTTGGCTTTTAAGCAAACAACGAGTTGTCTAGTCAAACAAATTACATGTCATCCATTATTTTCAAAACTAATTGGAGTAGATGAAATGTCATGTATCCCATTAACTTATAAAATAAAAGTCCAAGGCAGGCGGGCCATAACTTGATGGATTAGATGCTTAACTTACCAAACCCAAAAAACACCTAGCCTTAATCTTTTCTCCTTTTTTTTTTTTATTTTTTATTTTTTAACTGGTTATCTTTAACTAAGATTATTCTGAACATGATTTCTCACGTGTTAGACTTAATTTTTATTATATTTTAAAATTAATTAAGATTTAACTAGTTATCTATTATTTTTTACTTTTATAAAAAGAAACATAATTTATAATTTGATGACCATGCAGAACATTTGACATCGTTAAAATCACTTTGTATATGTATAAGCTTTCATCTTTAATTCCCATATATTTTTCAACAAGAAGGTCGTCATGCCCTTGATATTCATAATGTAATGATATATGGATTAATATGATGTGAGACTATAGCTTTTTGTGATCATTTTAATATGTCTTCTACAATTAATTGAGATTTTCAGACATAAAAAGGTTAAATAACATATATAACAAGTATATTGACACTTGAATTTGAGGATCATGAAAGAACATTTAAAGTATAACATTTTTCGGGCATTAAAAAGTTAAAAAAAACACTCATAAGAGACATATTAACACTTGAATTTGAGGATCACGAAGAAACATTTTCAAACATTAAAAGTTGAAACAACACTCTTAAGAGCCATATTCAAGATTTGACTATACATGTTTTGATCAATGTGTAAAATATAAGTGAATGGAAAAGACAAGTTACCTTATTCATGAATATTTATCCACCTAAAGTTGAACTACAAGAGTAAATTAGAGAAAATAATATAACTTTCCACTACTTAAATGCCTGAACCTTTACAGTAGAGAGAACCTCTATTCTAATTTTAGAGTTATAGTTACATGTTGTCAGTTTATTCTTTTATAAATTGACATGCTTTATTAGTAGATAGAAAAATTCATATTCAAATGGATTTTGGATATGTACCAATCTCAACCTATATTCATTAGGAATAATATAGTATTTTGACTTCAGATATATCCTGTCAATTTTCACTGATTATGAAGCACTTAGGAAAAAATAGTGCCTCAAGCATGCAAGCTCTTAACCCTGTACAAAAAAAAGAACATAAAAACTAACCATTGAAAATTAATCCAATTGACACATTATTCTTTAGACAACATTGGATGTTATGAAAGTTCACTATCCATGTAGTAGCATAACTTGAAGTCTGCCTACCTAGTAGTAACCATGCAATACTATATGTTAGGTTTTTGAATATCATATACTCAACATAAATAATAAAAGAAGATTATTTGGGAATCTCTAGAATCTCATTAGAAAAATATAGAGTTGTTTAGAGATTTATTACTTGAAGATATGATCTATTTCAACTTTGAATAATTCTTTAAAGGTTGAGTTGTCACAAATCATAAGTCATCTAATTGTTTGGTCTCTAATGGTAACCCATATAAATCATCAGTGAGAACTCTTCTAAGTCCCTTTTAAGAGATAGAGATTGCTATGCTTACAATGTCAACTTTTTATCATGTGATTTATGTAGTTTTCTTGTCTAATAGACAATCTCTTTTTTTTAAAAAAAAATGACATAACTTACTATTTATAGAAAAACTAAAGATCCCTTTAAATTGACAAAATATTAATTTCTTTATGAATAATATTCATATATTTATAATAATTTTAAAAATTAACTCAATAAGTTTTTACTTGAATGTTTTAGGTCTAGAAACATAATTTTTATGTTAATTATATTCTAATCAATTCATGTTAAATTAAACCATTTGAGTTTAATTTTAGACTAATGATTATTTATGTGTGAACCATTAGGTGTATAATATGATGATCAAAATATAAATTATAATTCTAATTAAATATAATTAAGCAAGTAAATAATAATTTTTTTTATCAATTCAACACATGATTAATTTATATTTGAATATTAAATGCATCGTCTAACAATATTTCATGACCCCTAAATATTAAAAAAATCATTAGTGGTTTGACTTAATATTTTGTGGCTAGTTTCTCAATATAATTTATATGTTTTCATCGATAATGTTTAGATTTAACATTAAAGCATGGAGTATGTTTATTGTATTAATTGTGTTTATTCTCTACATAATTGTTTGAATAATATTTGATTTTTTTTCTAAATTTTATTCCACTTTTGCTAAGAATTTATCATTCAATACTATTTGAAAATAAATGGAATATTTTTCATAATTTACATAGAGTGATGAATCATATTTTAATCATTCAAATATCTTCATATAATTTATGTTGTATACCCAATGTTTGTCTTTTGGTTACCTCAATAAGATAACATCTAGCATGATCAAACCATAATATTTTTTTATGTAAGATAACTTAGTGATTTCAAGTCCAAAGATCACTTACACAATCATCACATGAACGTTTCCTAAGAGATAGATGATCTTTCCATATGTAATTTTTATGTGGGTCAATTTAATATACATGTCTCATGACAAACACCTATGTATTAGTTACAGGTATCATTTATATGTCAAACTTATGAGATCAACTGGTTCAATTCATAAGAAAAACATAATATGTATTAGTCTTTATGACTTTAGTAAATGTCCAATATTTAAAAGAACATGGACTAAAAATATTTTAAGAACAATGTTTCAATGTAATAAAAATCTTATAATTATAAAACTTTATAAATTATTTTGCCAAATATTTTTATACTATAAACTTTATCTTTAATCTAGATTTTTATAAATCAAATATTATATGAATATTAAAAATAATTTAAATTTTAATAATACTGCATATAATTTAGTCCCACAAATAAAAATTCCAGATGATAGTTGAGAGCATAAAAGAATATGCCTCCAAATCCATTAAAATAACACCATAAATTGTAAGAAACCAAAACATCCTCCTCCATTAGATTTTGTCCGTTCAATGATCGATAGATCTATTGAAAGAATCACACCATGGTAGACGCAGGACGAAAAGATTGCACCAGACATTTATCAAACAATCAAGGTTAAAAAAAGACCAAGAGTGAGAGGCATTTTCAACTTTAATCAGAAACCCTTTAATACTTTATTGACCAAGATCATGCATGAGCCATTACGAAAAAGAAAAACACAAAACGAAAGGGAAGGGAAGGGAGAGGAAGGATTCAATGTTGTAGAACTTTATCAAATATCATAAATCTCTGCGAGACCGATTTGAACAGATGAAACATACAAAATTTAAAGGTAATAGGGAGAAAAGAAAAGGTCAAAACCAATAGAGATCAAACGTGCAAAATTTCCAACCACAACAATCCATCTTACGAGCCGAAATTATGTGCACGAACAGAAGTATAAGAAATTGAACGCAGGTGATTCATTTCCAGCTAAATTAAGTAAATAGAAGCTCTAACTTTGCTCAAATGGACCAACCAAATCATCAACTTTAAGGTGAAATCAGATGGTAAACCACAATAAAAGTGAAAAGATTAATAGATACTCACAGCCCATAATGGCAAAACAGGAGCTCCGGCCAGCAGGGTCTTGGCTCTGGTGGTCAAGAAGGGCTTCTCCCTTCCTCTCATCCCAGGTTCAAGCCTTGTCAGACACGCCTGTTACTCCCGCGGTGCCTTACATGCTCATTAGGGATTTGCAGAAATGTTCAGTAGGCCATGGGCCGGGGATTTAGTTGTGGTGCGCGCAAGCTGGCCCGGATATCCCGGTTATTAAAAAAAAATACAGGAGTTCTGCCTGTTACCACAAGCCAAACCCAACCGTACCCAGCAAGATTCTGCAAGGCACCCACTAACAAAGCACCCCAGAAAGGCAAGATTTCTGATAAACTACCAGCCAAGAAACCAACGCTATCACCAAGATCTTTAGCAACACCTAAACTTGCAAGCTGCCTTTGGTTGTAGTTCAATGAGCTCTTTATGACAGGCGATATGCTACCAAATAAATAACCAATTCCCGCACATGATTGTATCCACATTGCAGCCACAAAATCTAGCCATCTATTATTGATAAACCCAGAAAATCTATCTGGTAGCTTGATCTTCATCACTCAAAAAACAGCGAAAAAAGTTTGTTTCTTGATTTTGTGGTTTCCAGCTAAATGAAAGGAGCTGGGATTAATTGAACGGATCGGCTGACAAACTAACAGGAATTTGAGGACATTTTTTGTTGTTTTTAAAGTTATAAAATCTCTTGAAAAAAAATATTTTTTTTATTTGTAAATAATTTTAATAATAAAAAATAAAATAAATATTATTTTAAATTAAATTTTTTTTAATAAAATCAGTTATTATTATAATATCAAATGAGATCTTAAACATACTTAAGTGATAGTTAGTGTAGTTAATATTGTTTTTAAAAATATTTTTTCTTTATAAATATATCTAAATAAGTTTTATTTTATTTTTTGAAAATTATTTTTCACTCAGTACATGAAAGTGATCTAAGAATATAAAGTTTTATTTTTTCTTTTAATTAACTTTTTCAATTTTTTTTCTTACAGTGTTCATATTTTATTTTGGTAACTAATTCTCCTAAGATTTTGTTCCCTCCCAAATTCCAATTTTCCCCACCAACTTTGGAAAGTCCAGTCATAAATGATAATGATTTACTTTAATTTTAGGATATAATTGTAAAATCATTATTCATAGTTTCAATTAGAAATATATTTAGACAATCATCTAAGGGCAACACACATGATTGTGCTTCCAATCAAATTTACCAAATAAGTTTTGTTTATTTTCAAAAGCTACATATGTGATACAGAAAAAATAGAGAGAGTGAATGATAGGCACGTCACTTATGAAATGTCTGTTTAGCAGTGTGATTGAGATTATTTTTTAAAATATTATTTGTTTAGATATACATCAAAATATTAAAAACATATATATATATATTTTTGACATCAGCACATGAAAATGATCTAAAACACCAAAAGTTTTTAATTTAAAAAAATATTTTTTTTCAAAACACTTTTGAATACAATGTCAAACAGACTGAAGTTTGAACTTCTATTTTTTTTTAATTATCAGCACCCTTTATAATTCTTTTATAAATAATTCTTTATAATGCAATAACAATTATTTCTCACTTGCATCAATGGTTTTCCACATTTTTTTACTTTAGATATTTAGACAAAAAATATCTATTTCTTATGAAAAATTGTTTTAGAGAAGAAAACTAAATATAAAGATAGCCTCGTCTCTTTTTACACAATTCTTTTTTCTTAACCTTTCACCAGTGGCAGGAGTCCCTTGTTTTTTGGCTTCCCCTGTAATAACTGTGGATTGTTCTGCCTTGAAGTTAAGCAAACTTAATACATTGCCTGAAATTGTCTCTGTGATTTTCTATATTTAAGAAGAGTTACCCTGTGAACACGGAGGCGCGCCATCCTGATATTATTAAATTATTATTTTTCTATATTGTTTTATCTCCCAAAAATGTTATAGAATTCTTAATGAAGGTTTGTTAGTGGAGTTGATAATATGTTTTACATTAAAAATAATTTTTTTATTTTATTTTTTAAACATTATTTTTGACATGTATAATTAAAAATGTTTAATTAATTGCATGTATAAGTTTTTTTAATTAAAATTAACAAACATTTTTGAAAATTTTGCACATTTGTTTTTCAACAAAGAGCTTATCCAGCCCGCAACAAAATGCAAGTAAAATAACTATTGTGTTTTCTATTTACAAATCAAAATTTAAGGTATATATAATTGAATATTTTATAGTTATCAAGACGATAATATTTTTTTATCAAATCAAACCAACCTAAGCTATTTTGTTAAATTAATTACTTATATTGAACAAAATATAAATACGAGAATCATTAAAATATTTATTTAATTAATATTAAAAAGATATTGCTCAAATATTATTCATATAATGAATTACTCCATGTCAATCCAATTTAAAAATAAAGTATTTTGAGTTCAATTTCTAATTTCTAAACTAAAATCTTAAATAATAACTAAAATATATTTTTGTTAATAAACCCATGCTTTGTTTTTTTTTGGCCTGTTTTTATTAAACAAACGATAAGTCATTTATTATGCATCTTCCTAGGATGCATAGGTAACCCACTCTCTGATTTCATAAAAAGACAACAATTTGTTTGCTAGGAAACTTTCTAGAATCCAACCACCACTATGGTGGCCAAAAAATAGAGGTTTGTCGCAAACATAAGAATGACAATGGGTATTCATGAGTTAAGTTTCTTTATATCCATAACCTAAATATTATTCATAGGGTAAAAAACTTAGATATTTATAACCTATTTATCAAGTTTTGAGTATCCATGTGGGTATTTATTATCCGACTATTATTTATTTTTCAATAAACATAAATATAGTAATATATATTGGAAGAGTGTATGGGTATTATGGTTTCTATATGGGTATTATGGTTATTTTCTTGTAAACAGAAAAAGCAAAAAAAATCAAAAATACACCCGGATATATCCAAGGGTAAAAAACACAGTACATTAAAAGCAAAATAGTAATTTGAGTATTTCAATCTACAATGCCTCTGAGTCTAGATGAACAATAAAAATCACTATTTATTACTGTTGAAAACCAAGATATGTTTTAGCTTTTAGTATAATTTCATAACCTAAACCAGTGGTGAATATAAGATTGGAGAATTTCTTTCCCTTCAAATCCTCAAAGTGAAAATTCCAACATGGTATGTCAGAGTGTTCCTATCTTATGCTTTGAGTATTTAGGTTGGAGTTTCATTTTTGTAGTTGGATGAGGTAAGAACATGTGAATACGAGTAGCTTGATTCCCTAACCTTCCCCTTTCCTAGTCATCAATGCTCGTCCCTTCTTCTCAAAGCAATTCCTCGCCTTTACAGAATCATTCTCTCAAGCCAACACTATCACCCTAATAAATGTCATCGTCTCACTGAGTTCCATTACAAGAGACTCTCACAGCAAAGAAAGCGAGAGAGAAGATGTCGGATTGGGGGCCGGTGTTTGTGGCGGTGGTGCTGTTCATACTCTTAACACCAGGTTTGCTGATTCAGGTGCCGGGTCATCACCGATTCATAGAGTTTGGCAACTTCCACACCAGTGGAGTTTCCATTCTGGTTCACTCCATCATCTACTTCGCTCTCAGTTGCATCTTCTTGCTAGCTATTGGTGTTCACATGTCTATTGGTTCATAGCCCTCAAATGCGGATCTGCTTTTGATGGGACACCAATAACATGTTGTAATAAATCTGCTGTTTTTTTTTTTTTTTTGTTTTTTTTTAAGGTAAATGTCTTTAACTTGATTCTTGTGGAAAATCTTTGTACTTAATCTATTGAATAAATCTTTGCTTTGTGATTGCAAGCTGGAACTCCTGACTGAATCAATTACTGATTTTTTTATTTTTTTTTTAGTTTTCAGAGCTAAAATTATAAATTGTTGAAGGGAACTGAGGGGAAAAAAAAACAATTTCTTACATAGGACCCATTGGTTCTGCTACTGTGAAGAAGATGACTGAAAGGGTTGGGGGATTAACAATCTTTGCATAAACATGATTATTGAATAGAGAGACTGAAGAATCTCTTGCCAAGAATAAAAGAGAAGGAGCTTACCAATTTTCTTCATGCTAGATGCTGTTTGTATTTAACAAAACTCTACATCACTATAGGAAACTCATAAAACAATAGTCATTGTAACAGTACTTTGCCGTTTTTTTTTAATTTTTTTTAATATCACCTCTCTTACAGCCCAGTCTTTATTTATTAATGTTTTTTTTTTTTCAATTTCATCCATTCTTTATTATTTGATCAGAGATGAATTTTGTATTTTTTTCAATTTGTTTTATATAATATTATTTTGATCTCTTGGATTTAACTGTTTTTGTCGATTTTCTTAACATTAGATTATGTAGAATTAAGTTTCATAAATATTTTGACTTATTTTCTATGAAGTTATCTTAATGTTAAGATCCAAATCACAAGTTTGACTCAAGTTAGCTATGATCATTTTTTTATACTTCTAAATTTTTCATTTTCATCAGTAAACATTGGATTAATTGAGAATTAGACTTTATAATATTTTATAATATTTTATAATATTTTTCTATAGGTTTATCTTACTCTCATGACCGAGGTCATGAGTTTGGTAGATTAACCCATGTTGACTTGAGTTTTTTTTTCTCAATTTCATTCGTCAACATTAGATAGATTTGATTGGTTAACCTACTAGATCGATTCAATATATCATCATCTCAATAATTCAATAAAATAAAAATATTTATCTAATATCACATCGTCTTAATATTTTAAAAAAGATATCATCTAATATGTATTAGGTTTTGAGATCATGAATTTTTGTTATTAGAAAACATATCAACAATGGTTGAATAATTTTCTTACCTTAAAAAAATATTTAATCCAACCTACAACTTGGAAAAGACTAATGATCTAGTACTATCTTTAAGGACCTAATACTTCCATTAATTTCTTTAACAAGTGCAACTTGATTGATAGATGAGATGGTAGCCAAATAAATGTGTAGTGTTAGATCCTTGTTGCTAATGTATTATCTATTTGGGCATCTTTAATATACTATAACAATAACCTATGAGGGTACATGCTTCATAATCAATCAATTAGTTACATGTAACACTAACTATATTCATGCAAAATATATTTAAAATATTATTAATAAAGTTATTCTTTATCTTCAATATTCATTTATATTTGCTTAATGAGTCTAAAGTAAAGATCAAGTTGTAGAAACAAAATTGTTTTGCAAAGTTGTTATAATTATGAGATTTCCATTGTATTAAAATATTATTCCCTAAATGTTCCTAGTCAATGTTATATTGAGACTGAACATTAATTGAAGTTTTGGAGACTAATATATATCATGTTATTTTTTAATGATAGAAAGTGATTACTCTTATAAGTTGAGGTTTGTGGAATAACTAGAACTAATATGTATGTGTTTGTTAGATAACATACACATTGAACAAATCCGCGTGAGGATTATGTATAGAGAAATCACATGTATCTATAAAAATACTTATATTACAGTTGTATAGGTAAATTTTAGACTTGAGATCACTAGCTTTATCCTATATAGAAAATATTATGTTTTAATGTGACTACATGTCGGCTTAATCAAGGATGACAAATAGATAGATATTCAATATATCATAAATTATATAAAGATATTTCGAGTGATCAAAATATGATTCAACATTCTATATGAATAAGAGAAAGTGTTCCTTCATGATATAATATTGATTGTGAAATCCTTGCGCAAGGTGGACTAAGATTTGAAAAGAATTTTAAATTTTATTCAAACAACCAATGACTATAATGTTAAGAATAAATATGATTTGATACAGTAGATAAACTTTATGCTATAATGTCTAAATTATAACATTTATGATGAAGGTATAATGATTACACATAGGAATTGATTACTAAAATGTTAAGTCACACCACATATGAATTTTTTAATATATAAAGGATCATGATACACTGCACTACTAGATGATGCACTTGATATCTAAATATAAACCTATCATTGTTGAATTGATAATAAATTTATTTTATTTTATTTTCATCATAATTATGATTTATATCTTGATCAACCTATTAGGAATTTAATGGGCCACACACATTAAAAACCACTGTTCAAAAACTAAAATTAAATGATTAATTAAGGGTGATTTGGGTTTGAATATGTTCTAGAGATTGAGGATTAGATCTAGACCTAGAAAAATTGAGTAGGAAATTTAAATGAAAAAATTTATAAAATTGTCTTGAAATATTATATATGATATTACGCAATGAACAAATTAATATATTATCATTTATAAGGTTATTGAATTTTCTTTTTATAAATAGAATGCTATTCCTTATATGTTTTAAGTGAGAACCGACAAGATCACGTAGAGAAAGATGTTGCAAAGGATAGTGTATGAGAGAGTTACATAGATGTTACGAAATATACGGTACATCAAAAAACATAAAAAACTAGAATTTAAAGACACAATAATTTTAAGAATTTTTTTTTATCAAGGGTTCATGTAAATTATTGTTAGAGACTTTGACCGACTTATAGTTGACAACACAATAATTTTTAAGAAGTTGATAACCGAAAAAAAAACAGATTTTCAGTAACTTCTGCTAAATTTTCTAATGAAATTCTAACAACTCCGATTATTTTTAAAAAAAAATTCATTTCTGCTATGTCTAATCCAGAAAACCCTACATAACCCACCTACTAGTTCTAGGATCAAACTGATGAATCTCTGTTAAATGGAGATCAAACTGGTATGGTTGCAGAGAATTAATCAGACACTGCATTTTCAGCATCATGTTTTCCTAGTCAAAAAGTGCTTCACAAAAACTTTAAT
This sequence comes from Salix udensis, assembly GCA_029204005.1. Taxonomy (NCBI): domain Eukaryota; kingdom Viridiplantae; phylum Streptophyta; class Magnoliopsida; order Malpighiales; family Salicaceae; genus Salix; species Salix udensis. The sequence goes on from CM055035.1 coordinate 5,383,717, forward strand.
CCCCTCTCGGCCCATTCCATTTTGTCGATCTGCAATCACCATTTTCATGTGAAAAAGTAAATCTTGACCTGACAATAGTAGTTTTGGAGTAATCTGCTACTGCTTTCCTACAGGTTACTACCATCCTGCACACAAGCAATCTCTTTTTTCCAATTCAAAGAGCTGCTACAGATGGCTACGGCCGGCACAAGAACAAAAGAGAAAAACTACACAGATTTTATTGGCGCACAACAATATGCTATAATTAAAAAGAGAAGACAACCTAATTTCACAATCCTAGTACGTATAGCAGAAACAGAACTAAAACGTTGTCGGCAGACTAGACATAGAGGTGGAGGTGAAGAATAACAAGTAGCAGAATAAGGAGGAGACCGTAGATAACCAGATGAACAAAAATGGCAGCCAGGCTAGTCTTCATGTTCATGAAATCAAGGGGCCGTTCCTTCCCTGGCATTTGAAACACCAGACCTGGTGACAAAAACGCAAACAACGCCGCCGCTATGAGCGGAGCAGCCCAGTCGTTCATTACACCTGTCGAAGAATATCTCCACCGTCCTCCTTCTTCTTCTTCTGAGATCTTGGTGCCTAAGCTTCTTTAGGCTTTGGTTGCTATATTATTCCTTCCAACTCCCTCGAGTGGGGTCATGGGGTCCTTGATTTAGGGAATTGGATTCCACAAACATATTCTATTCTATCAATCAAGCTTTTGTTGGATAAGGGAGAGCATCATTTTCTATGGATGTCAAGGCAATAATGTATCAACTGCTAGACAGCGTTGTTGATGAGATTGTGTTTTAAAATGTTTTTTATTTATAAATTTATTAAAATAATATTTTTTTATTTTTTAAAAATTATTTTTGATATCAGCACATTAAAATGATCTAAAAATATCAAAATAATTTTAATTTAAAATAAAAATACTTTTAAAACACGATGATATAAACAACGCGAAATAAGTTAACGCATAGTGGTCAATGGCAGGACCATGTGGAGGTATGGTTACACGTACCGTCACCATTCATTACAGTATTCCACTATGTTACATACTTTTCTAAGAGAAGCTTACCTTGAGGAATAATCAAAGAGTATGTGGGTCCGTATGAGTCCTTTCGGCTGCTCGTCATTTTGTTTAAATTTGCTCATGTTTTACGATTGTATTTGGTGTTAAAAAATACCAAGTTTCTATTTTTAATATATTTTGAAATAAAAAATATTTTAAAATATTAACACACTTATTTTTATTCGTTATCTTCTAGTGAACGTTACCTCACTCCCTGAAAAAGTGCTTAATAATAGCCGTTTGATGGCTTTTATTGCACCTTCAAGGGGCCATTTCTCGAGAAAAAACAATCTCTTTTGAAGATTCCTTACTTCCTAAAAAAAATCACCGATCCTTTTACTAAAAAAAGAAGAAGAAATAAAAAGAGGAGACAGCCGCTCATTCTTGTTTTTTCTTGCGAACGCATTTTTAAAGGGCTTGATAAGTTCGTAAATTCTAGCATTTGATTCCCGATATAAAAAAAATAACAATGATGATGAAAGAGAAGAGATGTATGACTTTGTAATATTGAAAATTATTTTATATTTTTCTTTATTTATTTTTATCTCTTTTATATTTCAATTTTTTTCATCTAATATGCTTCCTAAACAATAAGATCTTGGAAGCACATCCGCATATAAACTGAAAGCTTGAGAGAGAGAGAGAGAGAGGCTCTTCACTTCCATCCTTATCGCCATAGCCGCCTCACCTGCAAGCTAAGGTTTCAACCAAGTTACATCGTCTCTTAAAAACTACAAAAGAACCGAAAACCCCTTTAATTGTATTTCTTTTTCATCCTTTTGAGCTACTAAAATGGTAGACTGGGGCCCAGTGTTAATAGGGGTGGTGCTGTTTGTGGTGCTTACACCTGGTCTTTTGTTTCAGATACCAGGTAACAGCAAACAAGTGGAGTTTGGGAGTTTGAAGACGAATGGCATGGCCATAGCTGTTCATACTCTCATCTTCTTCGCTGTCTATTCTATTCTCATCTTGGCTGCTCATCTTCACATCTATACTGGCTGACTCCTCGTACTGTACTGGTAAGCTTGTTGGACAAAGGTCAAGATCTCTGTATTATTGTGCCCTTTTTTTCCCTATCGTTTTTCTTTTCTTTTCTTTTCTTTTCTTTCTTGGTGGGAGAAGATAGATGGTCATTTGTAGCTGTGGATCATGATTGAATAGAACCTTGGCTGCTAATTTGAATCAGAAAAGTGGAGCACTGATGTTTTAGTACTGGATTTGCTTGATCAGTCTCTGTTTTGAATGTGTTCTGTGGCGTGTTTTACCGTTCATGTGTGATTCATTAGCCTCTTAAGTCTCAATGAAGACTTCGGCAGAAATTTAAATGCTCAAGGAAGGGGAAATGCTAAAATGGTGTTGTTGTATTTCTTGGCCAGCTAGAATATGTATTTTACAACAACCCAGAAAATGATGTTAGGTTTTTGTAGTCATTCTGATTATAAAAATTTCTTTCTGATCAATGATATTTTATCCATGGAGTTGATTCATCATATGAAAAAGAAAAGGAATAAGGCCTCGAGACCTCAATTTTAGTGGTAGCTGAAAGCAGTTCTCAGAACAAATTGCAGAGATATATTATTCATTAACAGAATCCCATCACTTTATTCTATGAATGAGATATAAATAATCAATGGGACAAAGAGGAACATTACTGGTATCAAACACAATGTCAATTCAAGTATGAAACCTTGCTAAAAAGAGCTTAAGGTTTTGCATTTAAACCAGACCAGACGAGGCAAGGAAGATTAGGAAACAGTAATGCTAATACAGAAGAAAAGAAAGAAGAAACTCATTAAGAAGAAGAAAATGAAAGCAAACAATAATAGAAATCGCCTAGGGTTCTTCTGATTGATCACTCATTCCCACTTGAAGAATGGGAATTTTCTAATCAGTCAGCATGTATGTGAACACCGATTGCGATGACCAGGATGGTGATTATGCAAAAGTATATAACAGCATGAACTAGAATTGAAATCCCACTTGTGTACATGTTCCCAAATTCTACCACTCTTGTTCTTGCCGGTAGCTGGAACAGCAGCCCTGGTGAGAGGACGATGAACAAAACCACCGCAACAACAACCGGTCCCCAATCGGCACTCATCTCTCCCTCCTTTTATCTCTCAATGTTGATTGAGGTTTAAGACCTTGAAGGATTGTTTGAAGCTGGTTTGGTGACAGAAGATAACAACGTGGGCTTAAATATGGAGGACGAATAAGTGTAATTTTCTTGGTGATCAAGGCGATGGGGATGCGAAACTTAGTGAGAAAGATGAGAGTAGGGTTATGAAGGGAGGAAAGGTATGCGTTTGTAGTGGGTTTTCTTTATGAATTCCAAAAGAAAAGAAACAAAGTTTTCTTTCACCACCATCTAATAATTGCTCCCTTAGAGACCTGCTTTACAGATTGACGAAGATAAGCCTTTGAAAAAATATCAAAAAAGAAAGAATTAGGCAGGCAAGTGCATGTGTAAAGGTCATCCTGGGGGCCGAATTTGAAATGCTTGCTTGCCTCGTTTATCTTTCTCAGGCAAGGCAAGCATCAGTCTCCTCGATCACTTTTCTGAAGCTTCCACTGCATGACTCCAGCTTAGGTTTGATTGATGTTGTTTTTGAAAGTTTTTTTCGTTTAAAAATATATCAGAATTATATATTTTTTTTATTTTTTAAAATTATTTTTGATATTTACAAATAAAAATGATATAAAAATAATAAAAAAACACGGTATCAAATGTAAATAGGCTATGAAATACATATTTTTGGTCTATCCGACAGATAAAAATACCAATCGAAACCTATGCATTTCAGAAAAAAATGATGATAATCCAATCTTTTTTTTTGTTTTTAGGAGTTTTTTTAAGCCAGTATACCATGATATTGATGAAAAGAGATACAGCGGGCTACATAATATCAGAAGCAGAAAAAAAAACATAAGATGACTAGCTACCAACGTACAGAACACAAGGGAACAGCCCCAATACAGACACCTAAACCTAGAGCCAAAACTGAAGAAGAAAAACCGAGCATCCAAGACACACAATGTTCTCGTTCCAGAATAACATACACAAAACCAAAAAAATAAAACAAAATTATTCGGGGATTTCTAGTCCATGTTAAATAGATCTAGAGTTGTTTAAGAATTTATTAGTTGAAAATTTAATCTCATTCAACTTTGAATAATTTTTTTTTAAAATCTGAGTTGTTCTAAACGACAAATTGTCCACTTATTTGGTCTCAAGTTGTAATCTACATGAACCACCACAAAAAAAAATCCTAAATCCATATTTAAAAGAGAGGGATTATAGAATCCTAGTTCTCTATTCTTTGATTTTCTTCTAATAGCCAACCTTTCTAAAATAAAAGACATAACTTATTATTTATAAAAAAAAATATATAAAAAACACTATAAACTTGTATAATAGATTTGTTCCTTGAATAATATCCATATATTAATTCAAGAAAATTTTATAAATTAACTTAATCAAGTCCTTGGTTTTTTCTAGGTCTAGAAATATAATCCTTGTATTAATTATATTATAGTTTTTAATTTAATGGTTTATAATATGTTGACTCAAATATAAATTATAATTGTAATTAATAGAATTAAATAAATTTAATAATCGAATTGATCATTAATTCAGCTATCGATGATTTACATTTGAAGGTTAGATGCATCATCTAGTTACGTGTCATGATCCCTCATATATTAGAAAAATTATTAGTGATTTGACTTGACATTTTAATGACTGATTTCTCAGTATAATTAATATCATTTTATCAAAAATATTTTGTTTTAACATTAAAGCATAAAGTATAATTGTCATGTTAAATCATATTTGTTCTCTATATAATAGTCATTGATCGTTTAATTTTAAAAAAAATAAGAAACTCTTTTCAAACTTCATTCCAACTTGGCCAATAATTTCCCATTCAATACTATTTCAGAATAGATAAAATATTAATTCTAATTTTTATAGGGTGATGAATCATCTCTTAATCAATCAAGAACTTTCATAGAATTCATGTTATACCTAATATTTTTTTCTTTCACTAACTTGTTTAAGATAATATGTAATATGATCAAAATATAACAATCTTTTTATAAGATAACTTAGTGATCTCAAGTTTAAAAATCACTTATATAACTGTCACGAGAGTCTTTACATAGACATAAATGATCTCTCCATATGAAATTATCATTTAAGTTTATTCATTGTACATATCTTATGACAAACAATTACATATTAGTTTTATGTATCCTTTAAACCTTAGGTTATGAAACAAATTATTTTCTTTTATAAGAAAAAGAATATAATATGTATCAATCTATATGACTGTAACAAATATTCAGTATTTAAGAGAGTATCGACCAAGAATATTTTAGAAACAATACTTTGATGCAATAGGAATCCCATAATTATAATAATTTTATACTTTTCTTTGCAAAGTATTTTTACTTCATGGGCTTTATGTTTACTCTAGATGCATAAATCAAATATTAGATTTATTAATCAAATATTATATGAACATTAAAAATAAATTAAGTCTTTATTAATAATGAATAATGTATTTAGAAGAATATAATAATATCATGTGTAACCAACTAATTAACTAAATAGATTATTAAACTATCAAGCTTCTATTTCTACTAAAGACAATCACTCATGTATCTAATAATATTTTACTTCATGTAACATTAAAGCTTTTACATACATAATGACTTAGTAAGAATATATTTTAGATTATCTTCGGTGCTTAATCACTCTATGTTTATATTTTTAATTTAATTGATTTATCAAATCAAATAGAATTTTTTAAGTACTTTTTTAGGTCATTGATGAAATATTGGTTTCCTTGGCTATGTAATGACTCAATTGTTATTAAAGAAAAAGACAACTTGATTAACAATATTAGAAACAAATCTATTACATTAAAAGCTTTTTTTATCCAAACAACCTCTTAGTTTCCTTTAACATCAAAGTGCATTCTCATTCATTAGAAGAATTAACTATGCTATCTTGTTTGAAACTCTTTTAAATCAAAACAATACCAATTAGAGTTAACCATATATTGACTAATATTTATTATTTTTTCAATACTTCATTGGAAAAATATTAATTCAAATAATTTTGAACTTTTAGTTATCTTATCAATTGATGAATTCTATAGCCAAGTATAGGATATCATTTACATGATATCTCTTTTAATTTGTGTCTTAAAACACATGTATGTGGAAGAGAGGATGTTCCATGCAAATAGATAAGAATCCAATATTATATTATTCCATGCTAAGTTGTTTTAGCATATAATCTATATACCATAGATCTTTAATCCAGTGTATAGGTTGCTTCTCCAAGGTTCTTTATAGACATGTTCTTGGACAATCAAAACTTTATTAAAGTAAGAAAATTTCATTTCTTAACAATAATATGTAATATACATATAATATTAAGAACATAACACTACTCTCACTTCACTAACCGTTTATAAACACAAGGTTTTTATCTATATTTTTTTATGAAATCAAATATGTTGATTATACCATCAAAATTGGATATTCGTACTCGTTAAAGCTTGCATTGTACATTTGTAGATTGCCTTTCATGTTAGTTTTTTGTTTTAAAAATCCATCTATATCCATTGGGCTTTATTCTTTGAGGTGGATCAACCAAGTTTCAAACTTGGTTAGTACATAAAATCCATAAGTTTAAGTCATATCTTGGAATAAATATCATATATTTCTTCCGAATAATTGGTAGGATCATTAATTATGACCAACTTGTAATTCACAACTTCCGTGTGGTCTTTTTCTTGTTGATGTATGATATCTCCTACCAAATTTATAGAAATTTACTGTTTCTTAGGGTTGAAGCTAAACTCCAATGTTTTAGCCTAGGAAATATATTTTATCTGGATGAAGTGCTCTAAAAGATGTAAAGAGTCTCATTGTCTTTTAAATAATCCTTAAAATATTTTTTTCAGATTTTAATCACCTTGATCCAATTAAATTTTCTTAATATTTGTTCTAATATGCATTTAAATTTTATTGCAGCCTATATTAAAGCTAAGCATTTTATATTCAGGTATATACAAACCATTCATATAATTATCCAATCTATAAAAACATCATTATTATAAAATAACAATATTTATCCTTAATAATAAATTTAAATCCATTTAATACAAAATAAAATAGAAAAAAGTCTTAAAAACTAGAATAAAATAACAATTATATGGTTTTAGTATCAACCCACAAGGAAAAATAAAATAACTAGTTACTAAAACTAATGCATAACTAATTCCTACAACTAATGAAACCACGTTTGCCTCATTACTGGGTCATATATCCAATTTATCTTTAACTAATCTTCAATTTTTTTTTTATTTCTACATCCGATTACAAATGCAAAAACTACATATGGTATCCAATACCTAAGATCTACAATACAAAGTAGCAAGATAATTTTCAATTATAAACATACTAAAGTAAAAGCTTTATTGAGCTTCCTTTCTATCATGGTTGGAAGGTATTCTTTGCAATTCATCCTCTAATCTGCTTCATTTCCACAATGATAGCAAATACTTTTGTCTTTTTTGATGCTCTTGATAGGTTTGCTTGCTTTAGATACAATATTTTTATTCTTTTATCCTTTATCTTATATATTGTAGAATACTAAACTAAAAGGCCTTTTTTCTTCTTAAAAGCCTCTTTAGCAATTTTAAACATATTAAGCAATTATAACAAAGTACTATGCAACTTGTTTATATGTAGTTCATAATGAATTGCGAAAAGCTTTGGGGTAATTAATGTAATACTAAGTTAACACTTAACTCATGGTCCTAATTGATCTAATTTCTCAATATAGCAAATCATTTTCAAAACATTGTTGCTCACTAAAGAACCCTGTATCATCTTGCAACAACACAAATTCATAGAGTTCTTACACCTCTCAGTCTTACTAGCCTTATCAAACAATTTTTAGAGATACATAATCATAGTATAAACATCCATATTCTTATATTACCTTGGAATTTCAAGTGACATACTAGCTAACATCATGCATGACATACTAGCTACCATCATACATGCAACCTATTCATCATCTTACGTTGATGTTTATTTCTAACTATTTTTTTATTAGAAAGGGTTCGAATAGCTTCTCCTCTGACTATTCTTTCATATACAGCATACAACACATTAATTATAGCATAATCTATATAAGGTAAGATAGATCTACAGGGTTGTTTTATGGTAATAGAATCTTCCTATTTATTGTTTTATATACATATTGCACTAATTCAATATCTTTCATAATCTCCTATTAATTGTCTTGCATCGCACTACTGTAACTTTGCATCACTGTTGTAACTTTCCTTTCTATTGACATCCCCCCTCAAATTGATGTTGGTTTAGTCAACAACATCAATTTATCCACAAGAAATTGATGTCACTATCTAGTGAGGGTCTTAGTAAAAATATCAGTCACTTGAAGAGTGTTAGTCACGTGAGGAAAAGAGATAACCCTATCTTCAAATGCATCACAAATGAAGTGACAATCCACTTCAATATGCTTGGTTCTCTCATGAAAAATAGGATTGACAGTAATGTGTATGACACTGATATTATCCCCATGGAGAGGAGTAGGAGAGTCCCACTAAAACCCTAGCGCAACAAGTAGTGCTTGTAACCAGAATATTTCTGAACATGCTTGAGACATAGCCCTGTATTCAAATTCTGTAGATGAGTTAGCAGGGCAGTAGCTGAAGGGGACTGCACTTGTAGTTGTTTTTGTATGTACACTAGTAATGGTTGGCCATTTGAGGACATAGGTGGTAGGACACTAGAAACAATAGTTATAGGAGAATTTGTTTTATCATTTGGAACACTAGTGTAAGAATCAATGAAGGTAACAAAGCTTATGACTTGGGTGTTGCTGAGGATAAAGGAAAGAAATGTTGATTTTCTAGGAATATAACATTTCTAGAAACATGAATCTTATGAGTTTGGGGATCAAAACAGAGATATCCCTTCTGATTCACACTGTACCCAAGAAATGCACATCTTAGAACGAGAGCTTATTTATGTGAGGTGAAGAAAGGTGCATAAAACATACACACCCAAAAGTGTAAAGGTTGTCATATTTGGGCTGACAATGATGAATAAAAAAATATGGAGTGTTTGGACCTATCTTTTGGGAAGAAAGTCTATTTATTAGATAAGTGGCAGTAGTAAGAGCTTCTACCCAAAACTTTGGTGGAACATAAGTTTCAATAAGTAATGTTTTAACGACATAAAAAAAATGTCAATTTTTATGTTCTGCCACTCCATTTTGTTGAGGGGTATATGAACATGATCACGATGCACTATGGCAAAAGATTTTGTGGCTCTGCTACCCTCAAAAGGAAATGGTAATACCTTATTTTTGCCAAGTTTACATGCAACACAATCAAATGAAATAATAGGAGAAGAATATTGCACTTTATTATTTAATAAATAAGCTAAAAGTCTATGATTTGGATGGCCAAGACGACTATGCCATATTTTTATAGATGTGTTAAGTGCAATACAAAATAAAAGCAAAGTAGAAGAAGAGATCAAAGTACATGGAACAACAAGTTGCAGCTGAAATAGATGTCCATGCTTAGACCCCTTCGCTATCACCTGCCCCGTCATTTGATCCTGCACAATACAGTCCTGGTTAGAGAAATTAACTTTATAGTTATTTTCAACAAACTATCCTATAAAAGCTAGATTCACGACAAGATTAGGGGAAACATAAATATTTTTCAATGGAGGTTTATCACCAACAACCACAATCAGTAGGATACTGCCATTAGTTGTTTGAGCCTGTGATATTTCCCTATGTTTTATGAGATTTATCAATCCTCCCAAGGAATTTGTCATATGATTTGTGGCTCCAAAATATGATACCCAAGAAGAAGTTGAAGAGGCTGCATTACCTTGAAAACCAAGTGTAGAAAATGCACTCGTAATCATTTTTTGTACCATTTCTTTGGTTAAGACAGGCTGGTGACACAGAAGACATAGCACTGGTAACAATAGTTGTCGAATTTGCCATGTGATAATTCTTGCTAAATCATGAAGGAGGTCAAATAGGACACTCCTTGATGATATGTCCTAGTTGTTTGCAGTAGTTGCACATCTTATTTGGAGAATTAGGTGAGATATATCCATACCTTTTACAACTGTAGCATTGTGTCTTCTTCATGTCATACCATTTCCCTTTGTTGTAGGTAACATAAGCAACAAAAACCACTCTAGCTTGTTCCATAGTATGATGAGTATTAAGGCGTTGTTCCTCACACAATATCTCTCTAAAACAGGCAACCAAAGTGGGGGCTGGATCTTGATTTAGGGTGTGTTTGGTATTGCTTTTACTTTTATGGTTGAGGTTTTTAAAAAAACAATTTCATGAAAAGCACTTTTAGTTGCGATTCAAAATAATTTTGAAGTGTTTGGTTAAAACTCTGGTTAAGTTTGAAGTTAATAAAAAGCAGTTTCAAGTGTTTGGTTACCAAGCTTTTCATATTGATTTCAACTTGTGAAATTACTTTAAAGGGCATAGACATATAAACACACATTTATATGTATATATATGTGTGTGTGTGTGTGTGTTTGTGTATTTAAATATTGTATTAATAATCATAATTTCATAATATAATGAATAATTCAAGTAAATTGGATACTTCTTTTTGTTCTCTCATCAAACAACTTGTAATTCCATCACGAACTAAATTTATACGTGAAGACCTCTGCGATCCCTAACTATTTGATTGAGGAACAACATCTAGTAAAATATCATCTGAAACAAAATTAGGATTGCAAGCCAAAAGTTATATTGTGATATCCTTTTAATATATTTATTTATATTTTAATTAATTTTTTAGATTTTTAGATTTTTATATTATTTTAATATTTTAAAAAAATTAATAAGTAATATATTTCACCCCCCCTCTCTCAACTTCTCCATCTCCAGAATAATCCCCCTAGGACGAGAGCAGTGAGGGATGGGAGGCTTTCTATGAAGGAGAAAGGGAGCTGTGAGACTATTGCAGAGGAGAGAAAAGTGAGGGGTGAGAAGGTATATTGATGGTGAGGACGTTTTAGGGTTTTTATTTTCAATGTTAATTTTTATATTTGAATAATGAGAAATCTATATATTGTAAAAAAGAAGAGGACGTTAAAAATTGAAAAGCAACTAATAACTGCTTTTCTTAGATCCGTATTTCACTTATATAATTGTGTGGGATCCATGTCAAATTTCTGCTTTTCAATGTTAACCAAACGCTCAGTTACTCAACTTTTTTGCAATCTCGGTTTGCATCACAAAAACAAACACCCTCTTACTAGAGAAGCACATACTGCTTAATCCCCCCTCAATTTCATTAGAAATTGATCTCTTTGGTTGATCTTGTGGACTTATTGCAATGCCAATATCCCTTCATCAGACATCTTGGCAGTAACCAAATTTTAGTCATTCCACAGTGTCAAAAATCTAGAATAATACTCTTGAATAGTGAGGTCTCCTTGAGTATAATTTCCAATACCCAACTCCACCTGAAACCGTCTAGCATTATTGTCTTGATTATAGACTTGTGTGAGATAAAACCCTATTTAGCCCTTCAGAGGTCTTAAAGACATAATTAAATGTGGCTCCACAAAATTTTTATATATGATTTGTGCATCCTTTGTTGCCCATACTGCCTTTGTATTAGCTAAACTTTCAGCATCGAAGTCCCCCTTTTCACCATCATCCACATGACTCCACAAGTCCTTTCCCTCGAGATAGATCTCCATTTGAATGACCAAGCAACATAATTTTTACCAGTAAATCTGACACAAATATTATATGCCTTCTCTATATAGCTAAGACTTTAAATAACTATGTTTCTATGAATTTCTAAAAGAGGAGCTCTGATACCATATCATAAATGGTTTGAATAGCTTCTCCTCTGACTATTCTTTCATATATAGCATACAATACATTAATTACAACATAATCTATATATGGTAAGCTAGATCTAAGAAGCTTTTTTATGGTAATAGAATCTTCCTATTTACTGTTTTATATACATCCTGCACTAATTCAACATCTTTCATAATCTCCTATTAACTACCTTGCATTACACTTTTGTAACTTTGCCTCACTACTATAACTTTCCTTTCTACTGACATTTTTTAGTACCCTCAACAAGGGCATTTAGAATTGACATTTTTTAGTACCCTCAACAAGGGCATTTGGAATTGAATTTTCAAGAACACACAATCTTTTTTCTTGCTTGAGAACATTTCTCATATTTTAGTATCAATACAAGAAATTTGGTCCAATCAATTTGCTAGCATCAAGTATGTTTCATGGGAATATGTTACTACTAATTTTATCTATCAACCTATTCATATGATCATGAGTGACTCATCTAAATCATACAAGTTAGTTAAGTAGGATCCAATTTTATAGCATTAAACATAATCAATTAATGATAACCATGAGTGACTCAAAAAATTATCTATAAATAAAACTTTGGCTTTATGTATATAAAATTAGAGGAAAATTATTGATGTTCTTAACATGTACTTAATATATTAATAAGGGGTTTTTATCAATTAATTAGGTCTCATATATATATATATATACACTACACCCCTAGCATGTCATTCTAATTGGATAATTATGGGCATATCCTAGGAACTCCTAGAAATCATCATAAGTCCCTAACAAGTACCTTGATTGTAGCCTTCATCGCCATTTCTTTCTTTGCCCTGTATTACAAAATAATATCTTGTCTAAATTTCTACATTTCTTAATCACATAACATTTACATAATTAATTAAAAAAACCTCGAGTTTTATTCAAGGAGAATTAGTTGAGAATCAAATTTACAACCTATAAGAAAAATAGAGATTAAGCAAGACATATAGACCTTTACAATAAAAATTACAACTTTCAATCATCAAATAAAAACATAATCAAAATGGTTTTTAATGTCCATAATCATTCAACATGCATAAAAATATTATAACATTATGATAAATTACATTGCATGCTGAAATTCTAATTATTGGCTTCATGTGATACTATAAACAATATTTCTAACTCTTGGTAAAATTCAATCAAATCTAATTTGATAATTTTCCAAACAAAATAAATTTTACTTCACATAAATTCCAAGAGAGTCGTTTTCTTCTAAAATTGAATAAGAAAATTAATCACATTACAATTCTTACTTATATCAATTATACCTTAACTTATAAGAATAATTGCTTCCTTTCATATAATATATATGAGTTTCTATGATTTTAATACATGTTATGTTATGCATTAAAGAGACCATCAATCAAGAATATTTTAAGAACAATGCTTTTAATACAATAAAAATCTTATATTTATTAGAACTTTATAATTTCATTTGCAAAATATTTTTGTCTCATGAATTTTATCACTACTCTAGATTCATAAATCACATATTAGATTCATTAATCTAATATTATATAAATATTAAAGACAAATGAAATGTTTATTAAAAATAAACATATACTCTCATAAATATAATAATAACAACATGTCTAACCAGCTAATTAAATATATATAGCATATTAAATTAACAATAATTAAGAACCCCATCATAAAACAAACTATATCGAAAAGACAAAGCCACAAAATCGAAGACCCGCCACCACCAAAACAAAGGAGCAGACAAAGAGAAAGGCAAAAACCAAAATTGATGGAGAGAAAACCAGAAAAATAACAAGCATCCAAACATAAAAGATTCATCTCTAAGAACATCGAGGTTGTATGGGATTCAGTTCGGCTTTCGTGATAACAACCCTATCAATTGGGTTCTTGGTCTTTCTTTTCTATTCATCATGAAATAATTGCACATATCAAAGCATATAATCAAAATGATTTTTTTTTTAATTAACGTGGGTGTCCAGGTCTGCTTGCGTTTACCTCGACTAATCTCACGAATCTGAAGTTAACGACTATATAAGCTTCTTATAACTATTATATTAACAACTCCAAGACTCAATAATTAACCCTCTAGAAAAAAAGTAAAGATTTCTTGTCAATCTCAAACTTTAGGTTCTGTTCGTTAAGGGAAGACATAAGAATTCATGTGACATCTATGTAGTTAAACTAGAAACTAGAAACTTTTCTTTAATGCTCACTTGTGAATTTTATACAACATAAAACATATATATTTATATTTGCATTAATCAATAAATATTGACAGTAACCCAATTCGATTGTTAAGAGAGTCGGTTTAAGAAAACATGGCATGCTCCTCAGATTAACCTGTTTGACCTTAATAAGTCAATTCTTCTAGGAAAACATCTGCAGAAAAAAAAAGTATCCTTTTTTGATCTCCTACTCTTTTCCCTGCCTATCACGTGTTTTCTTTTTTTGTTAATGGTTTATATATTATTATGATCAGTGATTTATTAAAAAATGTTATCTACTTTGTTGAAGAATGATGAATCAATGGGATCGGGTCCTTTCCAAGTTATCAATGTTCAACTTCAAGGGCTAGGAGCACGCAAGATTTCCTATCTCCAGTCCCGTTAGCTTACAAGATATCCCTTAACTGCTGCTCATCTTGATGCAGTAGAATGCCATTATTTTTTTCGTTCAAAAAACAGAATAATATCACATTTATTATTTTAATACTCGATTTTTCTAAGTCAAGAATTGTAATTCTTTGTATAAATCACATTCTAGTCATCAATTTTTAAAACTTTTACAATCATGTCACACTTAATTAGTCATCTTAGTTTAATTTCTAACCACTGATTTACATGTATATGACCTATTAGGTTCTCTAATTAGTTGACTCTTATATGAATCACAGTACTAAATAAAATATGATGAATTAAATTAATTTATTATCAATTCAATAGGTGATTGATTTATATTTGAATATTAAGACATGAGTTTCTTAGTGTAATATTTATTCATTCATCAATAATATCTCATGTGTGCTACATTGCAGCGATCGTTCTCTCGAAATGGGATTAGCATAAAATATTGTAAGTGCAAAGAATAAGAAATTCTTGTTTTTTATCAATGAAATTAATGGAACTGGAATCGCCACCTAGTGTATTACCCGTAAAACACCTTACTTTTTATTTCTCTTCACTAAAGTTTTTTTTAATTATTATTATTATACATAATTATTATGGTTGCCCAACACATAGTAAATTTATAAAATAATTATCTAACTGATGCATAAGCTAAAGCTGTGATAGCTTCATGTAAGAGTTTTTTTTAATGGTGTATTTACTTAATATTTCTAATGATTATTTTTTTAAAATATGATTTTGTTTACTAAGAGTTATATATGTTTTAGTATTTAAAGTGATTCTACTGCTTAATTTGCTTTTGAGATTTTGATAATTTTATAAAACAATATTGTTATCTTTTTCTGAATTTTTAATATAAAAAAAATTTGGTTTTAATTAACAATTATAATGCTTAAAAGTAATTTATTTTCAAATAACAAGGATGATGGTTTCCACAACCATTTTTGAAGCCCATACTCATTATGGTGGTAAGGTGCATGATTTGTAACTTGTAACTTGGAGAATGTTATATCAAAGAGACAACATGAAAACAAAAACACCACATTCTCTGGAAGGTCATCGTGATATGTAGATCTTGCAAAATAAAAACTTGTTCATTTTTAGAAGTAACGAGCGGTATACCCGCGCGATACGGCGGGTTTTTTTTTATCTATGTAGAAAATTGATTGATTTTTATATTTATTGTATTTTATTATTTTAATATTTAGTTAGTATAATTATATTTAAGAATACTGATATGAATTTTTGCCCTTCAAAAAATCCAAAGTCATTTTTCCTCTCTCTCAATATATTTTTAGGCGATAATATTCAATAAATATCAGATATATTAGAAATAAAAATATTGTAATTTTTTCTTAAAACATAAACTTAATTTTTTTTTTGTGCTATAATTATTTATTTGCCGTCTAAAAAGAATAGTCTAATGGAAACGGGAAGTGAGTTGTATATTTTTTAATTTGACTTGTAGATAATGCAGGTAAATTTGTCAACATATTTAAAAATATTAGATCTAAAATATTAAAAATGAAAACATTGGAAATTCTTGTAAAGAAATAAACTTAAATAAAAGAGCACAAAATTAAATTTTGAAGCCAATATTTTTTTATATAAGATTTATTAATCATATTATTATATTAAATATATTTAAGAAAACATGATATGAATTTTTGTCCTTCAAAAAATCTTAGGTCATTTTTCCTCTCTCTCAATATATTTTTAGGCGATAATATTCAATAAATATTCAAACATATAATTAGTTTTACATATTTTAATTTGACATAAATATACAAATATATAATTAATTTGACATAATTTCAATAATATATTTAATTTAAAGGATAATCTTAGGCTATTTTGTTCTCTCTCTATATATTCTTAGGCGATAATATTCAATAAATATTAGAACATATAATTGGTTTCACATATTTTAATTTGACATAAATACACAAATATATAATTAAAAAGTCAAAACACTGCAAATTTATTTCAAGAAATAAACTTAAACAAAAGAACACAAAATTTAATTTTGAAGCCAATATTTTTTTTATTTTATAAGATTTATTCATCGTATTATTATATTAAATGTATTTAAAGAAATACTCGATATGAATTTTCTGTCCTTAAAAAAATCCTAGGTCATTTTTTCCTCTCCCTCTATATATTTTTAGGCGACAATATTCAATAAATATTTGAACATAATATTAGTTTTACATACTTTAATTTGACATAAATATACAAATATATAATTAATTTGATATACTTTCAATAATATCTTTAATTTAAAAGACAAAATTGAAGTAAACCCAAACATTGAAATCAAATAATTCAAAACAAAACCGGAAATTAAAAGAACTGGGACTGAAATGAAACTGAAATTCATAATTAACTTGCATAGAAGGATAGAATTGAAAGAAATCAAACTTTTGGTACCTAAAATATTAAGGATTTATAATAAATTTTCATGGAAGGATGAAATTGAAATTAATCAAAACTTTGATACCAAAAATATTTAGAATTCCAGCCAAACCCGCAAAATTAAAAGCATGAGGACCGAACTGGAACTTCAATACATAATCAATTTCAATTGAAGGATGAAATTGAAACAAATCAAAACCCATTTAATAGAAATAAGGGCCAGAAAAACAAATTATAACGTTCAGGGACTGAAATGAAAATTTGACAAAAAAACAGCTTAGCTGACGTCATCTAGCGCAGGCAGGAGAGAGAAATTGGGGGGGGAATTCAAACGACCACCGACAAGTCTCCGGACACCATAGTGCCACACGCGCCGCACCACGAGGAAGGGAACATGCCTGAAAATCATTGTAGACGGCGGTTGTTCATTTTCCGACGTCGTATGACTCCGCATGCGCCGTTCAAAAAACGCGTGAGCGTTGAGACGAACGGCGCGTTCTGTGACGCGCCACAAAAGCTGTCAAATGAAAAAAAAAATTAGCTAATTGCTGGAGCGCCCCTCACCCCCAGGTGTGTGTTTTGTCATTTTCAAGGGACAAAACGGTTAATGCACTATTCAATGAATTATTTAAAAATAAAAGAACCGGCTGGACGAACCGAACCGAGGGCCGAAAACGGTCAATGACCGTCCAGCCCCTGAAAATGGCGGCGTTTTTTGTCTTTTTGGGGGGATAATTGCGTTAATACACTGTTCAAAATCGAAAAAAAAGAGGACATACACCCACGAATCACCGAGTCAAACTGCACATGAATAGTGACTATGAGTCTCGGTGAATAGTGTTTTACTGTTCAAAATCTCGTTATCTTTTAGATGGATAATAAAGACAATATTATTTTTAATAATATCAAAATAAATTGTGCCTTCTTAAAATGCTTCAAGAAATTGTAGTTTTAAGAAGTATTAATAAACATTTTCTGCTTCAAGAAACTGTAGTTTTAGGCTTTATTGTTTCAATTGAAGGGAAATTTGTGCATTATTGAGTGGTCTATACCGAGTTTGTCAATTTTGTTTTGATTGGTGCTTCTTTTTTTTGCAATTGAAACAGAATGTTTTGGTGTCAGAGTGTTTTGATGCGCCGTTTCGTGATTATACTGTTTATGTATATATAAATATAATTAAATATATTAATTCAAAAAAACAATTTAGTTCAAACCCAAAAATAAAATTATTTAGAATTGCATAATTTAATCTAAAAACAGACAAAATAAAATGATTTTTTTGAACAAAATTATGAATGTATAATATTACCAAAATATCAACATCAATCTCGCAAAGCATTACATTATCTGATTGCTCTGAAATTTTAAAATAATATATATAAACATGTCTAGAGACTCCTGTAAAATTTTATTTCAATATAACGGTTGAATTAAGAGATATGATTGATATTGTAAAATTATTTATTATTTTAAAAAAAAACACCATTTGGCAAAAACGGAACGGGAAGAACGAAACAGTAACATTCTAGCCGAAATTTGTACGAAATTTCCGGAACAAACAGTAAATTTTAAGCGAGGTAAAACTACGTCGTTTTATTTTATTTTTTAACTATTACTAAATGTTCAGTCATTTCAGCCGAAAAGAAACAAAAT
Organism: Salix udensis; assembly: GCA_029204005.1. NCBI lineage: Eukaryota > Viridiplantae > Streptophyta > Magnoliopsida > Malpighiales > Salicaceae > Salix > Salix udensis. The sequence goes on from CM055035.1 coordinate 5,402,441, forward strand.
TAACAACAATGGTCTATACCAAAAGGTATGAAGAAGCTTTAATATTTTATAAAGTAAAAAGGTTGTATAAATAAGCTATGCACAAGAGGGCGTTTCAACAACATATTAAATGTTTTTTATTGATCCAATAAAGTACTCTAATTAATTATTCATTTGATAATATGGATCTGTTTTAGTAAAAGTATCCTCTATAATAAACTTATTTTGAATAAATCAAATAATTTTAAATTAAAATAAATGGTTTTCAAAAAATTAAAATAAATCCTATAAAATTGTAAATGTTATTATTAATGGAAAACCATAAATTATGCCATGGAAATGACATTAAAAAAAACTATTTCAATAAAGGAACCTGGTTAATTTGAAAGTAGAGGTTTTACGTTTATTAAGATAAATAAATATTTTAATTGCATCAATTAATTATTTTTAAAATGCTTTCTTTACTAAAAGTAATCTTGTATTAAAGGGTACTTTTACTAAAAGAAATCACATTATAAAATGAAAAAATGACGAAAGTACTTGTTTGTCACTCTAAAAAGTTGGCGTATTAAAATAAAAATGATTAAATTTCATGTGTTTTAATTGGAATAAAATAAAAGTAGAAGTATCAATTGCAATTTCAATAAATGTAGTTCAATGAAAGGTGTGATTGTTTTTAAGATGCCGGTCTCTAAATAATAGAAAAACTGGATATAAGTATTCAATTGAAAATTGTAATGAAATCAGTGTACTCAAATGAAGAAAATAAAATTTATGTATTTGATTGAGAAAAGTTGTAAATTTGGTACACTAAATTATAATAATAATAATAATACTGCCGTTATTTCATATAAAAAAGATTTTTATAACATAAGGGGGGTGTCCAAGTTTTTGCTAGCGTTAGAGGAATGTGAATGGGCATTCCAAATAATCTGATGGGTGTAACTTTGATGTGTGTGTATATATATAATAAAGAAACAATTACTAAATTTATGTGTCACTACTCAAAATTGGGTTGATTAGCAGCCATTAAATCTATTTTTTTTACATGCAAATCCATTGATAAAAAACATTAGCAACTGAATTTATATTGGAAACTATCTGATGCAAATTTGTCATTGTTAATTTTCGTTTCAGAAATATCTACCCATATTCTTGTGGCCGAAGATGAGAGGATGTACCTAATTTGAGAGTGTAGTTGAGGTTGTATGTAAAAATATTTTTTATTTAGAAAATGCTTCACAATGATGTTTTTTTTATTTTTTAAATCAGCAGATTAAAATAATCTAAAACCACTATTTTTTTTAATTTATAGTAAAAAATAAAAATAACTTTTTTTTAATTTTTTTTCAAAAATATTTTTAAAACGCCGTGTGTTAAACAGAATTAATACATTCGAGAATGAATATATATGAAGAGAGATAAACGTGTTTTTACTATTATTCTATACCATATTAAACAAAAACTTGGCCTATGAAATTCCATAGAGACGTATATATAACTTTTTATTTTATTTTCTTAGAAAAAAAAAGAGAGAAGTATATAAAGCACCATTCACAATGAAACGACTGTATCGAACACATTGAGGAAAGGATCAAATCAATTATGATAAATTTCTGATTGATCACAATCTTAGTAGTACACCTCTGATCTTCACAAATGAAATCATACGATCAAGATTTTATTAATCCATGGCTAATATGCTAATCGTCCGGCCGGCGGCAAGATAAACAATGCAGAACTGTTGATCCCTACTGCTAGTCTTCAAGCTGTTTCCGGTCCGAGTTGACTCGTTCAAGCTTGAAACGTTCTTGAACAGAAGCGATGTAACTACTAGCCTTGTTATCTATTCTCGCATCTCCGACAACCCCGAAGAACTTATCAAACTGGCTCAGCTTGTCGCGGCGGTTGTCGGAGGCAGGCAGTATAAACGAGACCTTCTGCTTTTGCGGTGGAATATTCATGTAGTCCTGGTGGACAACGTAGCCCACTGAAGCTGCTGTCTGAGAATTCTGGGTTTGGCTTAACCTTACTGCTATACGACTGTACATTTGAGGAAGGATTCGAAGATGATCGATAGAAAAGCATCAGCTTGCCCTTCATGAACCCTTTTGCGTTTGCGGTTGGACTCCATTTTTTAGTCGACTTTCACCTTAATTAAGCTAGCTCTGGATCAAGATTGTGTGGTTGTTTCAGTGGAAGAGAAGGTGTTTATATAGTAGAGATCGACTGGGCTGGCTACCTTTTTCTTGTGGTGGTGGCCGGTTGCAGATAAACATGGAAAGTCTGGAACGTGGTGGTCCCTCGATCGGGTAAATATCTTGCAAGCATAATCTCCTTTAAATCTAGAGCTTATAGGGTGAGATTTATTCCAATTATTAGTTAAACTGATTTCCAAGATATGGACAATTCATCAGTCCCTGTGCTTTCCCGAAGCAAGAAACACATAATCTTTAACCACGTATCACTGCCATAATATTTTATAGGGGTTAGGGAATCAGAGAATCTGTCTCCGGGAGACTAAGTGCACTCATCGGTTAGGCAGTGTTAGAGAATAATATAAATCATATTATGGGACCTCACTTACAAACTTAAAATTTTAGATGAGATGGTTTTTTAACATGATATCAGAGCCTTGTTGACCCAGCGGTCACGAGTTCGAATCTCACCACCTCCATTCTATTTGATAAAAACCAAGCACAAGATGATGTGGGTCTGTGTAAGTTTTAACCCCAAAGGACTTTCACTTGAGGGGATGTGTTAGAGAATAATATAAATCATATTATGGGACCTCACTTACAAGCTTAACCTTTTAGGTGAGATGGTTCCTTAACAGGCAGGACAGTGGATCAATCACCCTGAGGTAAAATAATTTCCATTTTTTCTTTCTAAATTAAGTCATTTCCCTGATCTAGCAGTGATAATAAAATCTCCATTTTGGAGAATAAACAAGAATAATGCCTTACTCTGTAAGGCTTAGGTGCTGTACCATCAATAGCAAGCAGCAGTTTCAGAAACTTCGAAGGGGTTCCCTTGAAGGGATAAAGCTCAGCAGAATCAAATCTAGATAAATAATTCCATAATTGTCTTCTCAAGGCAAAAGAAAAATCTGTTTTTCATTTTCTTAACATGATTCCTTTTGAACTAGGTTATATTATAGTAGCGGTTGTTTTTCAAGGTGCTTTTAAATTAAAACATATATTAAAATAACATGTATTTTTTTAATTTCTAAAATTTATTTTTAACATTAGCACAATACAACAACTATCTAAAATTTGAAAATGATAATAATAATTAAAAGTTAATTAAAAAAAAACTAGCTCTTAGTGATTGAGAATAAGGTAAAGATTTGATAATGCATCTTCATGATCAAGTTGTACATTTAAAGTGTCTTTAAAGTGTTAATGGCTAAAAGTTACTACACCATTTGCACCTATATATATTTATTCATAGGTATATATACGTGACTTTCTAGTCAATTATGTTTGTCATTTTGTTTATTCACAAGGTATATTCGGACAACACAACATGAGTATATAAGGGTTCATTTTCTTTTATCCTAATGTATATTACGAATTACAAACTGCAGTACGGTCAGAATAAAAATAAAATATTCTTGACGAGTGAGGTAGATAAGAACGGTGTCTTAATTTGTCAGCACTTTCCCTCTCTGGTTTGGATTACAGATTATGTTCAAGGGATTGCATGAAAAATGACTTGAGCTGTGTACCTTTCTCATTATCATCCTTGTATAAGCAACAACGGATATATGATGTAGTCTACGGTCTAACACGACTTCAGATGGCAAAAACTTGGGCAAATTTTAAGAATAAGCACGAATGGATTTATGTATCTTTTCCGTGCACTAGAATAGAATGTAGGAGAATAATATAAATTTTATCGTCGGAATCTCTCCTACCGGCTTTAAATTTTCAGGTGAGATGATTCCGTGACATGGTATCAGAACCTTATTGACCTAGCGGACTTTATTGACCTCAACGGTCATGAGTTTAAATCTCACCGGTTTCATTCTATTTGATAAAAATTAAAGCACAAAAGTAGTGTGAACCTGTGTGAAAGTTTCAAGCTTAAAACGCTTTTTCATTTGAAGGAATATGTTAGAGAATAATATAACATATTTCTAAAGACCTGACTTTAACAGTTTAAATTTTTAGATGAGATAATTTATTGATATAAAATTCAAGATGGCTTGGTTTGCTTTACTAGGGACATGTACTGCTGCTAGAAAAGGATAGAGTTTCAATATCGTCATTGAACAGCACCAAGGATAAGATAATCCACCATTGTCAAGACACTCGTTGAATCACTATCACAAGTGGAGCCTTTTGAATTATATACATATGCATGAAAATATCGACTAGATCGTCATATACATCATAAATATTCAACCCTTTTAATTAATTATTATAAATAGGTTTATTATCGACTAGACTGTCATTATCGCTACTGGAAAAGAAATATTCATTATTATAAATAGGTTTATTAGTTATTTCTTTCAACTTAATCAATCTTCCATAATCATAAAAAAATACAGCGCATCCTAGTTTTAGTCCTGTCTATGAGCGAGCCTTTGCAAATTTGAGCAAGCAGAACCAATCTCCCACTGGCCTGTAATTACAAGTTGATGGATTCATTTTCTAGTTAATTTAGCGTAGATCACTAGAAGAAAACTAATAATTTAATGGGTGTGGGTGGTTTGTTTACGTACCCTTTTGTATACTTTCTTTATTCAAAAGGGACTCTCAATTTCTTTATTTAAAAAAGTAATATGATTGTTGGATCAAATTTTATTTTTCTTATGACATCTCTAATAAGATTGGGTTTTTTTCCTTTTTCTTTCATCGTCAACATACGCTATATTCATGTGCATCGATCTAACTCCAAGCTCGTAAAAAAAAAAAAAAAAAAAATAGTATCGATATATGTAGAAGCATCAAAGCCATTATCTATTATGGCCGAATCATATAAGATAATGATTTGAATTCTATGCCTGAAAAGCTTTACTGAACTTTGAAGAATCTTAGACTTTTAAAGTTATTCTAGACAGTCACATTAAAACTCTTTCGACACTTCCACTGTTAAACAAAATGATAAGATAATCTTTCCCAACCATCTTATAATTGGTTATAAATATTTAATTATTAATGATGAAATAAAAGAAAATGAAGTAGAAACTTATCATGAACAGCAAAATGAACTAAATTAAAAGAATCTTGATCTACTAAAGATTTTAAAGATGTAGTCGACGAGGAGTCACATTCACCATGGAAGTTTGAATGTGCACAAATAAGCAAAATGCTTAATCATGTTGAGACATAAGTCCTTGACAAATTAGGTAATTAGAGTTACAAATTGGAGTATAATTCACGTGAGTCAATAAAGAAAAACATTGGTTTGTATTACCATTCAATAAGCCTTTTTATTTAATTACACAATATCTATAAATAATTAGATTTTATATGTTTAGAAAAGATTCAACCAACAATATTGTAAATTATATTAATATCTATAAATAGAATTATAATAGAATCATAATATCCATTTGCTTCGATTTATAATTATAATAGAATTATAATATCTATAAATATAAATAGAATCATACAACTACTGTAAATTATATTCTAGCCTCACATATACAAATTATTTGCTTCGATTTAATTTTTCTTTCCAATATTAATAATATATTTTATTTATGTACTCTTTTTTTTTAGTACCACCAAATGACCTACAATTCTCTTTATTTTTTTTAAAAATACCTATCCTTTCGCATGCGGTGTTGTTTAGAGAACATAATCTATTTTTCGAGTCATTACATTTATTGATTACACTATTTAGATATTTATCTTTGATTTGTTGTGAACTAGTTTCTTAACCATGTATTGCTATACACAAGATACATATATACACACGTGTATTGCTATGAACTTAATTTTCAACTCTTGGCCATGTCAACTAAGAGTGGATTATTACCGTCAGAAGATAGGAATAAAATATAGTTATTTGTCCATATAACAATAATTGGTGTTTATTAATAGAAGGTTTGTTAAAGTATTGAGTGGGATGACTAGTTTTTTAAATAAGCCAAACTATAGAGGTTTGGAAGAAAGAAGTTACAAGATGAGCTAATTCACCTCTTAAAGAATCTAAAGCAAAAAAATAAAATAAATAATGAGGCTAAGGACTTTGATTATAACCATAGTGCTAAGTTGCAACCATCTAAAAACCAAAGGCTTGAGGGAGTTGACCACTTGAGAAATTCATCCATTAGAGAGAAGATTTTAGGAGATTTGGATAGAGTTTTGGGTAGTATTAAGATGAAGATTCTAGTTATTCAAGGCAAAAACGATTCAAAAGTTTGCTTGAAGTGGGAAAAAAATGAAGTTGAGTTTTGTACTGTTAATTATTCTTTAGATAAAGAAAGTAAAACTTGTTGTTATTAAATTTAATGACTATGCTATTATTTGGTGCCATCAACTTGTCTTATAAAATAAAATAAAAGACCCATAGAAACTTAGGATAAGATGAAAATAGTTATGAGAAAGAGTTTTTTCATGATTATTATTATTATATAGATTTTTATCAAAGATTGCAAAGTTTATCTCATGGGTCTAGGAGTATGGAAAGATTACCATAAGGAAATATAGATTGTCATAATTATAGCTATAATGACAAGGTTCTTGAATAAATTGAAATCAAAGAGATAAGTAACATGATTGAGTTGTAGTACCATGTTGAGCTTGAAGATATGGTTCATATAGCTACCATGATAGAGGGATATTTGAAGAGAAAGGGTCATATATGTTAATAAGATAATTCAAATTATTATTTAGCTTGGAGGATGAATTATAAGAGAGAGGGGAGCTACCACATCAAAAGCAAATATTATATAGGCAACAAAGTTGAACCATCTAAAGCTTAGAGGAAAGATTTGGTCTTTAAAACAAAGGTAATGTTGAGATCCCATATAACTATAACAGTTATATTAAGTGTTTCAAGTATTTACCAATGAAGATCCACGAGGTGTATTTGGGTTGTAGTTTATTGGGTGGTGTAGGGCCTGGTTGATGGGTAACAAATACACCCTAAAAGTTTTTAATTTAAGATAATTGGGCTTTTGTCCAAAAAAGGGTTTCAAATGGGGATTTGTTGTGAAAAAAAGGAGTTAGTTGATGATTTATTAAATGCATGGTAGTATGCAAAAGCATGAGGCCGGTATAAGAGAGAGAGGATTTGCATCATGAAGCAAGGGTGAGTCCAGTTTGACCTAAGTGACGATGATGGCATTCAGAGATGCCCTTATGTTGGGGTGTGTGAGGAACAATCATGTAATGGCTAATCCCATAAAGGGAAAGAAATGGTTTGAGATTGATAAATTCACCACCATTGTTAAAATAAAGAAATTTTGATGCTTGTTTGAAAGTGTATCTTAATAAGTTTTTTGAATTGAGGAAAAATACTTTTAATGCAGGATTTTGCATTGATGGGGTAAAACCACAGATATTTTGTATAATAGTCAACAAAAATTTAAATAGTAGCGAGAACCATCTAGACCAACACAGTGAGCTAGGTCCCCACACATAACTATAAATAATATCAAAGGGGAGCATGACTTTGAAAACTTGTGGGCCGAAAAGGGAAGTTGATGGGCTTTATTAATAGAACAAGATGAACACAAAGGAACTAATATTTTTTTGTGAACAACTTTGAAGGATGAATGTCTAAGGTGCTTGTGTCATTCATTAATCGAGGTTTGTTCATGCACATTTGCAACAATTTTGGAGAGGTGGAGCCCACTAGAGAATTCGGAAAATGATAGATGCCGCATTCACATGATCCTCTTTAGTAGGATCACCCTCGAAGTCTGATTCTTCATAAGAAAATAAAGAGGGATGAAGTTCAAGCAAAAAACATTATTTTGAGATGTGAAATAATGAAAAAAAAAAACTAAGTTTTTGCAGATATTAGGGACACAAAGAGTATCATGAAGAACAAATATTTGTGTAGGTGATTTTAAAGTCATAAAATCAATATGGAAGACCGTCAAACCTGACCCATCACCAATAACAACTTCATTGGTGCCATCATATTCAAAATGTATAGATAAATTGGCCAAGTCACCAGTAATATTATGAGAGGTAGCAGAGTCAAGAAGTTATTTTTGATCTTTTGAATTGGATCTAGTTACACAGTTGGTTGTGAGATCAAATGGACGGAGCTGTGAGAAAGATTTTTGTTATGTGGCCTATTTGATCACATAATTGACATTTTGGTTGATACCGTCTATGATTGGGTCGGTTTGGTTGAAACTTGCAAGTATCCTTGAATGTACTTGGATATTGGGATTGTTGACTGAGAGGGCCCATTGGGCTTATATGTGCCCTTCCGAGGAGACCCTATTATAGGATCTGATTGGCTGCTGGTGATGATGAGAGTAGTGATCTGCTAAATAGAAGACTCCAACCGGTGCAGATAATTATCATGCCCCACGAGAAGACCATGAAGTTCCTCAAAGGCCAAGGAGGTTGCCCGTGCTCTAATTGATGTAACAATGTCCCTAAAATCAGAAACTCAATCCATTTAGGATGTAAAGGGGTAAGATCATCATATGCTATTGGATGATCAATGAGGGTGATTTCATTGGCAAGGGCTTTCACGGTATGCAGATAGTTAGGAACAAAATTGATTGACTCGCTAAATCAAGGTAAGCTCTTCCTGTAATTGTTGGCTTTGGTTTTGGATTTGTTGGCGTACATGTGATGAAGTTTTGTCCAAGCTTCATGAGAGGTTTTGGCAGTAGCTATGAGAGGAGTAATGGTGGTTGATGTTGAAGCCAGAATAGCAATCAAAATCAATTTGTATTGATGGACCCAATGAGTCTTATTTAACTCGGTGGGAGAGGTGTTGCAAGAGATGGGCATTGAGAAATTCCATTAACATAGTCAAGGAGATTGTATCCTATAAAAAGTGGTTCAAATCAAAGTTGTCAATTCCGTTCCGTTCTAGCTAGAACGGCCGGAACGTTCCATGCCGTTAAAAAAACCGAGATGAAATGGCGGAGTTTTTGTCTCGGTTTTAATTCTAGCCCGTTCCGGAAATTCCGGCCAAATTCCGGCCAGAACGTCTCGGTACCGTTCTGGGTGTGCCGTTCCTGCCTTAAAATCCTCTTTATTTTGATTAACTTGTGAATTTTTTTTCTAATTTTGAGATTATGTTTGTTTGACTTTGTGTTTATATTGTATAATTTAAAGTTAATTTATCTTGAATTTTAATTATGCTTGTTAAATTAATATTTTAATTTTTATATATATATATATATATATATATATATATATATATATATATATATATGAAGAGTACAACCCCGAAACGGCACGCCGAAATGCTCCGAAACCGGAACGTTCCGTTCCAATAGAAAAACCGGAACGACGACCGAAACGATATTGACAACCTTAGTTCAAACTGTGTTCTCCATTGAGGAAAGGTGGATGGTTGCAGTTTCTCATTAATTTGTGTAGCAATATTTAGTGCAATAAGGGTGTTTTCTGTGGAAGAGATGGGATGAGCTGTGGGGGTCATGGGTAGAGAATTGATTTGCAGAAGATGTCATTTTGTTGAAGAGGATCGTGTTGCTTGTTGGAGAAGGGCTCTACTGATACCATATAAGATAATTAATACACATAGTTTCAATGAAAATTCCACCATGCTCTTTATTATTGAATTATGCTCTTTATTAGTGAGAATCTGCATCAATAAAGGATAATTAATTCAAGGTAAAAGATGGCACATGCATAACGTTCACAAACCAAGAGCACCTGAATGAAACAACGATAAAAAAAAAGTATATTAGAAAAATAACTAATCAAACACAAAAGAAGAGGCAACAAAGAAACAAACATAGCTAAATTGAGAAAACCAAAATCATGGAGAAGCTAGGCAAAGTAAAAAAGAACAAATAGCCAACCTAGATACAAAATCCAAAAAAAGTCTATAATTAACAAGTGATTGGTTAAAAATTGAGAACGGACACAAAAAAAAATAAAAAATTAAGAGGTTTGTTGACCAAAGAACATGATTATAATTTAGCTTTTTTTATTAATAACATTTTGCTACAAACTTTCTAGCCATTTTGGCTACACAATTATTATTTTTTTATGTTTTTCTTGCATCATCACCTGCTACAATTATCCTTTTGGTTTTCCTTTACTCCTTCTCTTCTATTGATCGCTTGCGTACCCTCTATATTCGATCATCTTTATCAATTCTAGGAGCGGTAGTCGATGGGTGAGACTGAAATTAGGCAGCCATGCACGCACATGAAACGTGCACAAACTTTAAATAAGGCTATTGTTCTATTTCTTTTTCTTTTTCTTTTTGATTTCTTCGTCAAATTAATTTCTATTTTTTTATGCATTCTCGATGGAAAATTGATGTTGGCATAGCTCAATCAAATCAAATCAAAGCACTCATGGCTTCGGTTCTTTAATCTGATTGAGCAGTCCTGCCAATATCCCATTAACTAATCTCTACTTAACAAATCTTACCAATGAGACCTCATATTGGTTTCACATTTTTCCTTGGCATATATTCATGTCTAAACATTTGTCAAAGGACTGATCTAATGTGAGATATTTTTGGATTAGTTTGTGTATTAAAAAATACTAGGTTTATTTTAAGATCCGAAAACCTCACCCCTGAGATTATTCTAGTTCATAAAAAATCATTTTTTGATATTCCAAAGGTATTATTTGTAGATATCCCAATATTATTATTGATAATAAAAAGCTATTGTCACATTCCATGTTGTTGTCCGAACTCAACTTAGTGTGGATTCTTTTGAGCTTTTGAAACTCCTTTCATCTTTCCATGGGGGAGCAAAAAGAGTAGAATTCTGATTCTGTAGAAATAAAAGGGCCCCAACAGGGCTGGTTGTAACGCAATTAGGATTCGATTTTTCTCTTTTCGTGACAAAGAAAAATGATCTATAAAGTACTCATACTACATTAGGTAGTATATTAGTATATTTTTTGCCCTGTACTGTGGGTTCGGCTAATTTTTAAAAAAAAATCTTAAAGGGAATTGTTTATAGTATTAAGATTTTTTTATAACCGCGTAATTAAATTCAATCAAGCGGGTTTTTAATCTTGAAATTTTCTAATCCATCTCCATGACTAGTTCGAGTTTCTAATTAAACCATATGAAAGCTAATAAAAAATAAATCAATTAATTTAATAGGTCTAAAAACAGCTTAAATGACCAATACAAACATAACATAGTTTTTTCTTATAAAAAAAAACATATCAAGTTTGATGCATAAATCCGTCAAACCCATGAATCATGTAATCCCAAATCAAAACCTCAAACCTACAAACTAGGTAATGGACTCTAATAGGATTAATTAAAAAAAATTCCAAGATATTGTTTATTTAACCATATGATAATAAAAAATTAGATTATCAACTATTAAAACACCATGTAGAAAGACAAATCAAAATAAATTAAAACAAAGATTGAAGAATAAATTCATGCAATTTATTTGCCTACCAATATAAAGGGTAAATTAAAATAAAAATCAACTTTAAATACCAATAAACACACAATATAAGGACAGGAAAAATATCACTAAGTGAAGAAAAAAAAGGGGGGTCAAAATGAAAAAAAATAATAATATTGTAACTCACAATGTTTGTCATAACCCATTTCAGGGTTATTTCTAGAATTTACTCAAAATAAAACAAAAAATTAAATTAAAAGGGCTGACATGGTGAAAACAAATCAAGTTGGAAATCTTATACGGGTTCAAAAGCCCGATCGTATCTCTATTATACCCAAAACTAGAGAAAAATACAGATTCAAGGCTAAATTTGATTTAATCATGACCCAAATTAAAGTTTAATTATGTTTAGAATTTAATTTAGGTTCCAATTGAAGGATTTAATTAAGTGCAAGAGCTTAATTATAATTTTATTAGGACAAATTAATTTTATTAAGGGATTAATTGGTGAAAATTAAGTTTATGAGCCTAATTCAGGTTAAATTGAGACTATTAGAATTTTTGGAGATGAAAATTAATTTTTTTTACCAAGTCAATTGGTTGAAATCGGGGATAAAATTGCAATAAAATTAGAGCAATCATAAGATAAAGGACCAAATTGAACTTTGATAGAGAAAAAAAGATAGCAGGTGATGCATTGTCTAATCACTATTCATTTTCTTCCCTATTTTTTGTCGAAAATTCAGCTTTGGTACCAACTTTGCAGATGAATTTAATGCCTTTATCCTTCATCAAATTTGACAAAACTTGCATTAAAATGATCCCCTGATTCTTGACTTTACTAGCATATGGTTGATTCTGTTTGATTGATACCATACACGTGTTGGTTCAGTCCCAAAAATGACAACTTGTACAATATACTTTAGCTATTAAATTTTGCAGTTCATGACACCTACTTTAAGCCAACAGCTAGGATGGTTCTGCTTTGAACCAATACCTAAAAATATACTCTGGTATAGGCTAGATTACCCTCTTCCTCCAACTATAAATAAAGACGAAATCTATAACCTGAGGGGGGAGAAATCAGAAGCCAAAATTAAAGAAAAAACAACTTTCTTCCCCAAATTTTTGCCGAATAAATCCTGTTTTGGTACCAACTTTGAAGACGCATTTAATGCCTTTATCCTCCATGAAATTTGTCAAAACTTGCGTGCAAATGATCCCCTGATTCTTGTCTATACCAACGTATGGTTAGTTCTATTTGATTGACACCATACACGCGTTTGTTCAGCCCTAAAAGTGACAATTCATGCAGCCTACTATAGTTGTCGAATTTGACATTTCATGACACGTACTTTGAGTCAAAGGTTGGGATGGTTTTGCTTTGAAACAATAGCTTAAATTTTACTCTAGTATAGACTAAATTACCCTCTTAATCCAGCTATAAATGGAGGCAAAATCTATGATTTGAAAGGGGAGAGTTTGGAAGCCAAAATTAAGGAAAAAACAGCTTTCTTCCAAATTTTCAAGCTAAAAAACTCATTGTCATAACCTGATTTTTGACTCTCTAGTTTGTAATATGGCTATATCATTTTTTTGTATTTTAAACTTCATCTAAAAACTATGATTTAAAAAAAAATTGTTGTACCGAGAATTTGCCATACCCATAACTATGCTCTGTAATGGTGTCTGACCCATAACCAGACCCTGAAACACAATAGTACAATGCCTGCAACACATCATTTTCTGCACGACAATTCCCTATATCCTACAACACTTGCAGATTCTATATATAGCAAGGGAGAACTAAACGAAAGAGGGAACTAAAGGAATAGAAAAGGGGGGAACATAAAGAAAAAAAGGGAAGAACATAGAGGAGGGAGAATAGAAAGGGGGATGAAAGAGCAAAAAATAAGGAAGAGAAAAGATGAGATATAAGAGAAATAATAGAGAAGACAACAAAGAGTTCGAATACATACAATCATTTTCTCCCCACCACAAGCAAACCACAAAAGCCCCTTCTTCTCCTCTGGCAACAACAAAACCGTAACTAGCTCCTTCTCCTCTGACAGCTAGCAGCAGTAATAACTAGCTTCTTCTCATCCTCCAATAGCCAGCAATAGCAGTAGCAACAACCCTCTTTCTTCTCCATGCAGCAGCAACAGTAACTGCTTTCTCCTCTTCCTATAGCCACCTCAGACCATCATTTTTTCCATCAACACCTCCTCTACCATCGGCCTGACCTCCTCTACACGGCAACAATATAGGTGAGCCTTTTCCCCCCTTCTTCTCTTGTTACTGTCCACTACAAGTGAACAATATGTTGGAATTAATTAACTCCTTACTATTCACTTGCATGTGAATAATAGGCTTTGGTTGGGCTCACTGTAGTGGCCAATCCATTCCTTAAGCATATCATCACACTTGAAAAAGATATATTTTTCACTTAGTGAATGTTATTGCAACAACATGGCAAAATATCAAGTTTTGATTCTTAGGTTTAAGATGACAATGAATACATAGATGCCTCAATTTAGTGTTTAGATATTCTTAATTAGTTATCAACAAACTCTTCTTAGTTTATAAAATCAAGAAGTCAGAACTAATCTTATATAAAAAATATACACTAAAATTGATGATATCACTTGATTGCATCACTTCAAAGAATGTACCTCAAAAAGAGATGTTGATGCCATAGTAAATTTATAAATGAATTTAGCATCATGTAGTGAGAAAATCAAAGTCATAATATGTCAAAGATGGGTGGTGCCACTAATAACTAGTGATGGAGATAGAAAAAAACAAATAGACATCGTTGACATCTATAAGATTAAGAAAAAAAACTAGCGTAAATCATTTATTAACATTCTTTTGAGGGAGATTTTTTACATTATCTAAGTGAAGAGGAAGTTATAAAAGCTCTAGAAAAAACACATTAGGGATTAATAGAGCATACTAATCAGGTCCTAAACTTCATTTCAAATCAAAATAATGAGATTGGTCATAACTTGTTTATTTTATGCTAATTTAATCTATCAACCACCTGAAACCTCACACTTGACGATTTTTCTTGGCTATTTAATGCTTAAAGGCTTGATATGGTAGGGTAATTGCTGAAAAGTTAGGGCATCTTTATAGATTGGTCGTAGCCGATTACTTCTCAAACTAGGCTTAAGTTGTAACATTAAAAGAGGTAAAAAAAGACAATTACAAACTTTATTTAGACAAACATTTACTCTTATGATGTACTAAGTTATATTATAATTGAAAATAGAAAAGGATTTCAATAATACAACTACGACCAAGTTATGTGTGTAGTTTGGTTTTAAACAACATATCTGTTCTATGTATAATGCTTTGGCTAATTAATTGGTAGGAGCTTTTAACAAAATCTCATGCAATTTCTTAAGAAAGTGGTGAATTGCTTGAAGAAAGATTGATATGAAATAATTAGAGAAGTACTATAAGCTTACTACACTACTTTTGAACGCAAACTCAAGTTATTCTACATTCCTTGGTATATGGTGTTGAAGCCATTCTTCCACTAGAATTTTAAACTCCTTCTCTAAAAATCACAATCCAATAAGGACTCTCTAATGATGACAATGTCCATTTATATCTCTAAGAACTTTAAGTTTTACATGAAAAATATCTTGAAACATAAAAATGCTTAAAATGTTATCAAGCTTGACTTTGTAGAGATTTCAACAAGAAGATGTGACCATGCTCATTCTAAGTAGGAGATCTTATTTTGGCATTACGATGCTCGATAATCATGTCAACATACATGGGCAACAAGCTCCTCTCCAAATAGGATGGACAATATATGGTTCAAGAAGTTTACACCAATCAAGCTTACAAAATAATTGATAAGAACAGATTTAGGTCGATTCTATTAATGACAAACTATTAAAGTGATTTATCCTTAAGATCTAATGTAGCTTCTAGCCTGCACAAGTTTTAATTATGAATGACACAAAAAAAAATGTTGAACTACATTATGACTTGATCCCATAAAGGTACAAAGAAAACCTAAACCTTGTTTTGAATATAGTCACACAAATAATTTATTGACAAAAAAAAAAGCTTTAAACCATGTTGTGCTAGATTCATCATCCACACAGGTACATAGGTAACTTATAGACTATTTTAAGTCAACCACATCACCTCTTAAAATTATCTAGACCTATTTGAATATTTGCATGATGAAAAATAAGGTAGCCTAATAACACAATTATGACATAAGAGTATAAGTAACAAATTATAAGTCTAATCATTTTTTTATATAAAAAAATCAAAAACATATTTGGATCATTAAATAACAAGTTGTCAATCTCCATAAGTGAAACAGAAGAGAACTCCTTTCGATTTTTAATGGAACGTTGTGATTTATGACCATTAAGAAACATCTTTTATAGTTCCATAATCATTAAATAAGTTGTCAAACTCCATAACCATTGAGAAACGACTCTTTGAGTTCCATAACCATTGAGAAATAGCTCATCAAGTTCCATAATCATTAAATATCAGCTTGTCAAAGTCCATAACCTTTACGAAAGGGCTCGCCAAACTCTAAAAACAATTGAGAAAAATACTTTCAAGCTCCATAACCATTAAGAAATGACTCTTCGAGTTCCACAACCATTGAGAAATAGCTCTTCAAACTCCATTACCGTTGATAAATGGTCCATCAAACTCTATAATTACTGAGAAATGATTCTTCAAGTTTCACAACCATTGAAGAATGGCTTTCTGAGCTTCATGATCTTTTAGATACAGCTCTTAGAGTTCTATAAACACTCATAAACAATTCTGTGAGCTCTACAACTATTAAGAAACAATTCTTCAAGGTATATAACCAATGAAAAACAATTATTCAAATTTCATAACGATTAAAAAATGACTCTTTGAGTGAAAAGCGATAAAATTGTGAAAGGGTTGTATATTTCAGTATGTAATTACAGACCATTAAGTATGGCTTTATACAATAATACAAACACAGATCCTATATTGTTGCCTATAATTATGTTTACAGAATAGGAAAATAAATCATCATCATCAATTCTTGATATCTTCTGCTTGATCTGCGTGATCTTTTTCAACACTCCCCCTCAAGTTGGAGTGTATGTTTATGACACCCAACTTGCCAATTAATGCTTCAAACTGTGTCGAACTCAGTGGTTTGGTGAATATATCAGTTGGTTGATCCAAGGTCCGTATATGAGCTATTCGTATCATTCCCTCTTGAATCTTCTCACGCACTAAGTGATAATCTATCTCTATGTGCTTCGTTCGTTCATGGAATACTGGATTGGAAGCTATGTGCAGGGCAGCTTGGTTGTCGCAGAAAAGCATGACTGGTTGTGCGTGATTGACCTTCAAATCTTTCAAAATGTTTTTCAACCATGTAACCTCACAGCATGTAGTGGCCATAGAACGATACTCTGCCTGTGCACTTGATCGGGATACAGTGCTTTGCTTCTTTGTTTTCTAAGAAATTGGTGCTTGACCAAGCATGATACAATATCTAGTTACTGATCTTCTTGTGTCAATACATCGAGCCCAGTCGGCATCACAAAATGCCTGCAATTGCAGTGAACCTGTGGAAGGCAAAAAAATTCCTTGCCCAGGTGTTTGCTTGATGTATCTGAGAACCTTATGTGCTACTTCAAGGTGTGGCTCTCGAGGTTTATCAATGAATTGGCTTAATACATGAACTGCATAGGTTAGATCCGACCTTGTGATGGTTAAATAAATTAACCTTCAAACAAGTCGTCTGTATAAGGATGGGTCATTCAGGAGACTTCCATCTGTCTGTGTGAGTGACAAATTGGGTTCCATTGGCAACCGTGAGGGTTTTGCACCAAGGAAACCGACATCTTCCAATATCTCCAACGCATATTTTCGTTGACACAAGGTGATCCCCCTTTTTGATCTTGCAACTTCTATCCTCAAGAAGTATTTGAGTTGACCCAAGTCTTTGAGCTTAAATCGTCTGGAAAGGAACTGCTTGGTCTCTTCAATGCCTTGTAAATTGTTTCCTGCCAAAATCACATCGTCAACATAAACAAGTAATGCAATAAAATTGCCTTGATGATTTTGGACGAACAATGAGTAATCTGACAATGATTGGTGGAATCCAGCGGACTTGAGAGCAGTTGATAGCTTGAGAAACCATTGCCTTGAGGCTTGTTTAAGGCCATATAAGGACTTGTTTAATTTGCATACACGGGTCTCCCCCTTTCGACCGAAACCAGGAGGCAATTGCATGTAGACATCCTCTGCAAGATCACCATGTAAGAAGGCGTTATTCACATCCAGCTGATGCAAATGCCATCCTTGTAAGGCTGCAATGCTAAGAAGGACACGAACAGTCACCAATTTGGCCATAGGAGCAAAGGTCTCCATGTAATCAACACCCTCAATTTGACTATACCCTTTCGCCACCAAACGAGCTTTGTACCGCTCAACAGACCCATCAGGTTTGAATTTGATTTTGTATACCCACTTGCACCCAATTGGATGTTTATGAGGAGGCAGAGGCATGAGAGTCCAAGTGTTGTTATCTTGGAGAGCTGTAAGTTCAATGTTCATGGCATCTCGCCATTTTGGGTCCTGTGATGCCTGTGAAAAACTTGTGGGTTCTTTGAGAAGTGTGAGTTGAGTGGTGAATATTTTGTGAGGAGAAGAAAGATGATCATAAGACAAATATCGGGAGAGAGAGTGAGCAGTACCTGGAGATTGAACCATGTTCGTGGAAGACGGTGGCATAGGTCTGACTGGGAGGGCTGCCTCTACATGAAAGTCCTGTAAAAATGAAGGGGGTTTTGTGGGTCGACCATTGCATCGTAATAGGGGTGTTTAGGAAGGAGATGAAGTCGGTGATGGATTGATGGCAGGTAAATCAGAAGAAGTTTTATTGGGTGGATTGGAAGTCAAAGGTATGACAGGGGATGAGCCAGGGGATGAGGCCGGTGAGGCCAGCTGTGGTGATGGTTCATGTGATGTGTGGGCCGAGGGGCTTGTTTATGGATCAAGGTCCAGTGAAAAAGGTGGGTTATGTCTTGTGTGGGCCGAGGGGCTTGGTTGTGAATTTGATTGTGGTGCAGCGGAAATAGCATAATTTTGGAAAGGAAAAATGTCTTCAAAGAAAATAACATCCCGTGAGACAAAAACCTTTTTAAGAGTAAGGTCAAAAACACGATATCCTTTTTTACCATAGGGATAGCCAAGAAAGATGCAGCGAGTGGCACGAGGATCAAATTTCGAAGGTCGTTGAGCATGAGTAGAAGCAAAACACAAGCATCCAAAAACCCATAAATGTGAGTAATGTGGATTTTGATGAAATAATTTTTCATATGGAGTTTTACCATGAAGGAGGGGTGTTGGTGTTCGATTTATGAGGTATGCGGAAGTAAGAATTGCATCCCCCCAAAATGGTTTAGGCAGTCCAGCTTGAATAAGTAATGCTCGTGCTACATTAAGTAAATGTCGATGCTTGCGTTCAGCAACACCATTTTGTTGTAGTGTGTTGACGCAACTAGACTGGTGGACAATGCCTTTGGTTGCAAAAAAAATTTCAAGTTGGAATTCAGGACCATTATCACTTCGTACGATTTTGACTTTAGAGTTAAATTGGGTTTCAACCATGCAAAAGAATTTTACTAAAAGATCTCTTGTATCGAATTTGTGTTTCATCAAATAAACCCATGTGCTTCGAGTAAACTCATCTATGATAGTGAGAAAATATTTTGCACCAGAAAGTGAAGCAATTTTGTAACCACCCCAAATATCAATGTGTATCAAATCAAAACATGTTTTGCTGGAAATAGAGCTTAATGGAAATGGTGATCTTGTTTGTTTGGCTAGTGGGCAAATTAAACACTTGTCTGGATCATAAGTTTTAATTGTGGAAATAGAAAACAATTGAAGGACTTTATTCGACGGATGGCCAAGGCGTTGATGCCAAAGTGCAGGGGCTAGGGCTTGAACAGAATTGCATGTCTTTTTCTGTGGTTGGTCAAGGTAGTAGAGTCCCTCCCGTTCAGATCCCATCCCAATCATGTTCCCCGAACGCAGGTCCTGTATGATACAAAATCATCTTAGAAATAATGTGATGCAAAAGGAATCAAGGGCAAGTTTACTAATGGAAATGAGATTGAGCTGAAAGAGTGGGACACACAAAACTTTATCAAGAACAAAGTTAGGCGAAAAGATTATTTTGCCAACGTGGGTGACTTGGGCAAGTGATCCATCTGGCAATTCAACATGGTGATTCTCAACCATTACTGCCTGTGTAAGCAGATTAGGACTGCAAACCATGTGGTCCGTGGCACCGCTATCTAGGATTCATATCCTCGTCTTGCCATGATAGGAGAGGGAAAAAGCTTTACCTGAGAGTTCTTCGTGACCAGAAGGGTTACCCACTTGATTGGCCATGGAAGACTTTTTCTTGCTCAGCATTTGAAGAATCTGTCTGCATTCTTCTTGTGAAAATGGAAAGGATGGCGTTGCCGAGTTGGGTTCATATGAGGCAACTTGATTTCCCTTTGAGAGGCCACCTTGCTCAGCCTCCAACGTCGTTGCTTTCTTTCGGCAGTAGTCAATTGTGTGGCCCTTCCATCCACAAAAACTGCATTTGAGATGGGCACGACAGTTCTTTGTGCTATGGTTTGTTCTGCCACACTTCCCACACCGAGGTCCCTTTTCTTCTAAGCCATATTCACGGTTGGGTTTCTTCACGGCAAATACAGCAGCTTCTGGTTAGGCAGCAGCTTTCCCATTGGAGACTTCAGCTTGCCTCTCATGTCTAAGAACCAGTGAATATGCTTTATTCACTGTGGGTAATGGTTCCAATAAGAGTGTATTGTTGCGTACGTTAACATACTCTTCGTTCAAACCCATAAGAAATTTCATTGTCTTCTGGGTTTCCATGTAGGAGGCAATTTCTTTGATGGTTCCACAGCTGCATATTGGGATTGAACACAACGCATCCCTTTCATCCCATAGGCTTTTGAGCTTAGTGAAATAAGAACTCACTGTTGTGTTGCCTTGTGTGCAGTTGTGAATTTCATTCTCAATATGGAAGAGTTGGACAGTGTTCACATGGGAGAATCGTTCTTGGAGATCAACCCACATCTGGTATGCATCTTTGCAGTGAATGACACTACCAGCAATTTCTTTTGACATTGATCCCAGTAACCACGTTTTGACCAAATTGTTGCAGCGCCTCCATTGTTGTAATTTTTCAGGTTCATCTCCAGTTGGTTCTTTAATTGACCCATCAACGAGTCCAATCTTGTTTTTGACAGTTAAAGCCATGGTCATGGACGGAACCCATGTATTGTAGTTGTTTTCTTGTAGAGTTTGTGGCACAAGAATCAGACTTGGTTGGTCTCCGTGATGAAGAAACAGGGGATGGTCGGGATGTTCCCAGTTTGATTTAGAAGACATGCTTGTGTTAGTTGCCTTCTCTTCAGAACTGTCACCCATGGCTGTGTTGCTAGGATGAGGTTTGTGATTTGGTTTGATTTATTTTGATCGCCGCTCTGATACCATGAAAAGCGATAAAATTGTGAAAGGGTTGTGTATTTCAGTATGTAATTACAGACCATTAGGTATGGCTTTATACAATAATACAAACATAGATCCTATATTGTTGCCTATAATTATGTTTACAGAATAGGAAAATAAAACATCATAATCAATTCTCGATATCTTCTGCTTGATCTGCGTGATCTTCTTCAACATTGAGCTCCATATCCATTAAAAAATGACTCATCAACTTCCAAAACCATTTAAAATCAACTCGTCAAGTTTCACAACTATTGTGAAACAACTTTTCAATCTCCACAATCATTATTATTTAATATGCTAAAAGTCATAACAACTGATATCACGAAACGTTGTGAAAAATCTCAATCACCAAGGCAGCTTATGTGAAAGCTGGAGTCAAGATAGTCAACCCACATTAAAGTTTCAAAAAAAAAAACGTGGAGAAGATTTCTCAGTAATTGGGCCATAAACCAGGCCCTAACCCAATACAGCCCATCTAACTCCTATGCAACTGCTTGCCCAAGGCCTCTCTCTCCCTCGTCTTCTCCAAGCTCACCTCCTCCACAAGAAACCCAGCAAAACCCTCGCTTCAGCTATCGATGAACCCTCTTGCGTCGAATTACGAAATTTAGAAGTAAAAACATAATGGGATTGACAAACTTCATTATAACAGTAGCTGGTGTAAGTGCTGTGATTCTCTTACTGAGGAGCGATGTGAAGCAATCTGCTACTATCTTCAAACGCAACGTCAAGCATATCCGCCACTGGCTCGAAGAAGAAACTTCCGCCGCCTCCAAGTAACTTCTCCCCTTACCCTCCCTCTCTCTATATGACTAAAAGTGATTGTGATGTTTCTACTGTCTTGTAACAAAGCGTGATGATAATCATTATTTTATCGAATTGAATCATTTCTGATTGTGATGGGCGTATTTAGTTCACAAATTTATTTATTTATTTATTTTTGTTCTAAGAACTTGAATATACTTTTGGGATTATTTTGTGATTTTCATGTTAGCTTTGATTTTCAAGATATAGAATGGGTTTTCTCGACAATAAAACTCTGTCTGGTTTTGGGGTTTTATAACTTGGAAGAAGTTCTGGATTGTAAAATAGCTGACGATTTTGGGGTAGAAGCCGGGTTTGGCTATCAACTGCAACAATCCTTGTCGGGTCTTCCAAAACTTGTTAGTTTTCTGTTAGGTTTACACTGTTGGCTTTCGTTTGTCGAAGGCTTGGGATTTGGCATAAATCATGGAATTATATAAAATTCTAATTATCCCAGTTGCAGATGCATTTCCATTTTAGCCTCTTGTGATTGATCATTTTTATCTTTGAATCTAAACTAGATTGTTTCGCCCGAAAGGAGTTTAAAACTTAAAACGTTGACGTGAATACATGACCACAAGCAAGATCCATTATTAGAATTCGGTGACAAAATTGTAGTATTAAATCAGGTGGTGTTGCTATTGCTTAATGAAGAAAATCTTGCTTTATATTATCTACCTGTGTACTCTTTATGTGCTTATTGCTTGGCTTATGTATACTATGCTGATAGGAGTCTTTTCCTCAATTTTGTTTTAGTACTGTTTGGGAGTCTAGTTGCAGCTATTTTTGAAATTGTTTTTCGTTCAGAAATGCATCAAAATGAGGTTTTTTTTATTTTTTAAATTTCATTTTTGACATCAACACATGAAAATTATCTAAAAACACTAAAAAAAATTCAGTCTAAAGTTAAATTAAATTTTTTTTTAATTTCGAAAGCACGTTTTTGAAACGCAGTAACAAACACCCCCTTAGAACGTAATAGTAGATTGTTGATGTATCATATTTCAGGGCTGCAAAAGAGGCATCACCTAAGGAACTTGAATCGAAAGATCCCTCGAAAGGACATCCCCAAGAAGGACTAGCACTATTGTCTTACATCGAGTATAGAGTTCCTAATTTTCCTTTTAATTCCATGAATATGATGGTTTGGTTACAAAGTCAAGAATTGATTTGATGTTGAGAGTCCAAACTTGATTTTGTGTTATCATTCTGGCAGCCTTTAGTATGTTGATATGTATCTACCAAACTGATGATATTGGCAATGGAACTTCAGTTTTTGTTCGGCTTCACCATTTATATGATGACTTCCAAAACTCCCATTAGCCTTCAATTTTGACAATTCTGTTTACCATAGGATCATCAGTTTATTTCCTTCTGCTGACTTTTTTCAGTGAACTAGGGAGAGGCATCAACCCTGAGACCTCTTATAAGGAAGTGCTATTACTGCCTCACATACACCCAAACTAATTCTGAATTTTTTTTATTTTCTTATGGTGAAATGTAATTGTTAGTAACGATCATCACTCGTGTTTGTGAAATGGTAATGATCTAATCCATTTTTTATGTGAACGAGTACAAATTTTATCCAAGATCATCAGTAAACAGTATGATCTAATCCATTACCAGTGGTTGGCATATGGAATGAAAAGGGAGTATAGGGTGCCATGACATGAAAAGCTTATTCCGTCACCTTGCATTACTCCATGAATGTAGCCTGTTCAATGCCAAAACTTTCCTCTTGTTTGTTCCAATAAATGAAATTGATATACAGGTGGTCAATTGCAGCTGTGTTTTATAGAGAATATAGTTGTTCTTTGTTTTCGTACATTGTTTTTTTGGGGTTTGTCTTCTGATTTGGACTAGTGTGAGGGACAACCATTGGTCAGTTGCGTAAGTGCTTACCTTGTAATGATTCAGAACCTTGAAATCTATTCACATAAGCTGTGTGAAATATGGAGATTCACTCCAATATATTTACTTAAAAGTCCATTTGCTGTGTTCATGGTTGAAGGAAAACGAAGACTTTAATGGTAACCGAGATAAATAGAAAATTGTTGCCAAAAAGTCCATCTGCTGTGCATCACCTGGTGTTGGTTTCTTTAGAATCCAAATAAAAAACTTATCCTAGTGGCAGAGTTGGATGGAATGCAACAAGATTGCACAAATCATGTAGAGAGCATAATTTAAGTTGACGAATTGAGGGGAGCTCGTTTCATTCTATAATGAGGTGACTTGTCTGTACGTTGCGCTGAGTTTTTTTTATGTAGAAAATTGAATGATTTTTTACGTGTTGTAATTAGTTATTCTAATATTTAAGTAGTGAAATTATAATAAATAAAATATGTTAGAAATGAAATTTTTTTTTCCGTCTGAAATGAATAGTGTAATCCAAACACAGGGGAAGTTGTTTGTATATTTTTTAATTGTAGATCACTTGGGTAAATTTGTCTACCTATTTTGTTTATGAGTTTTTTTTCAGTAATATTAGATCTAATATATCATACAAAAAAATGTTGCAAATATTTTTCTCTTACAAAAAAAAACTAAAATCCATTAATTAAATTTTTCTATGAAATAAAACTTAAACAAAAGGGGACAAAATTAGAATTGAAACGCCTAAATTATTTTTTATTTTAAAAGATTTATTCCTCATATTATTATATTAAAATTATTTAGGAACACTGATATTTATTTTTTCTTCAAAAAATCCTACGTTTTTTCTATATATATATTAAGGTGTTAATATTAAATAAATATTAAAATATATAATTAGTCTCACATATTTATAAGAAAAAAAACTTAAAATTAATCATTATAATTTTTTTGAATGCCTCGTCAATAATAATTGCAAATTTTAACACCTAAGAATATTTAAAAAAAAAACAATTAAAAACAAAATAAATGACATAACATAAATAAATATTATTAGATTTTAAAAAATAGTATGACTTCAAGAATAAAAAAAAATTTGAAAATCAAACAACAAAGAGAAAAAATAATAAATATTAATTTTCAAATGATCATCAATATAAATTTAAATTTAAACATCACATAAAAAAATTTAAACCTTCATAACAATGGAAATAATCAAAATTTGAAACAAAAACTAAGAGCACGTAAATATAAACATGGAAAAAAAAATAGAAACCATTTACGAAAAATATATAAGAAATAAAGGTATTAAAAAAAATTCTAGACTAAAAGTATAAGGCTCGAAATGAAAAACACATATATAGTAAATTAAATTTAAACTACAAAATTGAAAGCAACCAAAACTTTGATTTTGAAAAAATTAAAGAATTTAAGAAGATAGTTTTTAGTTATCGATAAATTGGATACATATATCTACCCATTTTGTTTATGAGTTATATTTTCTCCCAATAATATTAGATCTGAAATATTATACATAAAATGCTTGTTTTTTTTTAAGAAATAAACTGAAACAAAAAAGGATAAAATTAGAATTAGAATCTGAAATTATTTCTTTTATTTTATAAGATTTATTTCTCATATTATTATATTAAAAGTATTTCAAAACATTAATATTTGTTTTTTGAAATAATCCTAGGTATTTTTTTTCTCTATATATAGATTTTTCAGGCTCTAATATTAAATAAATATTAAAATATATAATTAGTCTCACATATTGATAAGAAAAAAAACTTAAAAACTAATCATTATCATTATTTTGAATGCTTTATCTATAATAACTAAAAAATTTCAACACATAAGAATATTTAAAAAAAAACAATTAAAAACAAAATAAATGATAAAACATAAATAAATATTATTAGATTCTAAAAAATTATATATAAAACAAAATCAAACAAAAAAAAGAGAAAAAATACTAAATATCATTTTTCAAATGATTACCAACACAAATTAAAATTTAAACATCATATTAAAAAAAATTAAAACCTTAATAATTATCGTGCAAATAATAAAAATTTGAAACAACAACTAAGAGCATGTACATATAAACATGGGAAAATTAAAAAAAAATAAAGGAATTAAAATATAATTCAAGATGAAAAGTATAAGGGCCGAAATGAAAAACACATATATAATAAATTAAATTTCAAGGACAAAATTGAAACAAATTAAAACTTTGATACTGAAAAAATTGAAGAATTTTAGGCAAAACTGGAAACTAAAAGAACATGGACCGAAATGAAATTTAAATATATAATTAATTTGCATTGAAGGATACAATCGAAACAAATTAAAACTCTAAAAAGTTAAGGATTTCAATCAAATCCAGAAATTAAAAGATTGAGGACCGAAATGAAACTACAATATATAATCAATTTTCAATTGAAGGGTAAAATTGAAACAAACCAAAACCTATATTAAAGAAATAAAGACCATATACAACAATCAAAAGTTTAGGGACTATAATGAAAAGTTAACAAATATAGGGGCTTGACGTGTACATCTGCAGGCAGGAGAGAGAAACAGGAGAAAGTTCAATCGACCACCTACAAGTCTCCGGACATGTTTGAACACCACGCGCCACTCCATTAGGCCGAGAACACGTCAGAAAATAATTCTAGAAGGCGGTAGGGTAGTTTTGAAGGTCGTATGACGCCGCACGCACCGTCCAAAAACCGCGTGGCATGGAAACGGACGGCACGTCTGGCGATGCGCCTACAATAATACGTTAGAATTAATATTGAAAAAGGGGAAATTATTGTGACACCCCTGTAGCCAAATCTTTGTTTTTGTCTTATTAGGAGGCATCTTTGTATTTAGTCATTTTCAAAAAATATGAAATGTCTGTGGTACCCCTCCCGGTCAGAGCTAGTTTTTGTCTTCTTCGAGGGACAAAAGGATTATTTTACTGCTCACAAAAATATTAAAAAATTAAAAAATCGATTACTTGAATCGGACCGAAATTATGCAATTACCATGGAACCCCTCGTTGAATGTGTTGTTTTTTGTCTTTTTCGAGGGACAAAATGGTTATTCTACAATACAAAAGGAAAAAAATCAGTAAACCGGTGAACCGAACAAACCGAACCTGAAAATTGATTATTACTATTGTCGTTCACAGTGTTTTGTGTCTTTGTAAATAGCGTTTTGACCATGATCTATTTTAGCTGTATAGATAATATTGAGGCAAGAATATGATCAAGTAACAGGCAAAAACAAACTTAGGGCAGCTTAATTAACCGTGGTTCACGTTGTTTTTAGAGATTATTTTTTTATTCAGTAATACATTAAAATAAATTTTTTTATTTTTAAAAAAATATTTTTGACATTAGTACATGCAAATTATGTAAAAACATAAAAATAATTCATTAAAAATTAAAAATTAAAAAATAAAATTATTTTTTTTTAATTTTTTTTCAAAAATATTTATAAGATACGACAAATAGCGCCTTAATGTCTTTCAACTGGAACCAATTATTTGCATGCTTGTAGGAGGTCCAAAGTGTAAACTTGTGTGACTTTCAGCCAAACCCACCGACCTGAGCAATGCTTTTATCTGCCCATTCAGAGAAAAATAATTAGACACACGTGTTTAATTTACACCCACACGATTAACAACAATTGAGTGATGTAATCAATTTAAAAGGATACATGGAGATTTTTATTGTTATTAATGGATAAAAAAAAAGATTTATGGTTAAAATACCTCCACCGCTTGTAACTTCCACAATTCCTAATCTACTTTGGGATGTGTTTGGCATTGCTTTTGCTTTTACGATTGAGGTTGAAAAAAAAATGTTTAAAAAAAAACGCTTTTACTGCGTTTCAAAATAAGCAGTGAAGTGTTTGGTTAAAATTGTGGTTGAGTTAGAGGTTGAAAAAAAAGCAGTTTTGGGTGTTTAGTTACCGAATTTTACATATTGCTTTTAACTTGTGAAATTACTTTAAAGGGCATAGACATATACACACACATTGATTTTTATATATATATATATATATATATATATAATTTGCGAAAATAAATTTAAAAGTAATCACAATTTATTGCAAGGAATAATTAAAGTAAAAATGGACACTTCATTTTATTCTCCCATCAAACTATTTGCAATGCCATCGCGAACAATATCCATACGTGAATGCGTGCGCAAACTCTAACTATTTTCACACGCTACAATATCTGGTAAAAAAACCATCTGTGATATAATCAGGATTACGATCATATTCAACAAAAACAGCATCATCTTGCGATCTCCTTCTAATATAGTTATGTAGTGCCATCGATGCAACAACTATCAGAACCTGCGTTTTGTATGGATAAGCTGGCATGCACTGCAAAATTCTCCACATTTGCTTTCATACTCCAAATGTTTGTTCTATCACATTACGTAGGGATGAATGTGCACGATTAAATACTTCGTGTCGTCCACTTGGTTCTCCCCGACGTCAAAAATCTTGTAAATGATACCGCTCTCCTCTATATGGATCTAAATATCCATACTCATTCGGATAACCGGCATCAACCAAATAGTATTTTCTTGAAGAAAAAAAAATGCAACTTTGATATTAATTCAATATCAAAATATGAATATTAATTTATTGAAATTATCATCTCTGTAAGAATTAATAAATGACAACCTTCAGGAGGTTTAGGAAAATTTGATACGCCTACTGTCAATAGCCTCGAGAAAAATCCGTGCATCGTGCGCACTACCTTCCCATCCTGCCCATACAAATGTGAATTGCATGTCAAAACTACAGGCCGCCATGATGTTTTGTGTTGGGACACCTTTCCTACCAATAAAAGGAATTTGATTTTCGGATGAAATCGTGGCACGAACATGTGTCCCATCAATTGCACCAATACAGTTCTACAGGTACAAAAAAATAGAATTAGTATAAAAATATTCAAACAAAATACACAATTTAAGTGCAAACTATATTTAATGTAAACATCAAAAATTACCTTGAAATGTGGCATAAATCTGGGATTCATCGCGATTTCTATTGGTGTGTTGGTAAAGTCTGGA
The DNA here is from genome assembly GCA_029204005.1 of Salix udensis. NCBI lineage: Eukaryota > Viridiplantae > Streptophyta > Magnoliopsida > Malpighiales > Salicaceae > Salix > Salix udensis. The sequence goes on from CM055035.1 coordinate 5,431,271, forward strand.
TCAGTTGGTTTGATGATATCTATAGCAAACAGACTTAATGCTTTAAGGACTTCTTTCATACATCTACTTACAATTTTGTCTGAATGCTGAAATCTTTCCTGCACATGTCGATTTGATGCCCCAACTGCAAGAGTAAATAGAAACATTCCTACCTTCTCGAGTACGCACATCCTCCGTGAAGGTTTTTAACCATATCGTGTTTCCAAATCGTTACACAGACTCAGCAAAGTGTCTTTGTCCATCCTAAACATGTTAACAGAGCATTTCCAATGACCTCTTAAAATCTCATTCAACCAACTCATCCCTGTATTGTATGACACCATACATGGTTTCTTATGGATATAAGTAATATAATATAGGTCTAATGCTCCAACCATGCATATAATTAGTTTGTCGTCATCAAATTGCCTCCATATAAAATTTGCATCATCGTCATCGTCATCGTCATCGTCGTCGCTACTATCGTCATCGTCATCGTCATCCAAATCCCCATTAACTAGAGCATTAAAATGTGGATATAATTAGTTTGTCGTCATCAAATTGCCTCCGTATAAAATTTGCATCATCATCATCGTCGTCGCTACTGTCGTCATCGTCATCGTCATCGTCATCCAAATCCCCATTAACTAGAGCATTAAAATGTGGATATAATTAGTTTGTCGTCATCAAATTGCCTCCGTATAAAATTTGCATCATCGTCATCGTCATCGTCGTCGCTACTGTCGTCATCGTCATCGTCATCCAAATCCCCATTAAATAGAGCATTAAAATGTGGATCATCCATATCTAGAAAACAAGTGCAAACCTGTCGACATTAAAAGCTTTGAGTCAAGATATATATTTTGATATGTTTTTACTTGACAACTACCATGGTTAAACAATATGATGTTCTGAATATTCATTACAATATGTTTTGAAACTAGTCCAAACAAACATTCAAAACAATGAGCACAACAATTTCACAGTCATAATAGAAAAACGTTAGCTCAACACATTACTTGTGACGTTACAATCCACAACTAAGACAAATATGAAAACCAAATAGTCAAACAAAGTACGAGCATTGCAGTTAAGAATATTTTTAAACAAAAATGTATTTGATATATTATATCAAAATGAATTAAAAAAATAAAAAAAAAATAATTTAAATTAATTTTGTTTTTCAAAAATATTTTTTAAAATTTGAGTGCCAAACACCTCTAAATTGGTCAGGTTTCTTCCATTATCTTTAAACTAAAACTTAGCTCAAACTCGAGCAATCCATCTCGAGTTAGTTGTAAACAATAATTAAGTTAGTTGGTATAATAAATTAATTTATAAATTAATAAAAACTTGATTTCTTTCATTGCAAACACAACAGGGAGGATTAATAAATTAATTAGTTGCAAACACCACCCTCTTTGTTATTTTGCTTTAGTTTTTTTTAAATAATATATTAATTAATTTAAATCAATTTCATTTGTTTAATCAGGTTTTAATTAATCTTGAAATTTTTACTCATGACAGATGGACAAGGAGGATTTTACAGAAAATCAACAACAATTAGCTAACATATTTTTGTGTCTGCACACAAATTTTACACAACGCCTACAGTGTGCTTTCGAATCTCTCTTCTTGTGTCTGCACTAACATATTCTTTGACAAGCTTATAGCAAAAATGCAGAAATCACAAATTCACAAAATAATCAGAAATTCACAAAATGCAGAAATCAAAAATTCACAATTATCTTCTTCTCCTCCTGTTTAGAAGAACCACGCTCACTACTCTTCAATGGAGCATCATTTGCTTCACATATCACTGCAATCTCTCAAAGACAACAAAAAGTCCTCCCTCTCTGCAAGCCTTAGCTTCTCTTCGTTCTCTAATAATCAACCCTAACACCTCCGATTCCACAATCAATCCTCGAAACCCTGACTCACTCTCTCCAACTCAGCACCAACTCACTCACAACTCACCACCACATCCAAAAACTCAATTAAAGTTCATCACAGCCTAACCAAGAACACATTCATACACTCAGAAAAACTCTACCTGGAAATTAGAAGAGCCCGCCGAGGATTGACCCCGATCTCTCTCGTCGGTTGGTGGTGCACAACACCACCCTCTTTGACAGATAATAGAGACCGAGGGGGTCCCGATCCACACCAAAACGCGCTGCTTTTTCAACGGTCGATAGGCAGCAAGAAGACGGCAAACAGGAGCTGGAGCGAGAGCGAGAGCAGGAGAAAAATTTGCGGAAAAGTTGGAGGTGTTTTGTGGGGATGAGGTTGCAGAGGAGTAGAGATGGGAGGTTGACGAGAGGATGAAGACGAGAGGAGAGTTGCAGATTTTCAACGGTAATAAAATGGGTTTGAATGTGTGTATCGTGGTAGCTAAAAGCTGGAATCGGCCATAAATAAGCATCAAATACCTACTTCACAGGAAACGTCGTTCCACTGAAATAATTTATGTGGGTCCCAGGCTTTTTATCACCGTTCTGGCTGAACCTTACCAAACAATAAATTGACAACGCCGTTTGGCAACCGTGGAACGCACCACGATGCCAAACGGCCACTTTCTTTCCCAGTTATGGGCATTGCTATATTTATTTATATATATACAAGATACTTCCATTAGGCATCAGATGCAATTATCACATTCTTGCTGGAGAAATCTCTCTAGTATTTTTTCATTCTTTTTAAATTACTTTCTTAAGAGATTATTTTTTATTTACTTCAAATTATTTTTTAAATACTTTTAGATTGTTTTAATATACCGTTATTAAAAATAAATTTAAAAAAATAAAAATAAAATATTATTTTAACATATTCTAAAATAAAATATTTATATTCACGTAATTAACAAACCTCCATCTGCATAATAAAAGACAACCTTCACTCCAGTTTTAAGTTTGTGCAAAAAAAACATGAACAGTTAACCCTCTACTATGTGATGTAATGGTAAGAACTTACTTTGTAGTTTCAGTTCGAGATATATGGTTGCTAATATAATAACCTCTAGAGACTTGCATGATCATTAATTTCAAGATCTGTAAAATTAGTCAAGATACACGCAAGTTGTCCCGGACACCCCACATTAATCAAAAAACATGAGCAATTAATTCCATTTATATTATTTTTTTTGTCATCAATACCCATTTACATCTAACATCATAAGATATGATTATCATTACAACAGGAAATACAACTATACTCTCCAACACGTATCTCCTCGAAGTAGAAAAAAATGGATATCAGAGAAGAAAAATATATTTATATTTCAAAGAAGATAACATCTGTAGTCATATAAAATTCTCGAGTAGAAGGATCAAAGCACTTGTATCCCTGAAATGGATACAGGTGGGTTGAATTAAATCTCTGGTGAGAGAATAACATAGCTAATTAACATTATTATCCAGATGTATTGGAAACATAGCTTCTTTTTTTTATGCGATGAAACTTCACCACTCAGAAAAATGTATTTTATTAGCTCTGGTGAGAGAATAAAATCCCTGATTATTCAAAGCTTGTCCTGACTCGAAATGTTTGGTTTTGTTTTCTTCACCAGCAAATGCTGAAACATAAGACTTGGTAGCGAGAGATATCATCAGAATTGGGTAGGCACCAGCCTAACATTTACCTTGATCGATGAGAAGTTCCCCTCGTGCTCCGAGCTTTCACAAGAAATATAATCGGTAAGGCTCGAGATATATAAACATAATTTGAATGAGTAAAGTTGTGTACCGAGATCAAGTTTTATGAATATTAGAAACACAAAAAGTATCGGTTAATAGAAAAGATTTTGAAGAAGAGAAGAATGTCACGGAGCCTAACATGTTTGACATACAAACCTCAGCCATCGCCAACAATGATCTCATCTCCACCGCTATTATATTTTATGGTCGGTTGAAAGTGTTGATTCAGGTTACTATCAAAAGTATTTTTTATTGTGAAATGTATTAAAATAATTTTTTTATATTTTTAAAAATTATATTTAATATCATCACATTAAAATGATCTAAAAATATCAAAAAAATTAATTTAATATAAAATATAATATTTTTTTCTATATTTTTTTCAAAAATATTTTTAAAACACAATATCAAAAACTTTGAGTGTATAGATAAATTTTCAATGTCATACCTAATATATTTCTAAAGAGTAGAATCGTAAAACTATATTATCTATATATGTTTGTGTGATGGCGTCTTTTCGCACTTTGTGTGCAAATAAGATTTGGATTTTAAAAAAAAATAGTTTTATTTTAATTTTTTTATTTTAAATTAATTTTTTTAATGTTTTTATATTATTTTCATGTGTTGGTGTCAAAAATAATGTTTAAAAATAAAAAATATCATTTTGACGAAATTTTGAACAAAAAAATACTTTTCAAAAGTAACCTCAACCACACTCTCAAACAGACACTTAGTCTCAAGAAATGCATCAATAATTGAATGGGAGAATGATATTCTAAAATAATTTCTATATTTTGTTATACATAAGTTAGGTTTTTTTTAGTTTATGTTAATCTACTCGACACGTGGATAATTCCCTAACTAGCTTCAAATGAAATAATCTTAAAAAATATCTATAAAAATATATAATGTAAGAAAATTGAAGCTATGGAGAAGAAAGACTCAGAATTATATGCTGAATGCAACCTAGGATACATGTGGACCATGTTCAAATTCAAAGTTATACTAAAATTGCTAAATTATAATTATCTGCAGAAAGATTGTTAAAATACAAAAAAAAAGAATACAAAACTAAGAAAACTTATCAAATGTATATATTTTTCTTTTACTTTATAATAATTAATATTTTAAAAAAAAAGATCCATAATGATTTTGTATCAAATAAACGAAAGAAAAATCGTGAATACCCCCGCACTTAGACAATCATACACAGAGTTTGCTGTGATTGTACAAGCACAAGTTAATTTTTTTTCTTTATTTCTACAGTTCTCCTTCATTTTTAGGTTAAATTCCAAAACCAACAACACAAAAGGATAGAAAAAACATGAAGGACAAGATCAAGAAGGGAGGTAGAGTATCAGTAATTCCGATTCTTTCATTGATGTTGAGCCCACCGTTGCTGAATTTTTACATCATACAATCCCACCAACATTAAAGAAAGAGAAGAGAAGCTAAGAAACTTAGAGATTACAATATATTCGTCAGCTATAAACCATGATTCAAGAACTTTCAATTACAATCTTCAGTCAATACTATATATATATATATATATATATGGATACAAACCTTATTAGGATATGGAAACTACACTCCTCACTATATTATATGTTTTTTTTCCATAAAAAAAAACAGACATGATCTTAAACCTGTTGCATCGATCATCACTTCAAAAGGGAGTGTAAATTTGCATCTGGCTTAAAATATGTTCAAAATTATCACTCGACTTCTCTATATGATGGTTATGCATCCCTTCGTACGTAGTCACCACAACGCCTTCATCTTTGGTTAAGCGTTGGACTTGCTTTTTCACATTGCACCCTTGATAAGTGCAACGGTAATAGCTCCTGGAAATTAATGAAAATTACAATGATCAGTACGCATATCATCAAATGGTTCATGCCAATGTATAAGTAAAGTTGCTTAGTTATTTAGAGTAGTGAAGCAATTAGAGGAATCTATGGAGACTCGAAATCAGAAGGAAGAAGAAAGAAAGAAAGAAATATATACGCCTAGCAATAGCATGATTATCTTGAAATATCATCTAACAGTAGTTTTAGATTTTAATTATCTCTATCCATTCAATCTAACAAGTTAAGATTGTTTGGAGATTTGAAGTATGCTTTTATATTTCTCTCTATCATGCAGTAATTGAACAACAAATGCCTATTTCGGTTTGGTGTAGATTGCAAATGGGTGCCGTTGGGGTTGGATCTAGGTTAGATCCATCAAATTATAGGTGCCTGATATTACCTCATCTCATGATTTGCTACTGTTATTTGCTTCGTGCATCTCTATATACATACATATCCTGGAGTATATATATATAGCTAAACTCCTTTACTCTTGATTGTGCCAGCGTTTCATTTCAAGCTTAGGTAAGGAATGAATGTAAGCATACGTTTATTAACACAGGATTTGGTCAAGTTTCACAGACCTTTTCTTGAAGTATATATAATTGTTGATTGAAGCTCTTCGATGATCATGGGGGTTTTAGAAAAACATCTTTCACTCGACAAGCATGTTGAGATACATCAATGGAAGACATTCTTCTAGTAGATATATTTGCCACAAATCAAGAAATTTTCATACATCGAAAGAAAGTAGGTTTGATTTAATGAAGGAAATCTCTTTTCGTCTTACAAGGGTGTTATATAAGAGAGACGGGAAGTAGAAAATAAGAGAGAGGGAAGAGGACAGCTCCGCGAAAGGAAGAAGAAACCCTAAACCAAACCAATCACTAAAAGAGGACCAGAAGAAATCAACATTTTCAGTACTTTGAAGGGTTATGAGAGGATACCGATGAATTCATGTAGCTAGGTTTCAAAGTCTCTCATCCATAACCCTAATCTGAAAGGAAGATTATCCCTGTACACTTTCTGACCATATCTAAAAGGGAATTCATAGTGATAACCTGGATGCTCAGTCATCAATATATATTTAGTCTTAACAAAAATAAATAAAACTAAAATGGGAAATTATCTAAGGAAGTTAATTTGGAGAAATCAATAGTACCTTGGAAATTTGTTTTTCTTCACTGCCTTTTGTCCATATTTCCTCCATCGATAACCATCATCAAGTTTATCAACTTGACTCCTCGTTTGAAAAGCATACCTGGGCTTTCTAATCTTCTTCTCCCCTTTCTTTTTGGCTGCTTTTCGCTCTGTTTGGGACCCAATACCAAAGCTTGCACCTTGTGAGCTAAGGACTCCATCAATTTCGGACGATGTTCTTGGTTCTAGACGATAATTTTCTCTCCTCGATTCCAAGAACCCACTTGAAATACTATCTGCTTTAAAATCACCAAGAACATGAGAGTTATTTGTCATACTTGAAGCAGGATGGTTTGTCGACGCAAAAGGAAATAAAATTTGGATCTTTTCCATGGAAAAACCAGTGCATATAAACAAGAAAAGCAGGAGCTAGTAAGAGAAAGACAAGGGTATCGGTCTAAAAGGGTGGGGAGCTGTATAAAAAGGAGAGCCGAGCCGGCTTGGTGGCTAAAATCCACAAAATTACCCCATCAATCAATTAATAAATTGAAATATCAACAGATATATATATAATGGTGTGGTAAGCGGCACGAAATTCTTCCAACGTGAGAAGAAATTAAGCTGCTTCATTAGCGGGTGGATTAGGAAAAGGTGGAAAATGAAGGCGGGTTCATCATTATGAATGAGACATTAATTTGTATGATAAATAAATATTTAATTACATATTTTGACCTACCCATATTAATTAGATTTTATTTATCATTCAGTTTTAAATTTAATGTAACTGCTGTTTGATATTTTAAAAAAAATATGTTTTTGGATGCAAACCATAGTTTAAACCACAAATAAATAAAATGCAATGTCAAATGCTCTCTCACAATAATAATTTTGTAAATTTATCTTTTATAGCATCTTTTAGCTTATAGAAAAATAAATTTAAGTTTAACCCGAATATATCATTGAATGTTGAATAAAAAAAGAGAAAGTTTGATACTAGCAGCGGTTGGCAGGACTGCTAATTGTAAAGACAGGACACGTGTAGTAATTTTATTGAGGCTTTTGTTTGGTGGGTGCAAAAGCTTATTTCTATGATAAATATGTCCGCGACTGCCCCCCGTAGTTTCCAAGAAAGTGATTCAATTTCCCTCGTGGTGCATGCATTTGCCTATGTAATTTCTTGTCATGATTCGAAACCCAGTGATTTGATTAATTTTTCATAATGAATAAAGATTATCGTTTTTGGATTAGTCATCCCTTAAAAAAAACATATTTTATAAAATTAGATATTGTATGGATTCATATTAATAATTAAAATTTTACAGTTTTAAAACCATCTAGAGATGGAACAAACTTAGAACTCAGTAGTTTGCTTTTCCTGTAATCCTGTATTCAAGCTCTGTAGTTACTAATGTAATGGACACTGGTGATTTATATAATTATTAATTTAGGACTCGTGGAATTAGTCGAGGTGCATGCAAACTATTCTAAATATCCATATTAGTGAAAACAAAACACAAAAATATATGTAGTTTGAATAAATACTAAGTTATTGATGTAATAATTCTCTATCATGGTCATTTTCGCAGCATAAGACTCATAAATCAAATTCTAGCTAGTTTTAACACGACACATCCTCTTATGAAGGGAACGGAACCAACAACCGCAAGTGGGGTCTTGGCCTAGTAGAGAAAAGGAAAGGGGCTTGTTCCCTTTCTTTGTACCACGGTTCAAACCCTACCATGCACGCCTATCACCCCCGCAATGCCTTACCTGCTCACTGGGCTTGAAAGATATTCAGTGGATTCGGGGATTAGTTATGGTGCTTGTAAACTAGCCCGGACACCCTGTTATAAAAAAAAATGGAACCAGCAACCTAAAAATCATTAAACAAAACACTAGTTTTCCATGTTTTGTTCTAATAGTGAATACTAGATAGATGTTCGAGAAGATGCGTTAACAATTTTTTTATTAAACTTCTCCACGCCTGAAAGTAATGATCTCTTAGTCCAGCATCTAGACGTAGTTAAATTTTATAGTAAATAGGATGGAAGTTGATCCAGAGTGATCAAATCGATATAGTAGGTACATTTATTATTTGGTTTATTTCATCAAAACTTGGTTTTAACGATCTCATATGACTAATAATTAAAATGTTCAAAATCTCCTTTTTTTTTATGTAACTTAATGACTATTGTTTTAATTAATATGATCGAGTCTACAATGTCATGAATATTGATTATCTAATTTATTTTTCTTATTGTTTCTATTGAACATAGGCATCTTAAGATCAAATATATACAAAGCATAAATATTAAATCTATAATAAATATCATTATTATAAAATGAACAAGTTTTTTTTCTCTCAATAATCAATTTAAACCTATTAAAAACTAAGTAAAAATGGATATGATTTTTTTAGAAAATATTATATCAAAAGAATAATTATTAAGCTCTAGTACCACTCACTATTTTTTTAAAGGATAGTGAAATTATTATGTTACCCTATATGATTTAATATTTAAATAACAAAGGACTCGAGGGGCTTTTTTGTACCTTTATATTGATTTTTTTGTTATTATTAGATGAGCTTAGGGGCGATTTGGTGTTTTAATTAGTACTAGCCATTTCCCCCGCGCCTCGTCGTGGTAGGAATCATATTTTTTTCAACGAAAAAATATTAATTGTATGGGATTTTTATTATTATAATATAAATTTGAGCAAAATAATAATTTGTGCAGAAATCTTATGAAGTGCATGTTTTCTATAAAATATATGAATTTTAAATGGATATAAATTTATCTGTTTAGTAGGTTTCAACAAAATAACCAGCATAAAATTATCATCATCATTAAAAAAGCAATAAAAATCTGATATTTGAATTATTGAATTCATTGTATTAAGATTAGTTCATTTTATAATTCAATTTAAATCACATTTAAAAATAAAATATAAATTGTGAAAAGACCTGGAATAATCAAATAACAAAAATAAATAGTTAATTTTCTATCCACAAAAAGATGAAAAAATAAATTGAAAATGCATCCATACGTTACCGTCATTTTCATTACTATAACAGTTAAAATTATTATTAACATTACTGCCCAAACAATTAAAATCATTAAACTGTCTCGAAAAATAAAAAAAATAAAAACATTTTAACAAAAAAACTATAAAAAAAGAATCACTAAAATTATCATTATTATTGCCTAAACAATAAAATATAAAATTATATGATCCAAAAAACAGATAAAATAACAATAAACACAAAAAAAGAAAAAAAAGCAATATTAATTTTCAAATTATCACCAATATAAATTAAAATTTCAGAACGGAATTTAATAAAAATAAAACCTGAAAAAAAACAAGAACTAAAAAAATAATCTAAAAGCATAAATGAATAAATACAGACAAAAAATAAACATTGTCCAAACATTATATTTTTTTTATTTTTTTTAGATCATTTTTATGTGATTTAAAAATGATGTAAACAAAATTATCATTTTAATATATTTTTAACAAAAAATATATTTTTTAAAAAATAATATATTTCTAAATAAAAATATTTTAACATTACCAGTATAGGTTTACTCAGATCATTTTTGTTGAGTCTTTTTATAAATTCATTATGTTTCCTAACTTGTTTTGATATGGGTTCCTTGAAATTATCATTGTCTCATGCTTTAAATTGTGGGTTTTAGAGGTTAATCATAATTAAACCAAATTGATGTAATAATGTGTCAGCATCTTAAGCAAATGTCATGAACTACATCAGCATCTAAGTATTTTAAAAGTGTCGTTTCATTCCATATGCATGTAATATTGTACTTCATGAAATCTTTATATTTTTTCAAAGGTTGACAAAAAAATATCCAATCCCCGGTGCAGTATGAGTAAAAAAAACTATTGTACTCTATTTTTGCTGAACATGTTTTCAATAAACCATTTATCAGCAGCTGCCATTGTTGAACAAAACGGATTAGGTTCGGAATTTCCACTCTGTGCTGCACAGAGACGTTGCTTGTGTCTCTGCAATATCCCATGTTATCTTGACAGCAAACGATCCTCGCAACTAAGTTTCATGTTTTGCCAGCGCTTACCTTCTTCGCAGGCTCTGAATTTCAGAGATTGTCATCATTGTAATCTTAATTATACATTCAAAAGATTCTCTGTTTGTAATGCTTATGAACAGTACCAACACTGCCTATTCAAGGGACAGTTGGAATTTCCAGAGGGATCATTCCTAAAATCTGACCGTATATTGAGAATCAGATAGCCTGCTAGTCGTTCTGATGAAGAGGTGAGATTGGGGACAGATGACAAAGATTTCCAAAGCAAATCTCAGAGTCAGTCACCTTGAGAAATTCATGAGTTCCCAGGAAAAAAACTAGGAGAAATTATAAAAGCATTCCCTACTTGAGACCCAAGAAGAAAGAAATTTAAATTTAATGTGCAGAAGGTAATAGCAGAATATTGGCTTGGAGCGCATTCGTTCACCTGCAAAGTAGAAGACTTAAAAAGATTATTAATGATTTAAAAGAACTCTTGATGGATGAACCAAAAAATAGATAATAAAACCTGTCTTTTATTTCAAGTTTATTAGGAGAGAAGAGTAAGAGATGTGATGCAAATAGCACTGGCTGATGAATATTCACATTTCCAAGTCCATACTACTGTCACAAGACACAGAAATATCAGAATACTAATGTCTGTATCAACACATGATTCTCTTCTTGATCCGGATTTTGCACCATAAATGAGTCCTAAATGTATGAGCGCATCCTGGGCCTGATCAAGGATTGCCCCCCGTCAAGAAAAATGGTTGTTCCAGTCATGTATCTTGAGCCGTCACATATTAAGTAGATGATGGTTGATGCAATATCCTTCTTCACATCAAGCCATCTCTGCATCGGCACTACCTCCTTCACCAGTTTCTCAGCCCTCTCTTTCCCTTCTGACACTGGATATGCATCTTCTAGATGCAAACCACGAGCGATTGCGTTGACCCTGATCTTGTACCTCCCCATCTCCAGGGCTGAAAGCTGGAAACAACAACCAGAAATGTCAGTGCCAATCAACTCTACTCTTTCATGATATGAAAAAAATAGATATGATTAAATACCAACACATTTACTTACTCTAACTAATTGCTGTATTCCAGCTGAACATGAACCATATGCAGCCGCCCCTTTATATAGTCCTCTCTCAGAACCAATTATTGAGGTTAAGAATACGATGGAGCCTCCGGAATTATTGTCCCGCATTTTCTTTCCAACAGCCTTCAGTAGAAACCATGGAGACATAAAATTTATTTTCACCGTCTTCTTAAACTCACTCTCTGTTACCAGCAGAGGTTCTTGTATCTTTCCTGTAACACGAAATTACAGGCAATAAAGTTCGCTTTCTTGTTTCCAAGCTCCAACTGTACTTCATAAACTGATAGTGTTGATTGCAAATGAAAAAATAAAAACAAAAATGAGCGCTTAAGCCTCACATTTACTATCCTGGAATCATTTCCACTCCAATAATGAAGCCACTGTTTATTTAGCAGTGAGATAGGCAAGGAAGAGGGTCCCAAAGGCACAGCCCGGAGGTTCAGCTACCTCCTTCTAGCAAATTATTACAGGATGAAGATGCAGGGTTTCAAGAGCGGGACTTTTAATAAAACACAAGAAAAACATGCTATGAAGGAGAATAAACATTTGAACATTTCTCAAATTGCTCACAAACATCAGGACACTCATTGCCTATAACTCTTATATGGAAAGTGGAGCACCCATCTTACAAACACATGCATAGAACACCCCTCCCAACTCAACTCCCATACATGAAGGTCTCATATTTTGGACAGCTCAGACATATGAACCAAGTATTCTATACTAACATAGGTCAGTGACAAAAAATTGGTTCCCAAGGCACAGCTGGATGTGAAGATAATATAAAACTTTGTCCAAAGTGGTTCTTAATCGATTTGCTGAAACTTGGTTAAATTGAATTTACACTGTCACCACTGGCTATAGTGCGCAAGTTCAACCAAAACCTGTCTACTTTGTAGATTTGGTGTCACCACCAATGACATTAGAGATTGAGCCAACCATGAAGTCAAACTGCAAACGATAGTATGAGAGCCAATATAGACTAGAATTGTACACTTTCCCCACCAGTTGTGTCTTGTAACTAACATATTTTTAAAATATTAGAGATGACTGGGCAGAGGTGGGACTTGAAAGAGACTTCATACCCTTTTACTTAGTAAGAATGCCATTGAGCTATAAGCCAATTGTCGTGACCAACACTATAAGGGAGCAATTTAAGAGTAATTATTCACTGCTCCTGAAGTAATACTCATCCACTCCCATGAAAGTGGGGTCTGTAGATGGCTACCATGGTGGGTCACACTTTTATGTGTGTGGGCGAGTGATACATTGTTAGTATCTAATAATTTCCCACACTTTGGACACTATATACTAGCATATCTTGCATAAGAATGCTTCAAATATGAATGCTACATTACATGTGAGTGTGGTCCTTGGTGCATTATGGATGAGGAGTGAGGAGAAAATTAAGCAAGCCGGTGTTCAACTTTGCATGAGTGACTGGTAGATCTTTGCCTGCAATTTTACATTTCTAGATTTTCGCCATGCGAAGTGCCTGTATTTGCCCAAATATAACAAGTGTGTCCAGTTTATCAACCAAACAAGATGAAGTATTATTATCTACAGTGTGGATAAAGATGAGAGAGAGAGAGTTACCTTCATAAGTATAGCAATGCACAAAAGCATCTAAATTTCCCAAAATTCTACATGCCTTGTCCACTGCCTCATCAAAACTTGCTTCCCTTTCCTCTTCCATATCCATTCCAACTACCTCCACTGGAAAAGCACCTTTGATTGCACCTGTTATCTTCTCGCCGATACTCCTTAAACCCTCCTCGTTTCCCATCAAAACCAATCTGATCATACATCGCCATATAACATACTATTCAATAAAACAATCAATCTAGTTGAGCGTCAGATAGTACTAACAAAAACATCTTCACCGTAACTTCCAATCTTTTCTTAATAAAAAAAAGTCCTTTCTCCGTAGCTTTCAATCTTTCCTAAAAACGTTTTTTTCATTTTTTGTCATTTCCTATTCTTTTCTTCTCTTTCCTCATCACATAAACTTAAATGAAAGTAAAATTCAAAGATTGAAACCATCATATGGTATCATTCCCTATGGCTTCCAAACAACAAACCAAGATATAAAATTCAACAGATAGAAAGAAACCATATTCTTAACCTGCATCCTTGTTTAACCAAATGAAAGGCAATATTCTGTGAAATCCCATCTCCATTTGAAGTAAGCAGCACTTTAATTGCCCCACTTCCCATTCTCCTATCCAAATTTGAATCTCAAAACAAACCCTGTCAACTGAAACAGCAACAAATTAATTCATGATCCAAAATACACATGGTTCACGTTGAAAAGAAAGAAAAAAGAATTCTCTATCACATGGATGATGGTAGCTGAAACGAAACTAATTGAATGAAATGAAGGGCTAATGTCTCGTCAAAATGAAAGAATGCTAGAGCGGTGGGCGTCTCTGTCACGAGTGTGCCGTATCCCATTTTTATTACATTTTTAACCATTTTTATTTGCACGTGCAGTGGATGATAGTGTCACGTGATTTGGCCACGCCTCAACAACCACTAGCCTGGCGCTATTGCCCAGTGGAGGAGGGACCACCTTATTTATTTTATTTATTTTAATAATGCCAGGAAATCCAAGTACTGGATTACAGAATAAAGGACAAACCCTGGAAAAGTCGTTTGTATTCTTATGAGAAATTAGCATTCAACGTTGGGGGCGGCGGTTCAACATGTGGTTGTGTTGAACCCAAACTCATATATTATTAAATGGGATTCCAGTTTTTAATTGTGGATCCCATCTAAAAAGTAGTTATTGAGCCGCAGCTGCAAAAGTAACTGAGAGGTGTTTTTGTGGCTGCGTCTCTTGAAAAAAACGCAGCAAGACGCGAAAAAAACAAAAAAAGCAGCAATCAAGACTTTATCATCTCCGATCATTCTCACTCAGTGGTGGCTGGGGCTGTCTTTGTGTGTGGGTGGCTGGGGTTGTCTTTGTGTGTGGGTGGAAGAGAAGCTTGTCTCTGCTACCGAGGAGAGCCTGAAACTTGACGAGACTGAAGATAGAAAAAATCAGGAAGAGTTGAAGCAGAACTTCGAGGGTTATCAGGGTGTGTTGGGAGACAAGGTAGAGAAGGGTTTGTGGCAGTTTGTTACCTCTAACGAGGGTTTGTGGAACGAGCTAAGGGGAGGGGAGGGGAGGGTGGGAACTTAAGAAAAATTCATGGGTGTGTGTGTGTGTGTGTGTGTGTGTGGTGTGGGGATGGGAACGAATATATATATAGGGAGGGGGGAATGGATATTTATATTTCTATATATATAATTATATATAGTAGAAAATATATATAATATAGTTGAAAATATATATATATATGGTTGAAAATGATGTAACTATATCAAAAATATTTATTTTTGTTTTTATTAAAAGATACCTCAACAAGTAAAAAATTATATACAAAATATTTATTTATTTTTATGATTATTAATCTACAATATTTAAAAAACATTATACAAATATATATATATATATATATATATATATATGTGTGTGTGTGTGTGTGTGTGTGTGTGTGTGTGTGTGTGTGTTTTAAAGTAATTTAAACAGTTGACAGCAATATGAAAATCATGGTAACCAAACACACGAAACTGTTTTTTATTAAACTCAATATCAACCACAGATTTAACCAAACACTAAAATTTCAGTTATGAACCGCAGCTAAAAGCGCTTTTTATAAAACTGTTTTTTTTCAACCTCAACCACAACAACAACCGCCACGCCAAACAGACTCTTGGGATGTGTCTCTGTTTAATTTCCTCCTCGCCAAGAATATAAAACAGAGAAACGTGTAGGTGCTAGATGCTCGAGAAAAAGATGAGGGACTGTATTGAATATTAACCAAAATACTAGAGACTAGTTGGGACTAAATATAATTTGAGGACTTGATCGAGATTAAAGAAAAAAATGCATTACCATATAAAATTCAAAACGAGAAAAATAACACAACAGTAAAAATAATTTGCATATTTAGAAAATGCTACACAGGAATAAGAAATTAAGGTCTATATAATGAAATTTGCCAAGTGTTTGCATGCTTATAATCATAAATAGGTTATTAGTAGTGTATTGAAATTATTTATAACATTAACATATTAAAATAATTAAATAAATATTTAATTTAAAATTAAAATAAATTTATTAAATTTTAAATATTTTTAAAAACAGCTATCATTCCTGCCGACAACAAGCGCCTCTAAAAGCCTATTTGGATGAGCGGTGCAACCCGCATTTTGCCAAATTTCAATTTATTTTTTTTGCATTTTAAATGAAATTTTTTTAGTGCGTTTAGATCATTTTGATGTGCTAATATCAAAAATATTTTTTAAAAAATAAAAAAAATATTATTTTGATATATTTCAGTATGAAAAGTACTTTGAAAAGTTACCGCAACCGCATTCCCAAACAGATCATTAGACAATATAGGCTATCGGGTCCACGCTAATCACTAGTCAAACTGGCCGCTCCCCACTCCCAACCCATGATGAGGTTATGATAGTGTTTGTTACTGTGGTTGAGTGTTTTTTTTTCAAAAGTATTATTAAAATAATATTTTTTATTTTTAAAAAATTATTTTTAATATTAACATATTTAAAATAAAATAAAATTTATTTTTTAAAAGCTGCCAGCACTATTATGAATAATAATGAATTAGCCATTATTTAGATTCTGTTTGCCAGTATACTAAAGATTAGTTTTTTATTTAAAAATATATTATTATAATAGTTTTTATTTTTGATATTAGTATAGTAAAAAGATTTAAAATAATTTTAATAAAACAAAGAGAAACCAATATTGAACGTGAAAACAAATATTAACTAATAAACACATGCACAGTATTGTTAATAGCATATGCTTTTTGCATGAACATGGTTGCTCGGAATGGGTCACAGCCAACGGTAGCTATTAACTGGGTATGAAATGCCTATTTATCCAATCCCACAACACACCGTTTAATAGATTTTAAATTGTTTATAGTCAATATTTATCGTGTATCGGATTTATTTTTTAACCTTGAATAATTTCTTTTAAATTAATTATTATAAACCATTAAATATTCAAGTGTCAAATATTTAACAGTAATTCACATAAATTGCGAATTATTATAAACCAATAAATATTCAAGTGTCAAATATTTAACAGTAATTCACATAAAATGCGAGTGAAAAATCGTCTAAATCCTTAAAAAAAAATTGGTTATGTCTTGGAGTGTTAAGTTTTTTTTCTTATATATTTAGGTGTTTTGTACAAAAAAATAAAAGGCATATAATTTATTTATAGATAAAACTAAAACCTTATAAATATAAAAACATTAATTTTGTCTCTGAATAACATCGTATATATTGTTTCAAGAAAAAAAATATAAATTTATTCAATAAATTCCTTACGTAATTCTTCTAGGTTTGGAATTGTAATTCTCTATATAAATTACATTTTAGTCCTTTATTCTTAAGACTTAGTTACAGTCAAGTCACACTCGACTAATCTTCTCATTTTTATTTTTGACCAATGGTTTTTTTTTGTAACCCATTATTTTATAATAAGTTGGTTTAAATATAAATCATAATCTTAAATAAAATAAAATATGATTGAACAAATAAATTTGTTATCAAATTTAACAATTCCTTGATTTATATTTGAAGAAATTTCTAACAATATGTCATGATCCCCAAGATATTAAAAAACATATAAGTGGTTTGACTTAACCTTTTCAGTGATCAATTTCTTAGTGTAATTATTATTCTTTCAACAATAATATTTTGATTTAGACATTATAGCATGAAGTGTGTTTGCTTTATCAAATCATGATTGTTCTGAATACCTTAGTCATTGACTTGTTGGATAAGATTTCAAATTCTTTTTAAATCTTATCTCATCTTTTCGCTAGAATTTACAATCAATATTATTTGCGAACATATGAAATATTTTTTTCTAATTTACCAAGGGTAATGAATCCTCTATTGGTTACTCATACATCTTCATGTAGTTCTTGTTATACCCAATATTTGTTCATTTCTTACCCATGATTAGGACAACATGTAACAAGATTAAAGTATAGCATTATCTCTATAAGATATCTTAGTGATTTTAAGTTTAAGGATCACTAACACAATTGTCATGTGAGCCTTTCCATAGGCGCAAGTGATCCCTTCATACGAAGTTCTTATATGATTCAGTTCAATGTACAGTCATTTGACAAGTATCTTCATATCAATTCTACATAGTACTCATACCTTAACTATATGAGAACAATTGCTTCCTTTTATAAAGAAAATAACATAACATGTATTAGTCTCAATAACTCTAATTAATATCTAGTTTTAATGGAGATTGACCATGATCGTTTAAAAATAATGTTTTGATGCAATAAAAATCCTATAGTATAATTACAACAATTTTTTTATATTTTTTGCAAAATATTTTTGTCTTAAAAGCTTTATCTTTGTTTTATATTCATTACGTAGATATTTGAACACCTTAAAAAACAATTAGAAAACATTATAAAAATGAATAATTGTAATATATATTATAGTTTACTTCCAAAATCATTGGTCCGCATTACTTTATGAGTGAGGTTATTTTTTAAAAAGATATAAATAAAATATTTAGGTGTTTCTTATGTTTTTTTTATAGTAAAAAAGAATGTGTGGAGATTAATCTGGTTGATTTGGTAAATCAAAAAAACAACATGAATGAGTGGTAAAAATATAGTTTGAACTTGAGAAAATTCATGAGTTCTCAAGAAAAAAGCTAGGAGAAATTATAAAAGCATTGCCTACTTGAGACCCAAGACGAAAGAAATTTAAATTTAATGTGCAGAAAGTAACAACAATATAATTGGCTTGGGACGTATTTGTTCACTTGCAAAGTAGAATAGTTAAAAAGATGGGAGCTTCTATCCTAGATAGACCCATGTATTCAAAAAACCTAAAGGAGCTCAGTTGTTTATTGTAGATGTAGAGATGATTCATTGTGGATTTCAATAGTGCAATTATTATTTTACCCATCGGTGAGCATCAAATTTTGGCTTGGAATCAGAGGTATATATGACTTTTCTAAGAGACCGGATGACATAACCAAATTGTGTGGGGTATTTTTAGTATTTATCGTGTATTTTTGCACAATAAAAATACTCCTTTACCCCTCCTAACAAACAATGCATCGTGATCGAGCAAAGGGGTATTTTTGATTTTTTACATGTCTTTGCACAGTAAAATAGTCATAGTGCCCTCATATAAGACAAAAAAACAAAAAACTGTCGGTAGGGGTCTTCCAGACATTTCACAATTTTTTGATAATGTGTAAATACATATATGCCCTCTAGAAAAAGATAAAAAGTCAAGAATTGGTTGTAGGGAGTGTTTAGGTAATTTGCTTATTTTATTTTATTTTTCCTGCGACATTGTTAGCGTGTCGTCTAGACCGCGTCGGCGCATTTCTTCATCACGCTCCCTGACGGTGGTGTGTATGGTGTCATACAGTGGTGAAAAATATCCACCCGATGTCTTAGAAGATGTGTCGCCATGTCCTTGATCTAATGGATAGGCGTGTGGCTGCCCATGATGGACGGAGAGGCGATGATGGTTGGTTGAAATGTTTTTATACCCTTTTCTCTCTCCTGAAGGCAAACTTACTCTTTAGTCCCCTATGTTTATGGTGGCTTGATTTCCGTTCATTGGCTTTGATTATTTTGTATGGTCCTGATTTCTGTAATAGAAAGTTTGGATTGATTTCAACTTTAGTCCTTCAATTGAAATTGATTATATATTTAATTTGCATTTCGATCCTTATTATTTTAATCTTTGGTTTTGTATCAAATCCCTTAATATTTTTCGATATAACATGTTTGATTATTTTTAATTCTATCCCATTCAAATTGAAATTAATTATATAGTGCATTTTCATTTCAATCCTTATTCTTTTGTAATTTTGGGTTTGATATTAAATTCCCTTAATATTTTCGGTTTAAAAGTATGGATTTTTTCAATCCAATCCTTCGATTGAAATCAATCATATATTTTATTTTTATTTCAGCCATTATACTTTTAATTATTTTATTTTATTTTAATTCTTTTATTATTTTATATATATTTATGTATTAATTCTTATTTTTGTCAACGCTTTATATGTATATGCTCTTGATTTTAGTTTTTAATTTTTTTTCTCTTTTGTTGGGGTTGTATTTTTTTTATTTAGTCCTTAAATATTAATTTATGATCCCTAAATATTAATTTATGATAGTGATCATTTGAAAATTAATATTTCTTCTTCTTTTGTTTTTTTATTCTTCAAGTCTAAATGTTTTCTTAAGGCTAATAATATTTATTTTTTGTTTTTCTCTTTTATTTTAGTTTTTTGCTTAATCTTTTGTTATAATATTTCATTTGTTTAATCTTCGAGGTAATGCTTTTTTTTATTGTTTATGCAATAATAGTAATAATAATTTATAGATGTTTTTTCAAATGTTTTTTTAAGGATAATAATATTAGATTTTTGTTATGTCATTTATTTTATTTTTTTTCTTAATATATTTTTATATTTTTTTATTCTTTGAGGTAATTGTGTTTTTTTTTATTATTATTTATGCAAATAATAATAATCATAATTTGAGATGTTTTTTTTTTCAAATGATTTTGTTAAGGCTAATACTATTTATTTTTTATTTTAATCATTTTTGTTGTTTAATATTTTGTTATAATATTTACTATTTTTTATTCTTTGATGCAATTTTGTTTTTTCATTTTATATGTAATAATAATAATAATTTGAGATATGTTTTTTCTTGCTTACTCTTTTGTTAAAA
This sequence comes from Salix udensis, assembly GCA_029204005.1. NCBI lineage: Eukaryota > Viridiplantae > Streptophyta > Magnoliopsida > Malpighiales > Salicaceae > Salix > Salix udensis. The sequence goes on from CM055035.1 coordinate 5,451,916, forward strand.
ATTCTGAGTTTTTTTATTCCTCATGGTAAGTTAATAAATTTTTATTATTTTAATAGTACTACTACTAATAATAATAATAATTCAAGGTGTTATGATCTTGATGTTTAATAGTGACATTATAAATTATCATGATAATAGCAATTACAATTTATTGCAATAGTTATAGTGCTTATGATGTAAACTAATTATGGTTTTGATGATAATAATAACAATAACTCATAAAATAATATAAAAATATCAATAATGACAAAAACAATTATAATAATGGTAATAATACTAATTATAATTGAAATAATATTAATAAAAACAATGATGTTGGTTATCGTAATGTTTATTGTCATAGTAATGACAAGGATTATAGCAATACTATAAGTAATAATCAGAATATTAATTATTTACAATAATGGTTATAATAGCAATTATAATAATTATGACAATTTAAGAATCATGATGATTAAAATATAATAATAATCAAGATAATTAATTAGTTGATGTTGTTTTTGTTCAAAAATAACTATCACTGCTTTTTTATGTATGAAATTTCATATTTAATATCATGTAAAAAAATATACAAAGTCACACATAGACAAAACATGTAGAAAAAATTGGGTCAAACTATTTACAATGAAAAAATATATGAGCTACTTGCCCTGCCCTTCGATGCACATATACAATCTACTAATTAAATAATTATCCAAATATTTTGAACAATAACAACATTTAATCACTTCAATGCACAAAATACATAACCCATTTGTAATGGATTTTATCGATGAGAATTTCACTAAATAATTCTTTATTTAATCAATGAAAACACACACAATAATCAATCAGTTTACTACATCAAAAAAGCCTGACACAGCGCGCGGGCAAGACAACTCGTTAATGATCTAAAAAAACTTTAAATGGATGAAATAATTAATAAAATCTATCTTTCATGCTATTTTATTTCAAGTTTATTAGGTGGCCTGGAGAGAAGAGTAAGAGATGTGACGCAAATAGCATTTGCTAAAGAATATACTTCCAAATCCATATTACATGGAGACGAAACTCACTTAGAGAAGACATATAAATATCAAAATACTAATGTTTGTAGCAACAAATGATTCTCTTCTTGATCCATATTTTGCACCATAAAATGAGTCCTACATGTATGAGCGCATCCTAGGCCTCGTCAAGGATTGCCCCTCGTCAAGAAAAATGGTTGTTCCAGTCATGTATCTTGAACCGTCACATATTAAATTCTTTTGTAGTAGCTTCATAGCACGCAATAAATTATGTCTCTATTATAGATGTAGCAACTATAGTTTACTTGCTACTTCTCCAAGATATAGCCCCTTCAGCAAGAAGATAGATATATCCTAAAATAGACTTTATGATATCTACACGTCCTGCAAAATCAAAATCTGAATATCCGACCACCTCTAAATGGTCAGCGTGTCTGTATGTCATATTGTAATGTTTGGTTCCTTACAAATACCGCATAATTCCAATGTTTCAATCCTAGGTTGCTTTGATATCGACCCAACATTGCAACTGTTATTGCTATGTCAGGTCTAGTGCAGCCTGAGCATACAATAGGCTGCCTACTGTAGATGAATATGAGATATCTTTTATTTGTTCTTTTTTCAATGCATTTCGAGGACATTGATCTTTACTTAATCTATCCCTTTTAATGATAGGTGCTACAGAACCATTACAGTTCTTCAGTCTGAACCTCTTTAAAATCTTTCAATGTAGGCCTTTTGAGACAGTTTCAATATTCTTTGTTTTCATGTCTCTATGAATCTCTATGTCAATAATATAAGAGGCTTCACCCAAATCCTTCATTTCAAAGTTCTGAGAGACAAATCTTTTGATCTCGTGTAGCAAACTTAAATCATTACTTGCAAGTAAAATATCATCTATATACATGACTAGAAAAATAACTTTACTCTCACTAACCTTAAGGTATATACATTGATCAACAAGGTTCCCAATAAAACCATGTGAGGTAATGACCTTGTGAAATTTGATATACCATTGACGGGAGGCTTGTTTATGACTGTTGTCATCAAAACCTTCAGGTTGTTTCATGTAAACCTCCGCTTCAAGATCTCCATTTAGAAAGCTTGTTTTCACATCCATTTGATGTAGCTTTAGATCAAGATGACCTATTAATGTCATGATTATACTAAATGAATCCTTCTTAGATACTGGAAATAAGGTTTCATGATAACCATTTCCTTCGTTTTGAGTGAAATCCTTGGCCATAAGTCTAGCTTTATATTGTTCAACATTATCAGAAGCATTTGTTTTGGTTTTGTAAACCCATTTGCAGCCTATGACTATAACTCTCTTTAGTAAGTCAACGAGATCCCATACTTGAGTTTTAGCCATGGATTCCATCTCTTCTTTTATGGCATTGAACCACAACATGGAGTGTTCTCAACGCATAGCTTGTGAAAACCTTTTTGAATCATCTTTACGCCCAACATCAAAGCAAAGAAATATAAAATATAACAAAAACCAGGATCAAAATTGTCGAACCAAACCTACCCAAAAACCAAAACAACCTAAAACCACTATTACAATTCACAATAAAAACACTCACAGTGCACGGTAAAAGACTGAGCTCTCTTTTAATATATAGTATAATTCAATATATTATTCTATCAGTTTTTTTCTTAAAATTGATAGTATTATATTTTTTATTGTTTTAAAGTACGCTTTATGAAAATTGAAAAGTTGCTCCAAAATAAAAAAGGTTTTAAAATGACTAAAAAATAATATAAATTACAAAACGACTGGACGTTTCACGGCATAATAAAGCGGAAGCCACCGTCACTCAGTTCATTCCCTGTTTCTGAACTGAAACTCCCGCCTCTGAGATGGCAACTTCCTCACTATCAACAGTTCAGTCCTCAATCAATCACAAGCCACTTCAACTATCACCACAACGAGTCTCACCTAAACTCAATTTGATTAGAATCCCACAAAATCACTCAATCCACTGCGGTTACTCTTGCTTCGAAGTAAGTAATTAATTTCATTTTTTCCCCTAATCATCTGCTAATGCTGCTGCTTCCGATGATGATGAATCTTTCTTTCTTATATAGTTGATTACTGTAGGATTAATTGGAAATTATCATGTGTTATAATTGCAGGTTAAGGATGTTAGCTATAGGCCTCCAGGGACTGAGCTTAATCTTTTAAATAAAGTTACTTTTTCGCTTCCAGAGAGAAGGCAATTATTTAATCCGTTAATTGATTAATTGCTGTGTTTTGTAGTATTAATCTCATTTGTCTTGCATTGATTGGTGTAGTTTTGGCTTGATTTTTGGTCAAAGTGGGAGTGGAAAAACTACTCTTCTGCAGGTATACAGCTGCCGTCGTTCTCGTTTTTTTTAATCGAATTGGAAATGTTGTCCAGTTCCTTCTTGTTTTTTTTTCTTGTAGCTTCTTTCCGGGATAAGTAAGCCAACGTCAGGTTCGATTTGTGTTCAAAGATATGGGTAACGATGGAAATCCAGACAAATTGCCTGAACAGCTATCACCTGAAAAAGTTGGTATTGTCTTTCAATTTCCCGAGAGGTATTCTTCCTTCGATAATTTGGGAATTTAGCTGTCTACATCTAGCCATTCCGGGCTTTAGGTTTATATGCTTTTCAAGAATGTTGTCCACTGCAATCTAGGTATTTTGTGGCTGACACGATTGCTGATGAAGTTACATTTGGATGGCCAAGGCGAAAGAGCAGCCTTCAATTAAGGGAGCATCTTGCTTTGAATCTGCAAAGAGCTGTAAATTGGGTACTTTTTTTTTGAAGTGATCATGCTTTTCCTTTTCTTTTTTCTGGTCATTTTTTTTTCTTGAGGTTGCCTAAGATACATTACATTACATTACATCTCGATGCCAGTTTTTAATACAACACTTAATTTAATGACAACTTTAGGTTGGATTGAATGGGGTCTCATTGGATAAAGATCCTCACTCACTAAGTGGTGGATATAAACGTCGGCTTGCCTTGGCTATTCAATTGGTAAGAACCTATATGTAATTAGGTAGTTTTGTAACCTTTATACTTGTAGCATGCTTTGAGTAATGAATGTTCTCGATCTAATGTTCAGGTTGAAGTCCCTGATCTGTTGATATTGGATGAGCCTCTTGCTGGTCTAGGTAGGGTCACCCCCAAGTAATTTTTGGTTCCTATTCATTCCTTGTCTTCCCTCCTGTTTAAACCCACTGGATGGTTAGTATGATCTTTTTGAAGCTAATCAGCATATAAGAACATCTGAACCTGTAAATGCAGTTTTCTCAAATTTTAAATGTATGAATATTTTAGCAATTAGGAGTCAAGAGAGGCCTGCTCTGAGCATGTTTGATCTCGATTCCTTTAACATCAGCTATTTGATGACCAAGTTATGGATTTCAATTTTTTATTATTTCCTTTTCATCAGTGATGCCAAACTACACATCAGGGGCACCCCTTGCCATATCTCTCTACCCCAGTAATTTGGATCTTTGACTTCTCCTCTTAAAAGGACTGGTACCACCTTGCTTTCAAGACTGGTTGTGTCACTTCAACTTTTTTCAATTCAGATCATTTTGACTTCAAACTCATTTTGATCCCTTTTGGGATTCAAATTCTAAAATGCAATGCTTAGCCTCATCGTTATTGGTTATTAAAGCTTTTCATGAGATTTGAAGTGATGGGCATTTAACACATCTCCATTGTAGGGTTTCAGTATATCCACCTAGCTTCTTCATTTGCTCATTCTTTTATGCTGTTGTGAGTTTGTTTTAATGTACGTTCTGGTTATCAGATTGGAAGGCACGTGCAGATGTTGTAAAGCTTTTGAAGCACTTGAAGAAAGAATTGACTGTCCTAGTTGTCAGTCATGATCTCAAGTAAGTCTGTTTAATTGTCCAAATTTGAGTCTTGTCTTTTGGACCTTTTCTTCTGAATTGTCCACCTTCCTTTTCTGTTAATGTGGTGTTTTTCTTGTTTGTATGGTTCTATACTAATGCTCTTTATGTGCCGTCATATTTTAGCTGCTCAAATAACTGTATTTCTAGTTAATAAGTAATCTCATAAGAAGTATATGGTGTTGTTGTATAACTTGCATGGGTTATAAAAACTGTATTTTTAGTTCCTGTTGTTCATAAAGCAAAGACATTGGTAATCGCATTAGAATGCTTAATGGACTCCACCAAGCAAGCTCTTCTTTTTGCTTTGTGTCTAAGCCTGATTTTCTGAATCCAATATATTTTAATTTACAGATTCCACAAACTAATTTATTGAACCTTCACCTATCAAAGGACACCACTTGTATTTGCTCATCTTGTTTCTCTTTCCACTATATGCATATGGTGCTGCTTTTACTGATTGAGCATCTGGTTTCTCTTCCAGAGAGTTAGCAGCTCTAGTTGATCATTCCTGGAGGATGGAAATTGGTGGATTTCTGAGGGAAGAGCTCCTTCCAGTGTAACCTTGGAGTGGACTGTTGCCTACCTTATCACATGTTATGCTATGAGGTTTGACCTGAATGGTTCTAGTTCTATATGTTTATGCCAAAAGCTGGATTTTTTGGAAAGTATATTAGAAACATGTCTTGCTGCTAAAATCCAAATCCTCGATAGTATTTTTTTTCCCTTTTATTTTCTTTGAGAGAGAATTGGATCCCTGATAGTACCTGTTGCTTACTAATTTGCATAGGTACCAGCCCTTTAGTCAACCTCCAGCCATTGTTCTTAAAGCTTAAAGTGCATTTAGGAACTGGAGCCTAGGCTCAAGGTCAGGTGTTTGTCTGGGAAGAAGAAGGTGAATACAGTGTAGTTCATATACACACACAATAACGTACAGAAAAATATCAATCTTAAGAAGAAAATAAGAAAACATTAATAGCCCAGATGTTTGTTTCTTATCTTGATAATAGATTAATTAGAAAATGAATAAAGTTTTTATCTTTGATTCTATCAAATAGAAGAGAATAGAAGAGAGATATAATAAGCTCTCAAAATAAATATTTTTTTTTCCCTTAGAATCAATTATGTCATTAAAATATGACAATCATTAAGTAAGAGAGGATGATTTGGCTAAGCAGTAAAAGAGAGTATTGAAAACAGTAGAATAATAATTAAAAAGAATAAAAAGTCATTTGTATGAAAGTCAAATCCTTTTGTCCAAACAAACCATGCATCTTGTGCTTAAATTAGGCATGCGTTTTGTGCTTCTTTGTAAGTCCCTAGGAATGTGCTTCTCTTGCCTAATGCTCGCTTGATTGAAATACCTGGCTTTGACCCTTAAAATCCCTTTCCATGACAGATTAGTGTCTTGTACTTCAGGCATGCCTTAAGTTTACAACAGTTTGGAATCTGATGCACTGTTTTCAAACTATCCGCTCACTATCATATTTCGATTCTAAATAGACTGTCTAACAATTTTGATTAGATTAATTCTGGTAGGAGAATTGTGGAAACTTGAATGTTGAGTTTTCAGCCCAAATTTGAGGTGCCTGACTCCATAAAAACAGGAAAGAGTTGAATCGATGGGGCCTTTTGATATAAATATTTTGCATGGGCTTGACATTGGCCTTGGCTTTATCTATAAACACTGGCTCGCATTGTGAAAAGTAAAGGACTACCTACAAGTTCACTCCAAAATAGAACTTAGATTCCAATTTATTCCCTTAGTACAGAACTGTTCAACGTTACAGTTGAACAATAAGAAATGTTTCAATGCTACCCTTCCATAAACTATCACATATTTTTAACATCTTGCAGAGAATGTTGAGATTGCAGTTATTGTAATGGTTTGAGGGGAACAATGTTTTACTATCATTTGGAGGCGAAGAGAGCACAACTGGTCATAATGGTGGGTCTCTTAGAATATCATTACCAACATAAACTGCTTCATGAAATTGCAGGTAAAATTTTGCAAGTGAGGGCCCTTGTTTTATTTCAGCTATTTATCTCTTTTCTCTCTCTCTATGCTTTGAGTTAAACAAATCTGACATGTTAATGTAAAGGTCTGTTTCCTTTTATCAGCTTGATTTTTTTTCCCAATTATAAATCATCAAGACCTTGAGAGCATTGGCTATATCAATAACTTTCCCCCCTTAATTTCAGCTGAATTTTGATTTGGTGTCAAATGCCCAACATTACCTTGAGAGCAGTGGCCATATCAACAACTTTCACCCCCTTAATTTCAGCTGAATTATGATTTGGTGTCAAATGCCCAACATGAGCTCCTCCCTTGATAATCTTACCTTTCTCATGTCTGAAGAAACTGATTTCCTGAATATTTACTTGTTTGCAAAGAGAAGGATAATTAAATAATCCATATGGAACATGCAAACATACCAATCATGTCTACTAATTAAGTTGGTTACATGATGCTTACTCTTCGCAGCTTTATTATACAGAGAGATAAGATGGATACCTTGTACTGTTCCCATCTCCTTGGATTTATGTCCATTAAAATCACTCACGAATACAAATGAATGTAGATGATACAATCAAACAGCATATTGCAGATCTGCTCTAGCACCTTTGCTACAGCTCCAGCACCAAATCTACATTATCAATATTAGAAAAGGGTTAGATATGTGCATAAATAAGCGTAATCATATCAGTAATTCACCTTGATGGTCACAATGAGGTCAAATTAGCTCTCTAAAAGAGAAAAATACTATCAATGCGGTAGCATGCATAGGGAAATACACTATTGAATGATTGACTTATTTAATGGCTGTCAGGCCTAAGTAGACAATTTAAATTATCCTGGAACATGAATGGTTGTGTGCTAATATTGTTTGACATAGTAAATGCAAATTCATCTTATTTTTTTTTACTTTCTATCTTTTTTTGGCTGAAATGTTGATTTATGTGTCAACGTGTCACAATATAATTTTTATTGTGCATTGAAGATCTAAATTTAAAACTTAGTCTACTTTGAGGGGAAAAAAGCAGAAAATTGTGTACTCGAGTATGGGTTACCTGTTTTGGAATTTTTCTTTCCCTGTGTTTGATTCATGTTCAACCAGATATCATAAGGTAGTAGAATGAATACAAAAGAGTTAAGACATTTCAATTGAAATTATTTTGAGAAAACAAAATTGGATGACCAGTTGAGAGTCTGAGTTATTGTTTTATTTTTTTTTCCCAAACAATGTTGTACTCGCATCTTTAAATTGAATGACCAGTTGAGAGTCTGAGTTATTGTATTATTATTTTTTTTCCCAAACAATGTTGTACTCGCATCTTTAAATTGAATGACCAGTTGAGAGTCTGAGATATTGTATTATTTTTTTTCCCAAACAATGTTATACTCGCATCTTTAAATTGGATGACCAGTTGAGAGTCTGAGTTATTGTATTATAATTTTTTTTATGAAAAATAGTTGTACTTGGATGTCAAAACAAGTAAATGAATGGTGACTTTCTGGTGGACACTTATTGCTAGCTCAGTAGTGAGCTTCCTACTTGTTTGTGTCATATATTCTTAATCTGACCATATGTATAAATAATTTGACTTTTCATAATTGCTGCTTTTGGCATTTCTTGTTCCCATTAATGAAGTTGTTTTTTTGAACTTCTTTTGCTTGAAAATAAACAACTTCTTTTCCTAATTATGTAAGTAGGAATTAAAATGTTTAACATTTTATTCATCTATGCATATTGTAACAAATGATTAATGGTGCCATAGTCAGCTATCTATACTTGAAGTAAACAAAATGCTATCATCTACATGCTCTATGATTTTTAAAGGTCAAGACATGTTAGTACTTACAGTCTACATTTGTTTTAATCCAGTATTTCCCATCTGCTCTTGAATTACTGCAATTATGACCATAATGGGGCAGTTTCAAGTTGTTCTTATGGCATTTGGCCCCATCCATTGACTTGGATCCAGGAAGAAACTTTCTTTTGTCTTTAACCTGGTGCATCAGGTCTGCATTATAGCCACCCTTATTCAGAGTATTCATTGTCTTGTCTGAATGGGACATCATAAACTCTTTTTCAGCTAATGGGTTTTGAGGATGAACTTTTCTATGAAGCATTTTTGGGAGCTGCATGCCAAAAACTGGGAAAAATTAAGATTTTGTTGGAAATCTTATCATTGAAAATATTTAGAATGGTATCGTGTGTTCCTACTCCTGCACTGGAATGCCCATATGATTATTTGTGGCCAATATGTTTTTACATGTGAGCATGAAGGAATTATTGTCTAATGGATATCTCTCTGGCAAATATAATGGCCAGTCATCAATATGGTCTAGCTTGATCCAAATAATCAAAGTCTTTCAACAAGAATTCAAGTTTGAGTCATAAGGGGTAATCTTGTTGGATGCTAGGTCATCAGATGGTTTGAAGTTTCAAAAACACTTACAAAATGGCTACTCTGTCTGTACTGTAAGATCTATCCAAGCTGTAAGATAATAATTCCTACAGATTTGTTTTGATAGTAAACAAAGAGTCTGCAACTTAAGATTTTTGTGTTTGACTACTTTTATCTGGATGTCATGGTACTACACTTTAAAAAGAAACCAGGACTCACCTTATTTGACCAGAGGTCATCAGAATGCAGTAATTTGGATCATGTGTTTATGGATTGAATCACCAGTCTCTTCCCTTATCATTTATTATATAAAATATTGGAGAAAGACGCACCTTATTAATTTTTTTCTTGGTAGAAACAGATTTGGAAGCTTCATCACCAGCAGAAGGGGTATGGTTTCCTAAAGTAGATTGAAACTTTGTGAGTATATTCTTGATGCAGTATTTGGCTGATTTATGTGCTTTCTTGGCTTGCATCTCTCCTTTCACTTCATTTTCTGAAGCAATTTCATCCGTAACTTTTGTCTGTCGTACGAAATCTCTCTTCAAGAGATACCTTTTTCTTCTTTACTCCAAATCTTATTTCTGGAAGTTCAATTGATGAACCAGACTGTCTTTCCAAAATCTTCAGCATCAGTTGCTTCCATGTGCATGCCGCTGAGTGTAATAGTGCTAAGATAACTGCTCCTTGCTAATGAGTCATTGCAACCTCCATCTTCAGCTTCAGCCTCTAGAAACTTCTCTAACTCGTTGTTCACAAGCTTCAACTCATTCTCTCTCACCTTCATTTTTTTCCTCTGTCATGTTCTCCAAAGATATGTGAAATGTTGGTGTTGCAGGCTCACTTGTAGCTGGTTCTGAGCGAAGGGGTTCCAATAGTGAGAAAGCCGTGAAAAAGATCAGAGCTAATGATAGAGGCTTCATCTCTGTTGTTCTCATCCTCGCCTTCATTGTCGGAGAAACTGTTCTCGCATTCCTCATTTTGCTGTTTCAAAAGCCTGGATCCATCCATATCTGGAGTCAAAGCTTGGCCTTTCCTTGTAGTGAGAGTCAGCCACTAAGATTGGTGCAACTCCTAGGGGTCTTTTTAGAAGAAAATGAACAAAGTTAGTTTGAATTCCTATAAGAAAATAAATCCTTTGAATGGTTCGACACTGGTTTTTTGTGATCAGTGGTGCAACCTAATACCTGCAACAACAAAATGCAAAGTTAAGTAGAATATCATTAATATCCATGCAATTGTGGACCTACCCGACACAATGTCAGTTAATTTTATTTCAGATGATATTTTACTATATGTTGTTTCGGGATCGCAAAGACTTTCACGTATGGATTTATAGTTCGTGATAAAATTACAAGTAGTTTGATGGGAGAATAAAAATAAGTGTCTAATTTACTTGAATTATTAATTACATTTTATTATAATTATTAAATATTTAAAAAACAATATATATA
>CM055035.1:5463188-5552860 GCA_029204005.1 Salix udensis
TATATAATAAAGTAATTTCACAAGTTTAAAGCAATATAAAAAGCTTGGTAATCAAACACTTGAAACTGTTTTTTATTAACCTCAAACTCAATCACAGTTTTAACCAAACACTTTAAAAATTATTTTGAACTAAAGTTAAAGTGTTTTTCATGAAACTGTTTTTTTAAAACTCAACCATAAAAACAAAAGCAATATCAAACACACTTTTAATTGTAAGATTTAGGAATAGATTTAGTTATGCAAGGGGAATGAGACTCTATGCTTATGGAGTATGGTTGAAGTTGTTTTTGAAAATATTTTTTGTTAAAAAATATATTAAAATGATATTTTTTTTAAATTATTTTTGACATCATCACTTTAAAATGATCTAAAAACACCAAAAAAAATAATTTAAAAAAAAATTTATTTTTTTTTAAAACGTTTTTCATACATATTCCCGAACACCCCCTTTTAAAGGAGAGGTTTGGATTAGCAAAAAGAAAAGAATGGGTCTTTTGATCATGGCTGAATTGGAATAGTGAAGGGTCTTAGATCAATTCTAACAGAGAGAAACATTTAGATAGATATAATTTTTTTTGCATATTAGTTTTCCATGTAAAACTATTCTTATGTCGTTGCATGTTTGCATTTATTTTACAAGATGCTCGACCTAAAGGATGGTGGCATTTCTGGAAAGGAACAACTTCTTACTCTCCTCTTTCCATCACAAATTGGGAGCTTGCTTGGTCATTTATCGAAGCCATTTCATGGTTTGTCACTGGAACCGCCAATTTCATTCGGGCATTATTTTGACAATTTCAGTCTTCTCAAATGAACTGATTGGAATACAATAAATTCTTTTTGTAAAGTAATTCGGTCAAAAATATAATTGGAAAATTCATGTAGTTTACGAATTACATATAATAATATTATGATTTGTTATAAATTAAAGACCAAATATCTTTTTCTTTTTCTGTCATCACCAATTGAGATCTTTATTTCATCGTTAAAAACACCTCTTGGTAGCTTTAAAGCACTCCTCCACTTTCAACCACACACTCTCTCTTTACTAATATGTGTTTGATTTTTTAGTCAAATCAGCTACTACCAGTCACCTTTACCACCCATATTTCACTACTAGATGTATATTAACACTTCCTCTCAATTATTTTGATGTAATTTATGTTTAATTAGTGTTATTTGATTTTATTAATTGTCAGGGTTGTAAATTAGAAATTAGGTTAACTAAATATAATTTAAGTTCTTAAGTATATATAATTATGTTATTTTGTTTAATTATGAAATACTTTAGGTTGTTGTTCATCACCAACTAACAAAATTATGTTTAAAATGTTGGTGTTGATTTAAGTTAAATGCTACACAAAATTTTGCATTAATATTGCTAAAATGCATTATCCCGATCAAATAATACAACAATTTATATCATCTCAACATGTACCAAATTATGTTGATACCGGAAAGGAATTGCACAGTGTTAGTTGTCAGGGGATGTTAGGAGAGATCATGTTTTTAAGGAGTTGCACCGTATTAGTTGTTAGGGTATGCATGAGGGGAATTGATTGGTAATTCATGTGTTAAATGCTGAAGTAATTTACCCCATCATGGACGGTAAATGAGTGGTCTCAAATTAAATATTAAAACACCTACCTAAGAGAAATTGAACCTTCAAATGCTAAAAAATCAAGAAATTTTCTTTTTCTGCCTTGCTTGATGTTTATCACCTCTTTTTTTTTTGTCTATCTCCCAAATTTCTTCTCATAAACACTATAAATCCAAGGGATTTTGTTTTAAATCCTTTGGCATCAATGCCTCTTTCTCTTTTCTCTTGTTTGATTCAATCAATACAACTTTGTAATTTAAGATTGGGGTTTTAAGTTAACCAATTTGAATTCTAGACGTTTAAGTTCATTGATTCCAACTCTCAAAGTTATCGCCTACAAAGTTATCATCTACCAGTTTCGAGTTTGAAAATTCCGAGAACTTGAAGAAACTACAATGCAGTGAGTTGAGTTTAAGTTATTGTTGATTTGTGTGATTTTTCCATTAGCTATTGGACAAATATTGATAACCTCCCATCTTTCAAGGTTCTATCCATAATCTCACATCCACAGGACTGACTCTAGACTTGCGACAAAAGCTAAAGATGGTGGTGATAGCCTTGCCATTTCAGTTCATTCGTGAGCTGGTACAAGCTGCTGAGGAGATGGACAAGGGTTAAAAAACAAAACCTTGCTCCACTAGAAAGCCTTCTCTTTTAAAGAAAAATGGTCAGTAGTGGAGGACTCTCAGGAGGTTCATCTAGATAAAGAACCACTACTATAAAAGGCTCTTCCAAGTAGAAGGGATTAGTGTACCTATTATATGAGAGGTAAGACTTGAGACACCTAAAAGACTTTTTCGTGACACTAGAGATGTGTTTGAGAGGGGAGGTGTCACTGGTGGTGTAAGAAAAGTTGTTGTTTTGAGTGTGTGGTTAATGTAGAGAAATTGAAGGGGGGAGTATTTTTTATTTTTTATTTTTTATTATATTTTCTGTGTGAGAGGGCTGCAGGGGGGGGGGTATTTTTTTAGTTTATTATTTATTATATTTTCATATAAAAATATTTTTTTAATATTAAAATAATCTAAAAATGAATTAAAATATAAATAAATATATTAGAAGGAGATCACAATATAATTTTTGGCTCGCAATCCTAATTTTGTTTCAGATGATATTTTACTACAGATTGTTTAGGAATCGCAGAGCCCTTCACGTATGAATTTATAGTTCGTGATGAAATTATATTTTATTTTGATGGGAGAATAAAAACAAGTATCTAATTTACTTGAATTATTAATTATATTTTATTATTATAAGTATTAAATATTTAAAATATAATATATATATATATATATATATATACACACACACACTTTATAGTAATTTCACAAGTTGAAAGCAATATGAAAAGCTTGGTAACCAAAGACTTGAAACTGTTTTTCATTAACTTCAAACTCAACCACAGTTTTAACCAAACACTTTAAAAATTATTTTGAATCGCAGCTAAATTATTTTTCATGAAACTGCTTTTTTAAAACCTCAACCACAAAAGCAAAAGTAATATCAAACACACTCTTAATTGATCACAGAGCTAATCATTTTTATAACATATCAAATTATAGATAAATTACATGTATTCCCTGGTAAATTGAACATTGGGGTAACAATTGGTACACCCATTGCAAGGGAATACCTGAATGTGTTTGCAAAAGAATTACCTTGATTATGCCTCCCATTAGTGAGATTGAAGTTTTCATTGATATCTTCCTAGGAACCAGTCCTATAACTTATTTTCAGATAAATTTGGATATGTGTGTTATGTTGTTTATTGTTGATATATTAGTGTATTCAAGTTCATATATGGAACTGAGTTAAATATCTAAATGCATGACCTGGATCACGATACCATTATAAGCAAACTCCATATTGAAGGATGAAATAAAACAAATATGAATCTAAAATAAAGAGGAAAGCACTCTTCAAGTGAACAATGCTTTATGTGAAGGGGAACAATGAATTTCTCTCCTCAATTAGTTTATGCTAGATCAATTGTTTTAACATGAAAAAGAAACATCGAAACATTTCCAATATTTTTCCAGTTAAAAAATAAATCACGTGGAGGTTGACTTGATATGAGCTAGTTGACTTAATGAGTCTAAAGACAACTAGGATGACTTGTAAAAACATAGTTATAAAAAAAAAATACAAGACAATATTTGTTTTTTAAAAAAATGAAACAACAACATATTGGATCAATGCAAACCAACCTCGATTAACCTACAAGATCAACGACCCAAATCATGAGACCATGATAACCTCCTATAAAGGGAATGTGTTTTTTTTTATATATATATAAAACTCAATTCTCAATCAATCCATTATTAAAGAATGAGATTGAAGTTTTTTTATTTAAAAAAAAAAAAGAAAGTTAATTTCAAATTTATGATTTCAATCATGAGATTATGACAACCTTATAAAAGTAAACAAAGACAAATGTAAATCAACTCAGGTTAATCTCCTAAACATGACTAAGGTCGTGAGACTTTGAAAACCTCATAGAAAACAAATTATAAAGCTTATTTTTTAATAAACTTATTGTTGAAGGTCGAAATTGAAAGAAAGAGTTCACTCTAAGAATCAAGCATAATAAAACTATTTAAGTCTACCAATGTTAATTTGCAAAACATGTAATCCAAGTCATAAATTCGGGACAACCTAACAAAAAATGAATCAAAATAAATCATGAATAATAATTTATATTCAACTCAACATTGAAGGATGAAATTGAGAAAATTCCAACTAAAATAAGAGAAAGAAAAACTTTGAGTTAATTGGGTTAACTTATCAAACCCACAACTCGAGTCATGATATTAAATAAACCTTGCAAAAAATAAATCAAAATAAATCATAAAGTCTAATTTTTAGTCAACTCAATATTAAATGATGAAATTGAAAAGAAAACATCCATTAAAAAAATAAGTTAACCTACTAAACTCGCTCCACCAGTTATAGACAAAACTATCCATTTATACAAAAAACCATAATAATTATGAAGTTCAGTTTTCATTAATAAGCTAAATATTAAATTATAATACTATAAAACGAAATATAGATTTAGAAAAAAAAAAAACTATAAAAATAAAAAATATTCTGTGAGTAGTATATAGTTAATCACCCCTTCCTTTCATTTATATAATATTTATACCCTAACCAATAGTTAGAAGATTACGTTAATAAACATATATCTGTCAATGTGTTTGTCCCACTTGAAAAATGGATAAAAATCTTATGAGTTGTCTCGAAAACCTCTCCATCTCTGTTCTTGTTTGCGTCTGTATCTCAAAAGAAGGGCGTGTCCTAGAAATTACTTGAACACATTTTACATGTTTCCATCAAGGTTATCAATATTATTCTAGTTGTCGTTCTAGTTTTTTTATTGGTATAGAACGTTTTGATTTTGGAGTATTTTGGCGTGCTGTTTCGAGGTTGTACTGATCATATATAATTAATTATATATATATAAAAAAAATTAAAATATTAATTTAACAAGCATAGTTAAAATTCAAGATAAATTAACTTTAAATTATACAATATAAACACAAAGTCAAACAAATATAATCTCAAAATTAGAAACACAATCACAAGTTAATCAAAATAAAAAGGATTTTAAGGCCGGAACGGTACTGAGACGTTCCGGCCGAAATTTGGCCGGTATTTCCGGAATGGACCGGAATTAAAACCGAGACGAAAACGACGCCGTTTTGTCTCGATTTTTTTAACGGCACGGAACGTTCCGGCCATTCCAGCCGAAACGGAATGGTATTGACAATCCTGGTTTTCACCCCACAAATATCATTAATTAAGTAATAAATAATCTTAAACAAGGAATAGGAGCTTCCAAACTAGTCGTAAAACCCAATGGTAATTTTAAAATTTAAAGACTAATTGCACGTCATTTGAAAAATAACAATAGTGTAGGAGTTGATCACCCTTTCACCCCACAATAATACATATTTTTAGATTATTTTAAATTTATTTTGAAAAATATATATTTTAATATATTTTTAAATAAAAAATATTTTCAAAAACAATCTCAGTATCAAAACACAGACGAAGTGCTCTAATCAGTGGAACAGCTGTAGCCTCCAACATTGGATGTGTTCTGCCAACTAAACACTTGTTTTATGGCTGGAACAGACAAGAAAACGAGGAAGCTTTAAATATTTGTTGCTGCTTTTATTAAAGCTTATTTGACAACTTAAGCTACTTGTTTTGAATGCTTTATTAAGAAACATCATTAAGCACAATGATTCATTCTATCTGCGCTTTATTATTATTATTATTGTTGTTATTATATTATTACTGTTATAGATTAAATACTCGAATCTTCTCCACCAACTTATTCTGATATCATGAGTCTTGAGATCCTCGAGCAATGAAAAAGAAAATTAAAGTGCTCATCCACTCTTCTTTCTCCTCATATTTTATACACAATCAATTTTACATTTGCTTTCACATATCTTGTTAGTATCTTTGACATATACCCAAATAAAATTTTATTTGTAAAAAAAATCATTTAGGTGCTCTGACAAGATTCACCAATCCTGGATAATGGATTTTTGAGTATTGCAAGAAAATACTCACAATAAAAATAGGTGAAATTGAGGATAATTCTAAAAACATTTTGGTCAACTATTGAGATTTTAAATATCAATATACTTGTAAGTTCAATATTTATATCAGGGTATTTACTGTCAATTCTCATGAATTAAGAGAAGACTAATTTGTTTTGAAAAATTGTGAAATTCGGTAGAAATGAGTTTCAAAACCCTAGGATTACTGATCGAATTATTTTTTTAATTTGAGATTTGTCAATCTTCAATTTACTCCTTACCTTTTCAATTATATTAAACCCTTAGTTATGTGTTGATTTTGTTCCTAATTACTCTTAAAACCTTAAGTATTTGCAATTTGGCCCTCTGTCGAATTCAATTTTTACCTCTGGATTATAACAACTTTTCTACTTTAGTTATTGGTTTTTAACTTATTCAATTAAATCTCTAATTGATCAATAAACTCTTAATTTTATTCAATTGAGTCCTTTCTTTCATTGATTTCAGTCTTTGAAGTCATGTGTTTTGTATGGATTGGTCCTTGGTCTTGGCTTTGTTCAATTAAGTCCTTGATTGCTCATCAAACTTTGAATCTTATGCAATTAAGTTCTGAATATCACCAATTAGTTTTTCCAGGTCTAATTATGTCCCCAAACTTTGATTGCTTTCAATTATCACCCAAAATCTCCAAAAACCATCAACTTTTGAAATTAGATCTTCAATTTTCTCTTATAAAACTCTAATTAAGTCTTTAAAATCACAATTAACCATTTTCTTTCTATTCTTAAAATAGGTAACAACACTCTTAATGATAATAGTCACTTGAAAAGGATTCACTTAGAAACATTTGCTGAGTTTTTTTTTTTTTTTGACTCATTATTGTCCTTAAAACAACTATTTTAAAGTTATGAAATTTATAGGCTGTGAGTTTTTTTTCAAACCATCATCCTTATCCTTGTAGTTTTTATCCAAGGATTAAAACTATACACATCATATAGCATATTGTGCAACTCATTCAACATATAATTCTTGGACATAAAATCATTATTTGCATTAACATCTTTCATTGCCACTTTTTAATATCCACACCACTAAGATTTCTTAGGTTTCTCACTTGCATAGTAATGAAAATAATGATTTTATGTCCAAGAATTATATGTTGAATGAGTTGCACAATATGCTATATGATGTGTAATAATAATAATAATAATAATAAAAGAATTCAGGATAAAAAAGTTTAACCTCGTGATTGTAGAAATGTTTAGTTTTATATATGAATCCTAAACATATAATTAAATATAAAATTAAGAGAGTAATGTACTAAATTTATATATAAATCAGACTGGAAACAAGTATTAAATATGAAATTATATATACACCTATTATCTATACAGCTAAAAAAGTCGCAATTTCAAACGGTGATTTACATTGTTCATCAAAACTCAGATTATCGTGGATTGGAATAGTGAAATTACATGATACTACTATTTGTATATTAGGACTGAACAAAGAAGTTGCTTGATCAAGTGGTTAAGGCGTGTGCTTGCCGGTTTGCCTAGCGAGAGTTCGAATCTCTCCATCGTAAATGATTTTGATTATTATTATATTATATTATATATTATATTTTTATTATATTATATTATATTACTAAAAAAAGCTTAAAGAGATTGGCAAATTAAATAATGATGAACAATGAATTTTCAGTGTTCATCTAGACTAAAAAACATTGTAGATTGGAGTAGTAAAATTATTATTTTGCCCCTCTGTTTATTGCGATTTTAGACTTGGGTAAGGGGATATTACGACATCCCAAAATGCTCAACCGGCGTCTATAATGATTCTCATCTATTTTCTCTTCCTCTTGGTGTGGCGCGTATGGTTCCTCGGTGGCCTTAGACGTGTCAGTAATCAGTTGATTTTTTTTCTCCCCTTTCAGTGCTCTAAAATACTTTTAATATAATAATATCAGGAATAAATCTTATATATATAAAAAAAATTAACAATAATTATGGTTTCATTGATAGTATGACCAATAATAATTAGAATATTCATTATGTATAATAATATTTATAATGACATCTATAATAATTGTGACAAAAAATCATTGGTTAATGTTATTTTTGTGAAAAATAGCTCTTACGCCTTTTTTTATATATGATATTTCAGATCTCATATCACGAAAAAAAAAAATGAAACCACACGTAGACAAGACATATATAAAAAATATGTCAAATTATCTACAATAATAAAATAAAAATTGCCCTGTGTTTTGTCATAGCCAACACCATTTTTTTTAACATGTAATAAAATTGTTAATGGTCCTATTTTTGAAAAAAGATTGTTATACATCTGAGCTAAATAATCAACTTAAAATTTTTAAGATTATGTTGTTTTTATATGTATTTGTTTTACTATAGGTAAAACATTAAAAGTAATGATAATAACTATTTTTGGGACTTTTTCCTTAAGAAATAGGAGAGACTAATTATATATTGTGATATTTTTTTGATATTAACGTCTTAAAATATATATAAGAAAATTAACTGACTTTTATCTCATATTAATTTAATCTTAGTGTTCTAAAATACTTTTAATATAATAATATGAAGAGAAAATCTTAAAAATAATCTTTGATAAATTTTAGCAGTTAAATTTTGTTATTTGTCAAATAAATTATTCGTCAAATAATTAAAACATGCCCAACAAACAATTAGTATGTTGCAAGCAAAAAATAATATATCTGTAGTCAATTTCATCAATTGCGATTTCACTATCTATCAATTAAATTATTACTAAAATTAGTTAAAACAAAACAACCAATCAAATTGTTTGTTGTGTAAACAAATCACTCATCTTTGCTAAAATTCATCGATTGTAATTTTATTATTTGCTAATGGAATAATTCATGAAACAAAATAAAACATACACAACAATCAATCAGTATGTTACATGGAGTACGTAGCTCATTTTAACAGAATTTTTTTCATTCCAATTGTAAAATCTACTGATTAAATAATTATCAAAATAATTTTAATAGTCACAATATTCAATCCCTTTTAGACGGAAAAAAAAAAACTCATTTTTAACATACTTTATTAATTACAAATTTACTAATTAAATTTTCAAATAATCAATTACAACACATACAAAAACAATTAATTTTCTATATATATAAAAAAATCAGCGAGTTAGATGCGTACTCCTCTATGTGAGCTATCAACGAAATCAATTATTTGTTACCTAAAGTTGATCTAGAGTCTCGAAGCCCACCATTTCCAGATTTTCTTCACAAAAGTTAACATAACTTTAAAAATAAGTGGGTGTTTTATCAGCTCATTGAATTGATTAGAAATGACTACAACTCACGGTGTTGATTGAACCTTAAAATCTTAATGCTATCTTGCTATTCAAATCAGCAAATGTGACCTTTGAAAAAGATGGAGTTAGGAAGCTTAAAAGATTTAGACAAACATCCAAACCTATCTCTTATTGTATAGTAAACAAGTTTTTTTTTTAAAAAAAAATTATCTATCAGTAAGAATTTGGGATTAAAGAGTTTTGTTATCTTTATAGTTTTAGATTCGATCTTTATAGTTGTTAATATAATTATCACTAAAGATTTACATACTTGTTAATTTCAGAAACTATAAGATTAATTGAAATGCACGTAAATCAACCCTCGACATCCTTGTAAGTAAAAAAGATTTTTTTTTCTAAGAAAAAACAATTATATATAAAAGAAAAGTCTTTTATCCCGTTCAAGCTTTTGAATTCATGTTATATATAGGACGATATTTCAACAATTTGATTTCAAAGGGGGGCCTCCCTTGTCTCCATGATGGGAAGCACATATGACTAGCAATGCAATCACCAACACACACCTGGTCACTCCCATCATAGTTATCATCACTCAACAAAGCAAAGTTGTAAATTTGAAGAAAAAGAAGAAAAAAGTCGTTCTCTCATCCCTTGAATGATTCATACAAAAACCTTATAGCTTGCTTGGTGATCAAGTGGGAGAGAATGGTACAAGAAAGTGAAATTCATATTAAAAAGAGATTTATTTTAAGGACAACCACTATGGTGACCAAGAACTACATGGAATATTCATGCAATATGGTTAATTAAACATATTTTCTAGATATAAAAAAACTCGGTTGGGTTTTCAAGAATTTATTTTATTTTATTTTGAGTGAAATTTGTTTTTCAAGAGTTGTGATAAATTAAAAAAATATCTTGTTATTTGTTAATTATATTCAATTTTCTTATCAATATTTTGATTGTTAATTATATTTTACCGACTTTGGTACTCATTTTTTTATTATTTATTTTTCTCTTATTATTTTTTTAACTGAAAATTTTTATTTATCAGATTTGATACCTGGTTTTTTATTACCATTTATTTATATAAAATTAATTTAAAATAGAAATTAAAATATTTTTTTAAATTAAAAAAAAATGACTGTCAAAGAATCACCTAATCACATGACAGGCGAGGAGTTAACACTGACTTTTCCTTCGATTATTTGATTGGCGATATTTTTTTATTAGAAATAACGATGCTCATGCACTTTCAGCTACACCAAAAATCCACATGATCATTTATAAAAATTTGGTTAACCATGATGTCGGCAAAGACTTTTAATTTATATAGTAAATCTTAATTTAAAATAAAAAAAATATATTTTTTAAATTTTTACACTTTCATCTAAATCTATAAAATACAAATATAATTTACTCCATAAAAAAAATAATTGCCGCAGCATATTTGGATAATCGCGCATCTGCTCAACGTTGAATGCAATGAAAGTACGTACAGCTAAATTTATTAGAAGAAGAAATTACGCTCTCTTGAAGTTTGACAAATCTCTGACAGGGACGTTCAAGAACAATTTCACCTGTTTTTGATGTGATGGGCACAGCAATGACATTTTTCAAATAAATAATATTAATTAAGTACTTATTTGGTATCACTATTTTATGAGCTGAGCTGTTTGATGCTGTGTTTTACTTTCAATGAATTAAGCAAGGTAGTCAAAATCGAGATTTTGACACGGATCGGAAAAGGCTCTAAAAAATCGGATCGTAAAATCGTAGAAAGATCGTAAAATGTCCGTACAAAAATTATTATTTTTAATTATATTTAAATTTAAAAAATGAATTTAAATAATAATAAAATGCTAATTATTATTATTTTTTATTATTATTATTATTCTACGATTTGTCTACGATTTTTCTACGATTTTGATACGATTTTGAACGAGTTTGACCGAGTTTGACCGGGTTTCGGTTTTTCTACCGGTTCAACCAGGTTTTCGGAGCCAACTCGCAAAATCGTACGATTTTGCGAGTTGGCTCGCGATTTTGACTACCTTGGAATTAAGCCATTAAATAATATCTGGTTAAATCTCATTTCTGTGATTTTTAGATATAAACGAATAAAGAAAAATCATGTCATATTAAAAATCCTGTTACAAATATGTTCATTTATATTAGATAATTTATATCTTTCTAAATGGATTAATCTTTTTTAAATTAAAATATATAAAAATTGAAAAAAAAATAAAGAGTGTAGTAATACACAATTAAAATTCTGAATGTAGAATAGTAACAAAGAATTATAATGAAATTTAAAAAGATAATGCTTTATTCTTAAATAAAAAGAAATAATAGTTAAAAGATTGATTTAATATAGTAATAGGAATAATTGTACTGTGATGATGATAGAAGAGGAGAAGGAGCATATAATGGTATGCATAATTAAAAATATAACAATAATATTTTTTAAAATAAGAATAATAATAATGTCACCACTTTAAAAGGCGACGGTGACGGTAAAGTGGTGTTTTAATAATTAAAAAAAAAACTTTTTTCTTTATTAATTTATTAACAAAGTATATATTGCATGGTATTTCTTTACAACATTAGAGTTTATAGGTTTAGGTACATCAACTTTGTCTATCTTGGTCAAAATAAAGGCTTATCGGGAAAATACTTTCTTTATTATCTATGGTCTTTCATTGTTCAACACCTATTTACTCTGATTTTCTTCCAATACTAGTAAAATCTTTTCAATATCAAGTCTTCTTCTCTAAATACCTTTGACATGTCTTTCTTGTTATATGCCTTAGCCATTTTATTTTGGAATAATTGATGATGACAAATTACTACTAATATCTTTTTATTTTGATTTTAAATTGCTTAAATTTCAACTTTGTTCATTTTGATTCTTTCAGTTCTGTATTTACCAGAACCTTTAATGATGAAATGTTCTCTTCTAAAGACATTATCGTTTCCGTCTTATATACCAAATCATAGAGGGTTATACTCGTAGAAGTTTTAATTGTGGTGCAGTATACATAAATGGCATATGGAAGCATCTTATGCTAATCTTTGTATATGACTACCATTTTTTGAATGATCTTGTTGAGTATTTTATTGGTTTCCTCAACAAAACCATTCATTTAGGTCTATAGGTAAAAGAATTACAGTGTTTTAAGAAAAAAAAAATCTGGCAAGTTATAATTAGTGTTTTAAACAGATCCTCTTTTTTTTTCTTCTCTCCTCTCTGTTATTTTTCTCTTATCTGTTCATTCTCTCCTCTGCTCGTAAAATCTTTCTCTCTTTCTTTTATTGAATTTTCTCTCCCCCTTCCTACGTGCAAAAGAAACCTCTTTTATAGGCGTAGGAGGTAACTATTGGGTTACCAACGGCTACCTCCCGCTGCAGCATGCCCGAAAGTAATGGTTGTCGGCAGCGTGCAGGAGATGGCGTGCTCTTGGGAGGTGTAATTGCAGTTTGGTCTTTCAATTTGTAATCATTCTAATTGCACCTCCAATTGGATTTAAATTTATGATTTTGTGCAATTATACCCCATCAGAATTTCAATATCAACCTTAGCTTTGCGTGTCTTTTTTATTTTGGTCATTGATTTCTGATTTGCGCGATTTCATTCTCAATCGACCATGAAACTCTTAATTTGTTTACTTTGGTCCCCGATTTCACATAATTGGCTTAGAAAAATTCAAATCAGCCTCTGAAAAATCCAATCTCATCAATTGAGCCCGAATTAAATTCAAGAACTTGATTTCTCATTGACTAAACTCTTAATAAAATTAATTTGGCTAATTTAAAGTATAATTAAGTCATCGCGTTTAATTAAAAAAATTCAATTGGACCATAAATTAATTATCGAACATAATTACACTTTTAAATTAGCCGACGATTTAAATCGAATTGGCCCATAAAAATATAATTATATCTTTCGACTTAATTTTTATGCAGATTTATCCAATAATAGATTACTTTAGCCTTGAATCTGTGTTGTTCTTCATTTCTAGGCACAAAAGAGGTACGATCAAGCTTTCGAAAACATTCAAAATTTCACCTTGATTTTCCTACCGACACCAGCCCCTTTTATTCTATTTTTTTGTTATTTTCGGGTAGATTTGGGAATGACCCAAAATTGGGTTATGACAACCGGTATTCATTATTAAACACTTGATTATTGGCTTTTGAATAGGAATGTTGAATTGATTGACATCCAAGACGGGTTAATCAAATTAATTGGTATTTGTTAATAAACAATTATTGGCTTTCAAAGGAGAATACCAAATTAATTGGCAACAAAAATGGGTTAACTAGATTGAGTGGTATTTGTTATGGAATACCAAATTATTGGCTTCGAACTTAGATGAATTGGCAAGCGAGACGGTTTGGATGAATTGATTGGTATTAATTAAAGAACACTAGATTATTGGCATCCAAATAAAAATGTTGAGTTGATTGGCAATTAGATGCATTAATACGCAGTCAAGTGTTAACACCTTAAGCATCCACATAAGAACTTGAGTTCCTTGTAAGAGATGGAATCACATATTATTTTTACTTATAGCATATAAGAGAGAAATAAAAAAATTAGAGAATCCATTTATGGAATGTGTAAAACGGTTTTGTTTTTCTTTCATGTCTTATGTTGTTGTATGCCTTAAATGGTGAAAGAAATAGGAATGTGAGATCAAGTTGGCATCGTATCTAAGATTTTAGTCATAATACAACTCTCAATCACCATTATAGTTAAGAAAAAGGTACATATATGCACCCATATACATAACATATAGAATGACAAAAAGAGGGTAAAAGGTATACAATCATATACATGTTTGTAAGATTTAAGTATAGGTTTTTTGTTTTAAAAAGTTTAAGTATAGACATAGAGCAAAATGTTACTCTATTAGAGGCTTAATTAATTCTTGTAATATTATATCATCATAAGTATTGAGTTATGAAGGGTGTTTTTTACTAAAATAAGAAAATCTTTTTTACATAAATTAACACAACACAAAGAATATTTAAATTAATAACATTGTTTAGAGAGTCACAAATAACATATATTTAGAATATCAAATGTCATACGTAACTCTTTTAAATGGTAAAACAGGTTGACACAAATTATAATAAATAAAAAGGAGAGAGGAGAGAGGAGAGAAGACACATCAAAACTTTGATGATAAAACGACCAATATTGTTGGGAAATTTTCAATTGGACAAATTCAACGACACCAAGAAATGTCACACTAATGATGAATATATTGAGTCACATAAGTTGTCAAAGATATCAAG
This sequence comes from Salix udensis, assembly GCA_029204005.1. Classification (NCBI taxonomy): domain Eukaryota; kingdom Viridiplantae; phylum Streptophyta; class Magnoliopsida; order Malpighiales; family Salicaceae; genus Salix; species Salix udensis. The sequence continues at coordinate 5,477,964 of CM055035.1, forward strand.
ATTGACTTGTCTTTGGATGACTCATATGACTCATTTTGGTCACCATTGATGTCATTTCTTGGTATTGTTAGATTCATCTCGTTGAAATCTTTTTAATGATATCAATGATGATATTATTAGAGCTTTAGTGCGCCCCAAGATTTTTTTCTTTCTTTTTTTGTTTTTCTATCTCTTCTAGAGTCACACCGAAGCTCCAATGATGATATCAACACTGCCATTAAAAAGATATTGATGAAAAAAAATCCAATGATACCAATAAAGATCATCAACAGTGACTAAAATAGGTCACACGAGCACCTCAAAGGCAAATGAGCCCTTGTATATCTGGAAGGCCTGTATATCATGCCTTGTTAGCCATTGGTGATCCTTTGTGATGTTGTTGAATTCATCTCATTAAGATCTTTTCAATTATATTAGTGATACCATAATCAAAGTTTTGATATGTTTTGAGGGTTTTTCTTTCATTTCTTTTTCTTTCTTTCTATCTTTTTTTTCATCTCTTTTTATTGTAAATTGTGTTAGCCTATTTTTTCATTTGAGAGAGTCACACTTGTAACTTGCCAATCATAAATGTCATTTACAAGTCTATGAATTGTATTATTTTTTGATGTATTTTATTGTGTTGCATTATTTAATCATTTTTTTTCCTATTATGTTAGAGTTCAAAAATATTTTGAGCATGATTTTATCTATCTCATTTTTTTGTTGCAAGAAAAAGTGAAACTCATGACATGAAAGTTTAGGATTTTCTAGGTCACCTTCTTCAATGTATGTTTGTGAATGTGGTTAAAATCACATATTTTTTTCCAATTTTAATTTTTTATTTAAAATTAATTTTTTATTTAAAATTAATTTTTAAATATTGTGTATAGTTTTAATATATTGATATCAAAACAATTCTTTTAAAAATATTATTTTAAAATAAAAGATATTTAAAAAAAAAACATACATATAAACATTCCTCAATCAAAAATGAATTGATCAAGTTTCATCATTTTCCCCTTTCCATCTTTCCTGTTCATGGATCCCAAGGGCCCTAATTCAAAAAACCCACATGAGCTACCCACTTTTTTGTCTCCCACCTACACTTCTCCTCGTACTCCTCCGCAACCCCATCATCAACAACCACAACACCTCCATAACCACCAACTACAACCCAACATGAGAGAGAATAAACCAGCAGAAATCAAAGACTTTCAGATTGTAGTAGCTGACAAAGAAGTGCAAAAGAAACAGTTAGCTCCAAAAAGAAGCTCAAACAAAGACAGACACACAAAAGTTGAAGGTAGAGGTAGAAGGATAAGGATGCCAGCTCTTTGCGCAGCAAGAATCTTCCAATTAACAAGAGAATTGGGTCACAAATCTGATGGTGAGACAATACAGTGGCTTCTACAACAAGCTGAACCATCTATAATTGCAGCAACTGGGACTGGTACAATACCTGCATCAGCTTTGGCAGCTGCTGGTGGTGCAATTTCACAACAAGGAGCTTCTCTTTCAGCTGGTTTGCATCAAAAGATTGATGATATAGGTGGGTCCAGTAGTAGTAGGACCAGCTGGGCAATGTTAGGTGGCAGTTTAGGGAGACCCCATCAAGTTACAAATACAGGACTATGGCCCCCAGTTGGAGGTTATGGGTTCCATTCATCATCTAATAATACTGATCCATCAACAACAAATATAGGGAGTGAAGGTGATGGCGGTTCTACTTATTTGCAAAAAAATGGATTTCCAGGGTTTGACTTGGCAGGAAACAATATTGGGCCTATGAATTATACTTCCATTTTAGGTGTGGGTAGCCAGCAGTTACCAGGATTGGAGCTTGGGTTGTCACAAGATGGGCATATTGGGGTTTTGAGCCCCCATGCTTTAAGTCAGATTTATCAGCAGATGGGGCAGGCTAGGGTGCAGCAGCAGCAGCAGCAAAATCCTTCTAAAGATGATTCACAAGGATCAGGGCAGTAATTAGTAGATGAAGGAAATATGGATTTTGTTGATGTTGAAAGAGAGGCTGAATGTTTTCTGTTAATGGTTTTTCTTGTGTTGTACAATTAATAAAAAAAGGTGAGAAAAAAAGAAGAAGAAGAAGAGAGAGAGAGAGATACTTTGGGAGAAGTCAATAGAGACTGGATCTGGTTTGCCGCTCACTTCTTCTCCTCTGCCTCACTCGGGTTTTTACAGGTGCCTTTTTGTCTTGCTTGATACTGGATTTTTTTCTGCTCTAAATTATTGAGGTGATTATGTACCTTCTGTAATGGGTATCTTTGCCGTGGAATGTGCAGATGGGATTGTTCACAGCCAAATAGCTTGGTTTTGGGCTTAACTTCTTATTTTGATTCAGAGGTGTGTTCATGGGTTCATTATAGTGCAAGGCATCTTTAATTGTTTTGTTCTTCTGTAGGTCTGGATGGAGTGGTGAATTTGATCGGTTTGTTTGTGATATGAAACCTAGAGGTGAAGCTATTAATTCTTCACATTTGGCTGTCCGCTACAGGCATTTTACTTGCTGTTTTGCGTCTATATAAGATTTATCTAGTCATCACCTTATTACACAAAAGTTTGTTGCATTTTGTAGCTAGAAATTTGTTCCCAAAGAGCCATTTATGTCCGTGTGCTACTTAAAATTTCCATTTCACTATTCTGTTTCAATGATCTTCTTCCTCGCTAAGAATTTACATAAATTGTGCGTATCTGATCATGGTCCGTCATCTTTTCCTTAATTGCTGTGATGTGCACTATATGTACTACAGTAGTTCCAATAAGTTCAAAAACTCTCTGAAGGGGATGCATTCCTGGATTCTATTTTAACCATCTTCTTCATGCGAGGGGAATCACCTAAATTTGTGAGTAAAAACTGGTTATGTTGTAAGAGAAATCCAGTCCTTGTTTGTCGTTTCGACCTAATCTCTTGTTGTTATAACTTTTAATTACATAGTTCTTACTGTAAGTTTAGAAATTCTAGCAAGTTCATATCACTGTCACAGTCAACTTGTCAGTATGAGCAGCCACCCTTTTTATAGGATGTGTCCAATTTGGCCACGACTCTTGCAATGATGCAATTAAGAAAGGCCAACTCTTAACAGATAATTGTGCTTTCTCCTCTAAACAAACCTCAAACCCTCATGACCCCTGCTTCAATGGATGCTGTGTCAAATTACCAGTAGTCATAACTGCTTAGCAGCATCATTATCTTCCCTATCACTTTGCAACATTGCTGAGCTATGCAAGAGAACATCTCGCAAATACAAAATAAGCTTCTCAGAAGATGTTAATGTAGACAAAGCTACTGAAGCTGTATGTGTCATCCTATCTTTGCCTAAAAAATATGATTTTGCAGGATACTTTCTATGATATAAATGTGAGGGGATGTTCACCTTTTATTTGGCCTGGAGCTTGTGTTTGTAGTTCATATAGGCATTGATTGTTGGAAAATTTATCTTGAAACATGTTAAACAGACACATTTGAGGCCAAATTAAAAATGACGTCCACACACTTTTAGGGTTAAAACTTTGTTGGAATTTAGTATCTAACATAAGCTCTTTAGCATAAAGCATTGCATATTAAAACAGTTTGTGGGTGAATAAAAAATTGATCTCAAAGAACCTTAGTTGATATATTTTTGAGAAACCTAAAACCCCTAAAAATATCTATCTCCAAAACTTTCTTGTAGTTTATTTAGTGGGAAGATGAATAGTTAACTTTAGACCTAAAGGGTACCCTAGAGGAGAGGGGGACCTAACCACAATGAACTTTGGTCCTGACCCATACTCTCTGAACTTGGCTTCCCGGTTGTGCTTAGTCTTGGATTTATTGTAAAATAATATTTTGGACTACAAAGAGTTATTTTTTTATTCCAACCTATTTTGGGTTTGAGTTTGGCCCATGAAAAATTATTTTTACTAACCCTTTAGTTTGTTCAACCCATGAATAAAGGTCTTGATTAGTTAGACTTCTTCATGAATATTTAAAGTTTTTCAGTACAATCGTCAAATTTAAAGCCAAAACTTTTAGGTTTCATTCTATTTTATGGCGAGTAATTAAAGCTGATAATAGAGGAAATTTATTATGGTAATTACCATAAATAACTCTATATCAGTTTTAGTTCCAAAATCCTCAATAAAAATAGTTGGAGAAGAGTGTTTTGGGTTGATTTTTTTGGATAGCTTCTAGACATTTTTCCAGAACCTTTAGACTATTTTTCACCTAGTTTTCCAACTTATTCTCCTTAAGCTCAAGTTTTTCTTTGTTTTCATCCTAATCTAGAGTTTAGATTCATTTCTTGTAAAGAGATAATCAAGCAATGAGTAATGATTCATTGAGTACGTTGGACCTTGCTTAAAATTACATCTAAACAAGGTGGTGTTGTAGTAGGAATCTTAAAAAGTTTATTAAAATTTTGTTATTGTCAATGATAATCCCTTGTTCTTGATCAGTAAGTCTTTTCTTTATGAACCTGAAAAGTTTTTCTAGTACAAAAGATGTCAGATTTAAAGTTAAAATTGTTAAGTTTAATAATGTTTTTTGGAAAGTAATTAAGGTTTATATTCATTCTGATAATTATCATAATTAATTATATATTAGTTTTAATTCCAGAATCCCTTATAAAAGGGGTTGAAGATTGTTTCTGGATAATTTTCAAACTAAAATTTCCATATTTCATACACGTCAGCTAATTTTCTAGCTTATTCTCCTTTTTTAAGTTTTGGTTTTTCTTTTTGTTTCATCCTAATCTAGAGATTATATTGAGTCCTTGTAGAGAGATAATTGAGTAATGATTCCTTGAGTTTTGTTGAACCTTGTTTAGGAGTTCACCTAAACAAGTTGGTGTTGTTCGAATCCTTAGAGGCTTATTGAATTCATTCCTTTTGCATCAAGTGAGGAAAAATAGTCTTAAAGGATGAAAGATTATGCTTGGCAACAAATCAAATTCTTATACCTTCAACAAGTATTTTATGTACTTTTAAATTTAATAAGTCATAAACTTAGTATTCATGCTAGGATTTTTGATTAAATCTTTTTTTTCAAGATTGGATATGCGCTTAGTGTGCATGCTAATATTTAATTTGATATCAAATGCAAGTTTACTTTGAATGATATAAAAAATTGCATGTTTATAAACTAAAACAATTATAATTACTGGTCTCATTTTTGGTAAACATAGAGTTCTTGGAGTTGATGCTTATTAATATATGGTATTAGCACTCATTGATTCTACCATGTATTTAAGCATGGCATCTTGACCAGGAGGATCCAATGGTAGTTTTGTCAATGTTTGATAATGAATTAAGGATGGACAGTTGCAATGCTGTACTTCTGTTGCCTTCTAAAGTGGTAGAGCTAATGCATTGAAATTATTTTAATTTGTGAAAATCCATTTTTGTTTTGTGATCGAGCGTTCTGCTTTCAGCTTCTGCATCATAATATCTCCCTGTTATTTCTTGTGGTATTAGCCTGCTCTTCCTCCTATTCCGAAGGTTCACTAGGGTTTAAGGCATCTATTGTCAAAGGAATTTATGATCATCACTGAGTATGCAGTAGATAATCTAGAAGTTCATGCTGTTCATAATTCTTTTCATGTGTGTCCTTTTCACCTATAGTTTTGTTGATCTTCTTACTTAGTTCCCTAGTGTGAAGAATTATTGGAAACACAAATCCGTAGGCAAGAATTTGCCCTTTGCGGAGATTGCAGCTTTCCTGAGTGTAATGATACTCAGATATCCAATCCAATAAAGTTCACTAGAAGGAACCAGACAAGAAATTTATATAATAAAAATGTGATATCTTAGAATTTAACTACTTAAGTAGGAAATTAGGGCATTAACTATACAGTGAATGTGTCACATGAAGTAGATGTCTTTGTACATTCTCACTTGTATTAATGTCATTGAGTGGGTTAGAGGTTTTTGTGTGTTTTGAAATTTGAAGTCTGAAACTGATATTTAAGGCATCACTTTGTTTATTGAAGACTTCGTCCTCTCAATTATTCCTGTGCCTGGCAATCAATTCTGCCCTCATCCATTCTTGTCCTTGGTAACCTCTATAGTTGGATGATAGTATGTGCATCTGCTTTTTGAAGAGATTTACCCAGGATGCCACAAGCTATTTTATTTAACACAGCTGAGTCCCCACCCACCTAGTCTTAGTCTCATCTAACTCTGCAGCATTACCACAGATTCAAGAAATCAAGTTTCCATCGTTAACGACTCCATTTGAAGCATCTATATTCATCTGATTCTCTGTCATCTAGTTCCCGTTTACAGGTTGTGTAATGTGAGTGGAAAACAATTTAAGCACAATGTAAATGAGAATACAATAGACACCATTCCTTGTTTTCATAGCGTAAGTTTAACCATATGTTCTATCATAGAAATGGTATTTCCTCCTTAACACCTGTTTTAGGAACTGGGCAGCCATCACTTCATTTAAATGTGAGAAAGCGTGTTTCATACTTGTGTATCATGATTTGTGAAATGCAACACCATCTTTTGAATCTTCAACCTTCTCTGCATTGATCCATGGTAGCTGGCAATTCACATTATCTTGAGCGGGTGCCGTTCCATTCATTAATTTTTTTATTAATTTCAATCACCATACCAATTGATTTCTGTATATAGTTTTATTACGTCCGAATAACAACCTTGGGAAACACCATGAAAGATGATATGGCATTGGCTGACTGGAAAATATACCAATATATGTTTATAACAGTCATTATGATTGATTCTATATCTAGCTGAAGAGGATCCACAGCACAAGAAAACCTGCTGAAGTTGACAACAGACTCAAGAAAATAGCCACTCATCTCCGTAATCCCAAGGTATGCCATATCAGGAAATGATCACAATGCTATCTCTTGGGATCAGTATTTTACATGAATATACAGTGTCCACTTGCATGCTGTGAAAATATCATTTCTATAAACATGGCATGCATCCCCTCTCTTCTTTCAAAGTTTCAGTTAATTCTTGCTTTTAAAATCATTTTGCTGCTACAAGTTGGAAAAAAAACTGAAACTTCCCAACTCCCGAGGAACAAATTTATGGTTTTGGAGGTTGAGATGAGAAATGAGACAGGAAAGCAAATTTTTTGTTTGCCTTTTCTGCATATATGTTCACTTCAGACAGTGCATAATGTGACAACAATCAACGTAGACACAATGCAAGACATGAACAGGAATATGGTCACATATTGCAATCCATGTATTGTCCATTCCGAGGTTCAAGCACGGATAATAGTCTCTTAGGCTGAGTCCTCATCTTTAAAACACAACAAAGCTAGTCATTAACTCAATGTAACCTTCAACAATGTGAATCCCCATCTCCCAATCAGTAAAATGAGCCACATCATGAAGCAATGGAGTGACTGCCATAAATAGCAATTGACGAGGCTCATTGAAAACCCTCGAGGATGATTGATGATTGGGCTTAAGAGAATTAATTTCTAGACTTAGATAATGTTTAAGTTAGTATGGATGTAGGAGAAAAGAAGCCTTGGAAGCTATTTTATGTGTTTTTAGAGTCTAAAGGTAATGTAATGAAAGAGAAGATTTGAAGGAAAAGAAGAATATTAACTGGAAAAAATAGAATTCCTTACCTTAATAGTTATGGTTGATGGATGCCAACTGATTTGCTTGGTTTTTATGAGTTTTACTTGGAATTGGAAGTGCTGTTACTTTTAGTTTTATGCTAATCTATCTTCAATAACTATATTTTATTTAAATTATATTTTTTTAATTTAACTTATATGTAGGAAGAAATAAACTCATGTAATCATGGGCTATGAAGTGAAAAATCAGCATTTAATCCTTGAAAATTCTAGCTTAAGCATTAGACCCCATTGGATTTTTATTATTTGCATATCATTATCCTGATTATTTTCTAAGCTTATTTTTTATTTATATTAATTTAATTGTTTTGTGAAAAAGATTATGTGTATCCCTAAGAATAAGAGACTAGTCGACTTGGTCATTTTGTAAGAAAATCAGCGTCGATCCCTCGGAATAGAGAGCTCGTCAATTGATTAGGTGATTTGAGAAGTTTGATGTCCGTCCCTAAAATTAGAAAAACTTGTCGATTAGGTCATTCAAAAAGCTCAACATGCACTGTAAACCCCTACCCTCAAATTGGAAAACTTGGTTATGAACACTAAATATTTGGGCCTAACTTTTACCTGGTGGGCTTTCTCGTTAGCCATGTTAGCTTGAGTCAACAATTGAGTTGGGCGTGGTCCATAAAAATCTGGCTTGCGTGTGTATCTTAGAGAGGATTCAGTTGCGTTAATTGAAATCTAGGCCATCCATCCTCGAAAGGGACGACGTAGTTTTAAAAATGATACGCATTTTTTTATTTTATTTTTATAATAAAATATACGTGGTCTTTTAAAAGTGCATACCTTGTCTTTAATGGAGATAAAGAAGAAAAGAGAAGTGGGATTTTTGTCTCATGATCATTCCATTTTTTTTTTCATTTTATTTAAGAACTATCTGAACTCATTAAATACCTAAATATTCTAATGAAATTGGAGTTTTTTATTTTATTTTTTATTGTGCTTTCCTATTCTTATCAATTCTGAGCATGAGGATACAAAGGCTACCGGGTCTGAATATATATATATACACTAGCCAATGCCCCTACGCCATGTCGTTGAGCGACATCATATTTTTTTCAACGTAAAAAATATAAATTGTGTGAGATTTTTTATTATCATATAAATTTAGGTAAATAATAAATTTATACTGAATTGTTGTGAAGTGCAAGTTTTTTATAAAATATATGATTTTGAAATTGATATAAATTTATCTGTTTAATAGGTTTCAACGAAGTAACCAGCATAAAATTATTATTATCATTAAAAAAACCAGAAGATTCTGATATCTGAATCATTGAATTCACTGTATTAAGATTAGTTCATTTTATAACTCAATTTAAATTCAACATAAAAATAAAATATAAATTGTGAAAACACATGCAATAATCAAATAACCAAAATTAGTAGTTAATTTTTAATCTACAAAAAGAAGAAAATATAAATTGAAAATTCATCCCTACATTACCATCATTATCATTACTATAACAATTAAAATTATTATCAATAATATTTCCCAAACAATTAAAATCATTAAATTCCTAGAAAAATAAAATAAAAGACAGCATTTTTACAAAAAAAAAAATCACTAAAATTATCATTATTATGGCTCAAACAATAAAATCATTTGATTCGAATAACTTATAAAAATAGCATAAAACACAAAAAAAACATAGAGAAAAGGGGAGCAATATTAATTTTAAAATGATCACCAGCACAAATTAAAATTTCAAGACTGAACCAAATAAAAATAAATCCCCAATAAAATATAAAATTAAAAAAATTAAAAACAAAAACTAAAAGCATAGATGTATAAATACGGATAAAAAATAAACAACGTTCAAGAATGACAGAAAAAACCATAGAAATTAATATCAAATAGAAAATTCAAAGAATAAGGACCAAAATGAAAAATAAAATATATAATTAATTCCAATCGAATGACAAAATTGAAACAAATAAAAACATTGAAAACAAAATAAATAAAGATATTTTTAAAAAATACAGTGTAATTTTGTTAAAAAAATTAAAAGAATAAGGATTGAAATGAAAAGTAAAATATATGTGACTAATTTCAATTGGAGGACACAATCAAAACAAATTAAAACAAACTAAAACAAACTATATAATTAATTCCAATCGAGGACAAAATTGAAATAAATAAAACCTTGGGACCAAAATAAACAAAGACATTTAAAAAAAAATGTTGTGTAATGTTTTTAAAAAATTAAAAGAATAAAGACCAAAATGAAATATATAATATATGAAAAATTTCAATTGGAGGACCCAATTAGAAGAATTTAAAACTTGCATACCAAAATAATTAAAGGAACCAAAAGCAAACCAAAAATCAAAAGAATAAGGATTAAATTGAAACCCAACATATATAATTAGTTTCAATTGAAGGGCATTATTCAACCAAATCAGAATTTACATTGAAAAAACTAGTAATAAAAGCGAAATCAAAAGAACAGGGACTAAACTAAAACATGCACAAACCGTAATGATCGAAGTGTATTTATGTGCAGTAAGAGAGAGAGAAGAGAGAGAAAACTTAAACTCGTTCATCGGCCATCGTAACCAGACACGCGCTGCACCAGGAGGCAGAGGACATGTCGACGCACCATGGGACACGATGGACGTCTATTTTTCACCGCTGGAATGAGTAGCATGCGTTGCCTGATTGGCACGTTCGCATAGACATGTTCGTATGAAACACTATAGACATGTTTCGTATGAAACACTATTAACTACTTATTTTTTGTTATTTGATTATTGCAACTATTTTCACAATTTAAATTTTGTTTGTTGTGTTGAATGTAAATTGGATTATAAAATGAACTAATCTTAATACAATGAGTTTGATAATTCAGGTATCCAAATCTTCTTGTTTTTTTTAATGATGATGATAGTTTTATACTGGTAATTTCATTGAAACCTACTAAATATATAAATTTATATCGATTTAAAATTCATATATTTTATAAGACACTTGCACTTCACAAGAATTCTGCATAGATTTATTATTTTTCCCAAATTTATATTATAATAAAAAAAATCTCACACAATTAATTTTTTTTGCATTGAAAAAAAATATAGTTCTGGTCGCAACGAGACGTAGGTAAGTGGCTAGTATATATATATATATATATATATATATATATATATATATATATATATTCTAAGTTGTGACGGACCATACTTTTTAAAAAAAACTTAAAAAAAAAGAAGGCACACAAGTCTTTCCTGCCTTATGGGCAAGCCTTAGGTTTGACTTTTTCTTTTTCTTTTTCTTTTTGTTCATTTGTTTCTTTAAAGAATGTTCCTTTTCCATTTCAAAAGATACTTTATTCAGTTATTATATATATGATATGAAATAATATTACTAAGAATAAATTTTAAACATGATTTTATCATATTTATAATACTTTTATAATATATATATATACTATTTTAATATTAGTTTTTATTAACTTCATGTAACAATTATAAAATGTTTTTTTCTTTTATAACAAAAACAATAATTCTAGTTAAAAACCTTTACACTTGCAAGGAAGAGATGTTACTAGGTTATAGACTAAAAAGTAATAATCAAAAGTTTTAATGATAGCAATACCACAAAAATCAGTTGGGCCTCAATATTTTCTTTGCGAAATTAGGTCGTGATTTTATTGTAGCAATAGACACAAATTATTATGGATTGTAATAGTAAAATTATTATTTTACCTTCAATATGCTTCAATTTTAGCCTTGGACTCGAGGGTATTTTTAAAATTTTCAAGAGACCGATTGACATTACCATAATGTTTGGGGGTGTTTTTTTCTTTTCATGGTATTTTTGTATAGCAAAATATTATTTTACCCCTATCAAAAGACAACAAACAGTTGCCTACTCGGGGTATTTTTTAATTTTTACACTTTTGTGCATAGTAAAATAACCATATTACCCTTAAATAAGACAAAAACTAAGAGTGGTCGTCGAGTGTTTTTGGAATTTAACATTTTTTGAAATAATATAAATACGGATATGCCCTCATAAAGGATAAAATACAAGAGTGGTTGTAGGGGTGATTAGATAATCATATGCTTCTTTTAACATTTTTTTCAGAATACTATTGGCATTGACAGACGTGCCGTTGGTTTTCTATCCCACTCTCCTTTAAGGTGGTGCGTGCGGCGTTGTCTGGTTGTGACAAATGTCCATTCGGCATCTCATCGGATGCACCACCATGTCCTATTCCTTATGGTGGTGTTTGTGTCGTCCCACGATAGCCAGAGACATAGCGATGGTTGATTTTCCCCATTTTCCCCATTTTCCCCATTTTCATTTTAGTCCCTTATATTTTGATTGTTTTGTATGGTCCTGATTTATGTGATATAAGCAAGGTTGTCAAAATCATGATTTTTGACACGACATGGAAGCATATCTTAAAACTCAGATCGTAAAATCACACCTGAAATTTTTCCATACAAAAATCGTAAAATCGTAAGTAAAATATTTTCGAATACAATACAACATAATTATAACCATAAAACTTAATTAGTTAAGGTTCATACATGATTTAAAATAACTTAAAAATACATTACAAAATAATTATGTCCATAGAATTTCATTAGGTAAAAATAAACAAATTCAAAACAAATATTCTGTTATTGTGCTATGTAAACTATAATCAACCTCATTACCATCATCTTCCTCACTATTTCTAATACATTTTTTAAAAAAGTATTGCTATTGAAAGGATTATTAGTACTACTACTGGTATCAATACCGATATTGCTAGTACTAGCTCAAACTCTAACAAATTATTCCAACATGAACACATGAAAATTATCTAAAAACATAAAAAAAAAAAATCTAATTTAAATTAAAAAATAAAAATAAAAAATTTATACAAAAATTTTAAAAGAAGATGTGTAAACCCAAAGTGTTCGACGATTCTGGGACACTGAGTCCCCCCTTTCCACTAGCTGGACCACCTGCCAAAGCGTGGTCAAAATCATGAAATTAACACAAATGACTGTTCACATAGATGTAAAAACAATTTTCCATATTCGACATTAAATCATTGTTAGTTCTTTGTTGCTCCATTCTCTTTCCATGTCCTTTTCACTTTGCTTTCTATACCCTTTTGGGGTCCTAACCTAAGTGCAAAACCACTAAAAGAAAACACAGTGAAGTAACAATACAAGAAGATCATTAAACAACACACCAATGCCTCGTCAAAAATGCTTATTCGAGTCAAGTCGTACAAAACGGAACAAGAGTGACGAGGTGGTAGAATGCTCACCTAAAACAAATACCACAGAGGCTTCATGTGAAAAGTTTTTGCTTGTGTCCTGCCATTCATAGATTCAATATCATCAACATATAGCACACCCCAAATTTAGAAACAAGACATTTTTAGTCATCTAAAAACATAAAATCAGCATATTCGTGATAAACCTTTCTTATGCATATCAACTGAGCTAAAGAAATATCGCCCAAATTTATATTCATAAAAATTTAATCGATACCCAAAATTGGTGCCTAACACGTAGTTATTTAACCATAAAAAGGAAACCCCTCAAGTAAAAAAACTGTCTTTTTATAAATCATGAAGTTCCAGATGCCATAGTCACTACCTTTTGAGTTGGGAATTCACCTGGAGATTCCATCAAACTTGATGAATGCCTGCGATATACAAAAAAGACGCATCAAGAAAGAAAGAACAGCCTTTGAAGCCCTAACACAGAATGGAAAATCATTGCCATATTTAATTGAAAAATTAAACACAAATAAAAAAATTTGAAAATACAGCTAGAGAATAAACAAAATGAAACCTTATTTATTAAAATCAACGAGGAGATTGAGCAATTGTATCAGCTAGAGAGTAGTAGCCATGTAATTTTGACAAATTACTGTAATAGTATACAACAGTGCAGGAGAGGTATAGAGAGAGAGATTGGTAAATAACGTACTGCTCGTCAGTGTTTTTGCGCTTGCGACTAGCTGTAGTGTTTTCTCGTGACAGAGTTTCTCTTTCAATAGAAGTACTTTGCCAATGGCTAGAGCTTATATATAGGTTCCGTCAGATCTCTCTCTCTCTTGCCCTATCTTATCGGGTCATGGCCGCGTCAAGCCATTATTTTTTTTTCATTTAATTATATATATATACACTAGCTTATTTTGTTGAGCTGTATAGATATAAAAAGTTTACAATTCAATTTCATTTGACAAAGAAAAATCTTTCAAAGCTTTAGAGGCTGTGTTGGAGGGCGGTTATACCGTCGTTTCCTAAAAAAAATGATTTTTTTAATTTTAAATGAATTGTTTTTGGTTTTTTTAAATTATTTTGATGTGCTGATGTCAAAAATAATTTTTAAAAAATAAAAAAAAATATTATTTTGATGTATTTTTAAATAAAAAACACTTTAAAAGCAACTGTAATCACCCTTCCAAACAGGCCCTTAGAGGTAAATGCACTTCTAGAGTTTTCATCATATTGCAAAACAAAGTAACGTAGGTAAAAGTTTTAGATTTACTCTTTATATGATATACCCATATACATTTAGAAAAATCATTAACTATAGACAATAAATAATATTGTTCACATAAAGATGGTGTGGAACAATAATCCAATATATCATTATAGATTTAAGAAAAATAATAAGAGGGTTTAATAATACTTAAAAGGAAAGGTAAACATCACAAATAAAATCAAATGGTAATTTTAAAAATTTAATCTAACAATTTCATAAATAAGATTAGATATTAATTAAAACCCAACGCTAGCAATCTCATAAATAAGATTAGATTGTAATTAAAAATAAAAGCTAGCACTATGCTTCCAAAATAAAATAGGAATCATGACCAAAACACATATGCCAAAGGTTTGCAAGTTTATTATTTAATGCTGAGCAAGCTAAAGAGTTCTTGAAAGAACATTGGTAGACTCTATCTTAAAATTTACCTAAACCAATCACTTTCTTGGTTTTCAGGCTATGAAAAACACAAAAAAACAAGAAATAAAATAACAATATTATTCAAGTTTTTGATAATTTTTTCCAGCTGATAATATATTTCATGTGAATTTTGAATACAAAATATTAAAAAATTTCAGAGCAAGTAATAAGGTTTTGAAAAACATATATATTTTGAAGAGCATGTCTTACTTGTCTAGGCCATAAGGTTTTGAGATTATGGCTAAATACTTCTTACTTGATGGTGCTTTCATGTATATTTTGTATGTTCATTCCATCTGCTTTGCTTTATCTTAGGGTTTGGTTTCCAATTTAATGGATATATATTAGTTGGTAACACTTTTTTTATATGACATGTATAATCATAATGCTGCATCGCAGCTTTAATTTGTCTTTAACATATCCTACATTGGTTTTGACAATAGCTGCAATGTTTGGAGCACACCTCATGGAAGAAGCTTTTTGTTTTTCATCATGAATTACCAAAGAATAAACCTTACTAAGTGATTGAAGAGACTTAAAACTAAGGGCCTGTTTGGAAGGGTCGTTGCGGTAGTTTTTCAAAATGCTTTTCATGCCGAAATACATCAAAATGATGTTTTTTTTTTTAAAAAATCAATTTTGAAATCATCACATCAAAATGATCTAAAAACACCAAAACATATTCATTTAAAATGAAAAAAAAAATTCAAATTTTTGTGGCACGGGGTGCCAAACACCGTGCCAAACAAGCACTAAGGATTTTATATCTTGAAATTTTGAAGTCTACATTCAACTTTTCTTTGCTCTCTTACCACTACAATGATCATAATCGATGGAGATAATCATAATCGATGGAGCTTCCATATCCTAACGAGAGTCATAATGACTCCTTTATTGTAGGATCATTTCTAATGCACAATAAAATAGAAAGAATTAATTCTAATATATCTCCTGGAAAAGCAGCAGACCAGCAATCATCATTTTCAGAATCATGTGGGAATCTCTTATTTCCAATAATAAAAAATCCGACTGAATTAGAGTTCTAACTCCGTATTAAAAATTGGAACATCATTGTGTTAAAATTCCAACGCAATTCCTTGTTAATAGATACCTTACCCCCAAACCCTATACATATACACATATTTTTTCTTGTTGATACCCCCACCCTAAACCCTATATGTATACAAATGCAGGTGCTCTAAAGAGTTGCATTTCAAGAAATAAGGACTTTTTTTTATGATTTGGTGGGTATGTAATATATATTTTGGGCTGACTCAATGGAAGTTAATATATAATTGTAAAGATGCACTTCTTTTTTATTTGGATTATAATTATACCTTATAAAGATGCACTTCTTTTTATTTATCTACGTAACTAGAAGATTAAGAAAATGTCCTCTCATTATAAGAGGTAAGTAGAAAAGGGTATAATGAAATTGCTTTCTTAAGCACACTCCTCTATAGTCACTTGCACAATGTTTTGCCTAGATATCCACTTAGGCTTAGTGCCTTGGGTTGATCCTTCTTAAAAAAAATGGTAATCAAATACTTATTTATATTAAGTAGTTTTTTAATCCAGCCTTTCTAATTGTACAACATTATTTTATTAAGAGAGAATGAAGGAGATTAGATCAAAACTTGAAAATATTCATCGACGGAATCTAACATAACACATCTATTTTGTTTGACTAATATCATTCTCATCTATATCTTCTACTTTCTTGAAGCAAAAACGGAGAAAAAGAGGTGCATGAATCAAAGTTAAAGTTTATGAAGAGAATATAAGTAAGCATGGATGAAATTAAGTGAAGTTGTAATAAGCGGAAACTTTTGATTTGGAAAATGAATTTATATCTTTTGAAGAGTAGTTAAGGGTATAGATAATCGAGGTGCATTTGGATATTTTTATATGTTTTGATAAATATAAAAAGGAAGAAAAAAAAAGAGAAGAGAGGAACATAATTCTTTGAGAGAGAGTAGTAAATAAGAGAGGAAGAAGAAAACAGAAGGATAAAGGAGGAGGAGGAAGTGAAAGTTAGAGTTCAGGGTTTTTAAGGTAAAATATTGATGTTATTTAATGATGTCTTAGGATTTTTGTTTAGCTTAAATCATTTGATATGAGGCATGGAATTTGGAGTTTTGTAGGAACATGATTGTGTTTTAGGATATGTAGTCTGGGAGACTATTAGATCAGGTTTTTGAAATAGTGATCAATTGGTCGATTGGTTGGACTAATGGTTCTGAATGATCAATTCATCTAATGGTCTTAGTTGACTGGTTCGTTAATTTTGATCAATTGATTGACCTAGTAGTAAAGATTAATAGATTCTTTTTTGTTTGATTAGTTTGAGAGGAGTTAAGGATTGATCAAATGGACCTATTTTTACTTTTATATCTATGTTTTGGTCTCTAAAATTAGAATTAAAACCCTTCATGTTATCTAATTTGAGTTGTTTTAAAGTATTTTTTTTTTTGTATTTGTTTTAGATTCTACTAACATTTCTCCTACCAATCCTCAATAGTCAGATTAAGGGTTTGTTTGGTTGGGTGGTTAAACCTGTTTTTTTATAAAAAAATATTTTTTAATATTTTTAGATTATTTTAATTAATTAATAAAAAAGTTAATTTAATATATATATATATATATATATACTTTGAAAAATAACATTTTCATTTTTTAGACACCCCTACAAGATACTATAAGTGCTTCAAGCTGGCATCGGGTTTCAAACTACAATACAGTTGATAATTTAGTTACAATGCAAGGTTTGCTTAATTTGATTAGAGCATTAAAAACACTGAAATTTTCTATCCATTTCTACTTCACTACTCCCTAATTTTTAAATGATATCCTCAAGTAGTTGTTCGATAAGTGGTCCAAGGAATCTAGATTCAATTACTGGGACAACATTAGTACAATTAATTAAATTTATAATGCACCAGACAGAAATGAGAAGTTTTCTTAAAGTCAAAGGATATTTAATCTCGATTAAATAAACTTTTACTGTTAAATAAAAATAATCTTCATATGTAAATTAAAAGAAAATGATAAGAACTTTTGAACTTAAAAGCAAATGTGTCAGCAGGATTTTCATTACCTAGAGACCAAATGCCTGGTTTGTATCCATAAGGTATGTCTGCAAGAAGTTCTGGACACATATATAGTTGGGAGTGCCTGCAATTTACAGAAATAACAAGCAGTATTAGTCACTTGTCAGCATTTTCCAGGAAAGTTCAGATAAAACAAACAATCCTCTTTGTTATGACAATGGAAGAATTAGCAATACATAGGAACTCGGCCCAATCGGACCAGATCGACAATTGAACCCTTACTGTGGATGCATGATCCTCCTTGTTCAACAATTTTGCAAGTCCAAAGTCACCTGGACATGTACCGTGAGATAATACAAGTTTCTATGCAATTGAAACATAGGCAGAGAGTGATGATACTATTTTTGGCACTTGGGAGACAATAACCAAACAGTACTTAAAGCATTGCCTAAGAAATTTGAAGCATTCTGAAAATTCTATAAATCGAGAAGAAGAGAGAGAGAACAAAAGTGTTCATAAGCTTTTCTAAGGAATTTGACATTCAAGGAGAGCCAAAAACTCTTCCATACTCTGAAAAGGATCAAACACTACATTTGAGATACATTCAGTAAGTGAATGTTGAGTATGATTCGTGCTCGGATAATATGTGATCATGTTTAGACTAGTGATCCAAGTCTCATGAGACATTTCACATGGAAAGTAGATTTTGATACGCATATTATTTTTTCCACGATAATTTTCTGACAGTAAAATCTTCCAAGATAACTTGGCTAAGCTGGATTATATGTCATGTCAGATTTATGAAACAGGTTTATCTGGAAAAAGCATATTCATTCTGTAACAATAACAGCAGGAGGAAATATATGAAATATGAGGGCCTAATCACACTTAATAAACCGGTGACTGATCCCTTATTCCTACTACATAATATTAAGTAAACAATGATCAATTTCAGTCCCTTATACCCTTCCCAAGAATCTTCTTCTTCTTCTCTTTTTTCTATTTCTGTTTCTTAGTAGAGCAAGACAAGATTCAAATTGAGTCCATCAGGCTATCCCTTTCCTTAACTTGTAGGGGAGAGTTATTTTCTACCGACCCCTCCTTTTGAAGTGCAAACAGAAACCACATAATAGCTGAGGAAAATTTAACTGCAAAGAAGATTTGGCAGAGAAACTCCATACCTTTTATTCTCAATTTATGAAGAACAAGAAATGCAGCTCCAAAAGTTCCTCTTCCAATTTGCTCTATAACTTCATGACCATCCATCTTTGATACCATTTCTTTCTTAAGTTGAATTTAGGTCCACAGCAGAAACATGATACTTTTATCAATTAGCTCAAAAAATGTGTGCAGCAATACCTCATACATCACCGTGCAGCCCTGGTACCTTTTGCTAGACCTGAGTAAACAATACACAGGGTGATAACCTAGCCTCTGGTTATCAAACAACCATTTTCATGCTCACAAAAGTTCTGAAAATCAACACTCAAGGTAAGGCTTTAGATTATGCTGAACATGACATTTATGAGATCATCAGGCATCACAGAGACAAGGGTAACCATTTGATCAACCAATACACTGTTAAATCATTGCTCTGGCAGCTACTCAATGAACTGAACTATCTGCACAGTAACTGGATCATACATAGAGATCTAAAGCCATCAAATATCTTAGTTATGGGTGAGGGAGAGGAACATGGGGTTGTCAAAATTGCTGATTTTTGGACTTGCAAGCATATATCAAGCTCCCTTGATGTCTGATAATGGTGTTGTGGTAACCATTTGGTATCGTGCACCTGAGTTGCTTCTTGGGGCTAAGCACTACACAAGTGCTATTGAAATGTGGGTTGTTGGATGCATTTTTGCTGAACTTCTGACTTTGAAAGAAAGGCATCATGAATATTAGCAACTGGTTTCATACACCGAAGTTCAATAATGAAAGAACTAATTTTGATATTCAAATTCATGAGACCCACCAAGTATTTGAGAAGATGGGAAAATTCATGAGAGTGTTTGACAATTTTTGAAACTTCAGGGTTGTTAAGTGTTATCATGGAAGCACAATGAACAAGTGCCAATCATCCACAAACCACAATCAATGATTTTATATCACTAAGCATTGTAGACTGATTTGTAGTCCAATTAGAATTGAACAGTGTTCACTAATTTGCAAGTTCTTCTCAGGTAAATACATGGCCAACAGCAATGGCTAAGCCTCACTTTATATGTTCCATTGAGTTTCCTTCAATTAAACTACCAAAGCCTACACTCATGTTTTTTTAGGTACTGCATTTTCATAACTAAGATTCAAGCATGTTCTATTTCTTTTATGAAGAGAATCAGCACATCATGAAACAACCTTCTAAGGTACTGACTATGAAAGGTAACATTAGACGCATAGAATAAGGTTGTTTAAATTTATATATATTATTTTCAATTTCTGAGCAATCCCATGCCAGCACAAGAAAATCATTAGACTATGAGTTTTCCTTTTCACAACCTTCTAAGGTACTGACTATGAAAGGTAACATTAGACGGATATTCCATCACATGCCAGCACAAGAAAATCATCATCATCACATAGCTCGACCTGGTGCAGATATAGAATAAGGTTGGAAGTGGGAGAAAAGAATAAAACCATAATCATAAAGAATGATAAGCATATAGTGTTTATATCTGGATTGGCTGTCACAATTTAATTGCTTTTCAACAGGAAAAAACTTATTCTGCTTGAACTCCACATCACCTGCATTATAAAAGAAAAAACGAAAATTGTCTCTCACATATAAATGCACTTACGAGTGAAGGCATACCAAGCAATATGTGTGCATCAACAAATACAAACATAGACATGAATACAAAAATGGAGGTGTCAGTGGGAGTGGGAGTGCTTTTCAATATGAAAAACAAAAAAGCTTTAGTTTTGTGCTTCTTCGCCAACACCGCTCTCTCTCTCTTCGGTTTCCTCTCTCTCTCTCTCTCTCTCTCTCTCTCTCTAGTTACAGAGTCCCGTTTCTCTCTCTCTCCACCGTTGGCAGTCCTTCGGCCACCCCAAAAACCACCTCATCATCACCATTCACTTAATTACCCTATATACCATAAACATAAACACACGTTCAGGCGAAGCTCCCGGCGACGTTTCTGCAACTGCAGCGTGAACGCCGTAACTTCGGAGGCTTTCTCCGGCCAGCACAGGCCACCGTGGACGCCGCCACAACCACAGAAATCATCACCTAGATCTCCTCTACCCAAAGGTTCTGACAGGTACATCTCTCGTCATACTCGAAAAATCACTGTACACCATCTTCTTCCTCTCGGCGCTGCATGCAGAGGGACGAAATTCGTCCCACTGTGCAGCTGATTGAGTTGGGCCGGGCTTCGTGACCGGCCCACAAGCGTTAAGGAGGTGGGCTGTACTGGAAGCCCAGTCCATGAGAGGTGGGCTGACAGCCCACCCAGGTTGTAGGCCAGCCCATTCAGAGATGGGCTGGACAGAATTTTATTTTATTTATTTAAAAAAATAGAAAAAAAATATGAAAATACAAAAATTTCAAAACAAAAAAAATGTGTTGTTTTCGTGCATACAACCGGATTCCAAGATTTTTAACATCATATTTTTCATAAAAAAATATTTTTGCATCTTCCTCATGTTTTAAAACAAAATTGGATATCGTAACCGGTTTATGATTATCCATTGGAATTTGGCCAAAATATCAAAAATAATTTTAATTTTTTTTGTTTTATCTATTAGGGTGTAAATTTACATTGTAAAGTACACCCGGGGATAGATAAAAAAAAGGGTTTTAACTACGGTGTAAATTTACATTGTAAAGTACACCCGTAGATAATAAAAAAGTTTTTTTTTTACCACAATGTAAATTTACATTGTAAAGTATATCGATACATAATAAAAAATATTCTTTTTGAAAATGCAATGCAAAATTTTTAACTTAGAAAAACAATCAAACAACAATGCAGCTTACCTTAGGTAGGGTGCACTGGGGCTGATGCGTCTTCCCCTTGCACAACAAGTCCCCTTACCTAGACTCTCGCAGACCAATAGGTTCCTAGTAAACTTAATACTAGGTGGCGACTCCTTAGAGTTATAGTCGTAAATTTTACTACTATAAACACCCTCCATTTTCATCGCACGACTTTGTCTCTCCAGAGAGGGATGGCGGGGCGCGAAGCGCGTAAAAAATCGTCGTCGCGACAATATCCTTGCTAACAAGTAAAATTATAGGGACCTTTTAAGAATATTGAAAAGATAGATTTCCTGCATACTAACATGTGTTTGTTTTTTGGCATTAAATCATTGTCTACTTTTTTCATTTGTTGGTGATGTACTTGTTAATAATCATATCATTAAAGTAATGATGCCTATCAAACCAAGTTGAATCAATTACATAGATCTTTTATAAAAAACAAACACGCGCATCACATTAACATTATATATATATTGGAAAAAGATTCGTCAAACTTATAACAAAACGTGAACCACCTATCTAATATCATACTGAATCATTTTATTTGAAAATGAATCTAGAACTTTAATCTATATCCCTTCCACATATTCATCTTCTTTCTTTATTAGTTTCAATATATAATAATATTTTTTTATATAAAAAAAACACAATAATCTTCTTGATTCTAGATGAAAATTTTCTCAAACTAATAATAATATATTTTTATTAATGTAGCTGGTGTCAGATATTAATATATTAAACTTTTATCAAATAACTTTTCGCTTATAAATATAATAATATAAAATATTTATATTTATATATTTTAAAATCAATACTTCGAAATCATAATTTTTTTTTAAAATCAAAATATTTTAAGAAACCACTTAAAAAAAATAAAACCATAACTATTAAAAAATAAATAGTAAAAGCCGAATAAACAATGACAAGGCTACTTATTTTGAAAAAACGCTGACCGTAATTTCTTAACACCAGCCCACCATAAGGCTTTCAAAGCCCAAAACTTGTAAGAGCCGAATAAACAAAAACGCTGCAACGGTCGAAAATAATTTGAAATTTTCTTTCCTCTCTTCTCACGGACATAAATGAAGGTTTTGCGATGAATTAAGAAAAATAAGAAAGAAAACTTTCCATCTTCCGAAGCCCAAATCGGTATGATGCTCCTTCTGAAACTGTGAAAGAAAACTTTGTTAGTGATCTTGTATGTTAGGGTGGGGACATTCAGGTATGTTTTCTTCTCACAAAGACAGAATATCTTTGATTGTTTCAAATTCTATCAATCGTTGTGCTTTTTTCTTTTATTGGGTCTGTGTGGTGATTTTTCCATTATGAATTATTTCCCTTTTGTCTCAATGTATTTCTTTCTATGCACTGACTATCGAATGACTTTAGATTACCTGGTAGTCTTCCTGGATAAGAGATTGGGGCATCGATGTCCTCTATATTTTGCAACTGGTGATCTTGAATGCTAGGTTGGTATATTTTGTTCTGTATGGAATCTGGGTGTGCTGGTTTCTTTTTCTTTATGAATTAATTAATCTGGACTGGAAACTTTCTTCTTCATTTTTTTAATTTTTTCCTCAACTTGGTGTTTTCTTTTATTTGATGGTAGTAGTGATTTGAGGTCTTGTTTGGTTTTTGCAGATTGATGAGCATGTTCAGAGAGAGATAATGAACCACAGGTCATTGAAGCATCCCAATATAATCAGATTGAAAGAGGTATCATATATTTCCTTCTTATTAGATTATGAAATGTAAAGACCGATTCAGAAGGTCTTGGTACTTATCTCAAGCTTCGGAAACTTTGAAAGAATCTGAATTGATATGAAATTCAGTTTTCATTGCTGCGATCCAATTTTATTCATTTAAAAGGAGGCTTAGATATATGAGATTGCACTTGGACCTGCACTTTCCAAGCCTAGATCGCTTAATCTACATTCTGCCAATAAGAAACTCGTTCTTGATGTCAAGAGTTATAAGAACTTGAAGATTTTTAATCTTGGAAAGGATTTTCAAGTCCAAACTCCAATTTACTCTTAGATATCAATTTTGAAAACCAGAGCTTTGCCTTAGATTTTCAATTAGTCTTTACATTTTAGCATCAACTCAAACCCTTCAGGGCAAGAAGTGCTGGCAACACAGGGTGTACAGAATAAAATTTTCTGCCAAAAAAAATCATATTTTATTTCCAATAATGCTCGTCTCATATGGGTTGGTTTTTAATTCTGAATACATCCTTGTTTTGCTCTGCTTGTAACTTGTTTTGCTCTGCTTGATCTGGTGTTATTCTCCACCCTCAATTCTTGAGTTTTGAACCTTGTTAGTATTTATAAACTAGTCATATCAATAATATGTCTTACTAGCATTTTGATACAATTTTCGTAATGGTACTTTCTTCTTTGACTCTATTGCCTTGTAATTTTTTGACTGAAAGTTTGTTCTTTGGGAAGTATGTTTGGCCATTTTAGGATTTATAGTTATGTAAATGCCCTCATTTTATTTTAAAGGATATTGCAAATAATTATAGGTGCATGCTCATGATTTTATTCCTTGCATCCCACACAGAATGGATGAGATGATGCGTGGCCAGAGGAGTTGGAGGGAATTGGCAGCTTTAGGTGATAAGATAAACAAGTTCACTGGCATGATAGAAGGGTTGATATGATCTCCAAGGTGTGGTGGTAGTAATGAACAACCTGATGATTGGGCGTTTGAAGAGGTAATAATTAAAGTTTTCGATGCCAATTCATATTTTAAACACATTGGTCATCTACCACGCATACTGCAATAATGGATCTTTCTGTATTTCTTTGTATCATTGAATACTAATGGTTAAGAACTCATTTTACTCTCATGGTGCTCAGGGTCCTCACTCTGACTTCTCTGGACCAACTTGTGCTTGCACAGCCTGTGTTGTGAGTATTAGAAACAATCAACTCATTGTTGTAAATGCTGGTGATTTCTAGAAAGAGTCATGTATTTTTCAGTTAACTAGAAATGATGGTTTGATTTATTTTCCCTGTAGACTAAAGATTGATTGTAGGGGACGGTTTTTTGGGATTGTTAAAAGATCCTGCAACTTTACTTCTACCTCAGCTAATCATCAATTTAACTTTTCTCCAAGTATTAATTTGATGGGTAGTATCTTGATAAATGGACAAAAGTTGATATGGAAAAAAGACATGTAAATCTTTCAATGAACTTTGCTCTTTTTGATGCAGGCGTACAGTTTGTCTAGAGATCACAAACCTGCAAGTTTTCCTTCCCAAGGGGGACAAATCCATTGGATAGAACTTTCCTATTCCTTTTGTTTTTTTTCTTCAGAATTGATGATTGCATGTGGTTGGTCATGTTTGTACTTTGAATTTGAACTACTCGAATTAGGCAGACTTTTGATTTTATGCTCAACTATGCATGATTTTAGGTGTATGGTCATAATGCTAATCTTTTGTGTAGTTTCTTGCTGAAACTACTTCCAATTAGTAGATATGTTTTCAGTTTATATATTATTTTCAGGTAATCCCTGGCAATGAATCCAGGGTAATGAAAATGATGAACCGCATATCAGAGATTGGCTCAACTATAGTAATGGGTAGGAATGAGCTGCTTCACACGTCTGGTCATGGCTATCGTGGAGAACTGGTGAGATCTCATATACTTTTCCTCATAATCTCACTTATTTGCTGTTATTTAGTTATTTTGTTTTTATACCATGTACTACAAAATATCAGTGATGGTTCTGTGTCAAGAGTGTAAGAAGAAAAGAACCTTCACATACTGACTCATTGTATAAAGGTTATTTCTTCCTGTTATTTGTGTTACCTTTCTGTTTTGTCATTGTTATATGGAGAACCATGTAAATAAGCCGTGAATATTAGTTACCTGTTCAATTTTATATTTAATGTTATTTTTGACAAATTTCTGGAAAGTGGATCTAAACATTGATTTCAATTCTTCAGGAGGAAGTGCTTAGAATTGTGAAGCCACAGCATTTTCTTCCCATACATGGAGAACTTTTGTTTTTGAAAGAACATGAATTGCTTGGGAAATCAACTGGCATTCGGCACACTACTGTGAGTTTAGTCTCTACATTCTTTTGGTAAACTACTGTGAGTTTAGTTTCTACATTCTTTTGGTAAACTACTGTGAGTTTAGTCTTTACATTGTTCTGGTAATTAGTATGTGTAAGATGATTGAAGTACTATGTTTGCCACGACCTGATGCATTTAGTGAGAACATAGAATCTTTCAGGATAAGGAATCATTCTTTTTACGGATACAGGATAAATTAGTTGCTTTGCTATAGGTGTTTTAGAAGATCAATAGTATACATGTAGAGAGGCTGGAGAGCATTACTGTTCTAATATTGGTGCTCTTCTCTTGTATACTGTCAGGAATAATTCTCCTTATATACTTATGTGTCCTTAATAAATTTTCTTCTTTATAAACAAAACTTGTGCAATATGGAAAACTGGCTCTTTATTTCTTACTCTGTTGTATCCTATTAATTATATGAATTCTTCCAATTTCCATGTAAATGAGAATGGGTGAACTCTAGCGATGTTCTGCCCACAACACAACCTCTCTGAAAGTGTTTTTGTTGGTGGGTGTTGCATGGTTTAACTTGAAAATCTATTACTGACTACTCGATCACAACAGGAGAAGACTGCTATGTCTAACTCCATTGGCTAATGACACATATGATGGATTTATTGTACACATGACATTATATGCAATTTTGTCTTGTTGCTATTCTGCAAATGCTTCGAGTTGCAGACTATGTTTTGGCTTGGTAAACGTTAAAAGCACTCTATAATTCTGTCAGGTTATTAAGAACGGAGAGATGCCTGGGGTTTCTCACTTGAGGAATAGGAAAGTTCTATCCAATGGATTTGTCTCCCTTGGGAAGGAAAACTTGCAGGTTGGTTGTAGCTGATTATGGCTCTTAAAAAAGTGATGTTTTTATTGTGTGTTTGTATTCTGGAATATTGCTGCAGTGGTCTTCTTTTGGATGCTAGCATGTGCTTTATAGTTTATTTTATCTCGTACATCATGGATATGATGTTAGTTATATGATTATTGTTATTTGTGTTATTAGCATGCTGCAATAACGGATTTGGATGCTACCACTTCATTCTTTGGTGTTTATGATGGCCATGGAGGTAAGAATTGCAAGTTTCAGGTACACGTGAATGCTGTACATAATCACTGCTTTAACTAAAATGTGTTTTTCCTGAATCTGCACCTAGTCTGATTTCATTGTCTTTTTGGCTGATCTCTGGTTATGCCCTTACATGAACAAAGTCAAAGTAATAGCAGCAATGTTCAACTCCAGTGAACAGAAGATTAGGCTCTTACCACTTTAAATCTTAGTACTTGTTTTAAGTTTGTGATCTGCTAATGATGGTTGTGAGAAAAGAACCCATGCAGCGCCAAACTCAACCTGTTCAGAACAGAGACTTAGCGGAGTTAGGTTATCTGTGATGGAATGGTGTATCCAGTAAACAATGGTTGTGTGTGTTGTGTTTGTGGGGAGGGGGTGTACAGAATAAAATTTTCTGCCAAAAAAATTCATATTTTATTTCCAATAATGCTCGTCTCATTTGGGTTGGTTTTTAATTCTAAATGCATCCTTGTTTTGCTCTGCTTGTACCTAGGTCAGTGTGTTAGTATACTTGACGTTTAGAATTTTGATATCCCTGTCGCTCACTTCAATCCTGTAACTTGCAGGTAACGTAGTTGCGAAATTCTGCTCCAAGTTTCTTCACCAGCTGGTTCTCAAGAATGAAGCATATGCAGCAGGAATTTCTGTCCAGACAGCATTTTTCAGGTAATAATGTTGCCAATATGGTTTAGTATGATCTGGTGTTATTCTCCTTATTCTTGAGTGTGGCTTGTATAGTCATACTCTGGCTCTCCGCCTCTGGATTTCCTCATGACAAGTGATTAGATCGTGTTTTTGTGTCAAAGATCACTACAATTTCCCCTTGAATCTCTTTTCTTCTCTCTTTTTTTGTTTATCTCCCCTGTTCTTCTCTGTCACCTTCTCTGTTCAAAATTTTCCCCCTCTTTTTTCTTCTGCGTTTCTCCCCAGTTTTTTTTCTTCAGTTTTCTCCCCAGTTTTTTTTCTTTCGTTTTTTTCTCCCCCCTCTTCTGCCCAGTTTTCTTTCCCTCTGCTCCACGTTTTCCCCCACGTTTTCTGCCCAGTTTTCTTCTCCCCTCTGCATGCATTTCATGCATGTATTTATAGGTTTGAAAGTCAACCATTCGGCTGCTCTTGGCATGCAGTCACGCTTGTGATGATTGCAGGGAGATGGAGAAAAAATCAATTTGGTCCCTCAATTTTTAATTGGTTCAATCGCACCCTTGATTGGTTTTAAACTTTTAATTTTGTGCGATTGGATCCCCGTGAAAAATTCAATGTTAGCCTTAAATTTGCGCGCCTTTTTATTTTGATTCCTGGCTACCAATTTATGCCATTTGAGCCTCAATTGACCATTAAACTCTCAATTGTTTCCAATTGGACCCTTGATTTTGCATAATTGGATTGGAAAAATTCAATTTAGTCTCCGAAAATTCCCAACTTCTCAATTGAACCCGAATTAAGCTCCCTAACTTGATTTTTCACTTATTAAGCCGTAAACAAAATTAATTTGACCAACTTAAAGTATAATTAAGTCCTTGCACTTAATTAAATCCTTTAATTGGACCCTAAATTAATTCCTGAACAAAATTATATTTTTAAATTGGTTGACGATTAAATCAAATTGGCCCATAAAAATATAATTACATCTCTTGACTTAATTTTTACACATATTTATCCGATGATAAATTATTTTTGCATTTAATCTGTATTTTCCTCTTTTTTGGGGGGACAAAAGAGATACGATCGGACTTGCGAAAACAACCAAAATTTCCACATTGATTTTTCTACCAACGCTGACCCTTTTTATTTTATTTCTGTTATTTTTTGGTATATTTTGGGGAGTCACCCAAAAATTGGGTGATGACAGATATAATTAAATGAGAATGGGATGATCGCATGGAAAGCAAAATAAAAAAAATATGAACCTTTATTCTTCGAAAACAAAATATTGAACAATAAAACTAATATATATGACTCGAGTGTTGATCCTAAGTATGGTCGATACCTTTATCACCCTACTGACATCAGAAATCAGAGAAGACCCCTTTCGGGTCCTTGAAATACCTCCCTATATTATTTTTTTAGGATGTGCGTTGATTCCATTTTTTATTTTTTTTAAATTTCAAAATACATGAACGTGTATTAAGCATTGCACAACAATCCTTTTATCCAGGATTCTAACATACACTCGATGTATATTAGCCTGTGCATAGTGATCCCAATTCCCGAGATCCTGACATACACTAAATGTATAGCAGTCATTGATGATGATACCCTTATCTGGGATCCTAACATACAGTAAAATGTATGTTAGTCATTTTTAGTGATCCCTTTATCGAGGATCCTAGCATGCACTAAATGTATGCTAGCCACCGCCATGTTCTGTCCATGACATTTTCAAACTGCCTTGACACACATGCCTTAAATATTCTTATTGATAAAACATATATTTTCAAACTTCCACCAAATCTTGAAGCATAATTCACACATTTTCATTATGAAAATTAAATCAGAAATGTTGGCACGAATCACTTACCATATATTAGCAACCACATAACTTAAATCTAAGAGCACAAAAAGAACAAACCCTTTAATCCCAAGCTATTAACATTGGGCAACTACTGTAAGGTTACACCCAAGATTGTCAATTCCATTTCGGCTGGTGTTTTGTTTTTCAATTGGAATTGAATGTTTCGATTTCGAAGCGTTTCGACGCGCCGTTTTGAAGTTGTACTATTTATGTATATATATATATATATATATATAATTAAATATATTAATTCAATTTTTTTTTAGTTAAATCCAAAAATAAAATTATTTAGAATTGTCCAATTTAATCTAAAAAAAACACAATAAAATGATTTTTTTAAACAAAATTATGAACATGTATAATATTACAAGAATACCATCATCAATCTCGCAAGGTCATTACATTATCTGACTGCTCTGAAATTTTAACATAATATATATATAAATATGTCGACCTCGTAAAATTTTATCTTATTTTAACAGTCGAATTAAAAGATATGATTGATATTGTAAAATTATTCATTATTTTCTTAAAAAATAATATTTAGCTGAAATAAAACGGACAGAACGAAACCAAAATATTTTGGCTGGTATTTGGGCTGAAAAATCCAAAAAGAACTGGAATTCAAACGGAGATAAAAATGATGCTGTTTTGTCTCATTTTTTTAACTGGTACGAAACGTTTCGGAAAAAATAAAATGAAACTGACTACCCCGGTTACAGCCCCTTGTTTTATGAACTCGTCGAGAGCTGAGGCAATTTATTATCCTGACCTCAAAAAGCTTAGACGCTTCCCATTTTGGGGAAGGAGTGATTCGACAGGGGCTCATGCAAGCATAAAGAACAAGAGGAGGTTGGGTTCCACAACCAAGGAAGGATCCTTATCGCATGCCCAAGTTTGTGCAATCAGCCTCGACCCAACAAAAGAAGCTCGGATGGAAAAAGAAAGTATTTTATACTCATATGTCAACTTATAAAACATTAGAGACAGATTGCAGTTTCCATAAAAAAAAAAAATTCAATGTATGGAAAAAAAACTGATCATCAAAAGGAGATCTCTTTTGCTACTGACAAATAAGTGCACGCTTCATCCCTAAAGAGAGCTGTTGAATGATAGCAAAAGTAACAGAAATATCAGAGTAAGTCCAGGATGTTTTTTATTGAATCGTAGCCTGCTTCCTGGATTGAGCTTGGAGAAAACGTTCCTGATATCGTCAAATACCTGTTCAACTGATCTTTGGGCATTAATCTGAGGAAGCAAACCCAGATAGTGCAAAATTAATAAATCAGATTTACTGAGCAGATTATCCTTCAGATCATAAAAAATAAATCAAGGAAAAGGAAATAAGTTTCAACAGCAATCCAATTCTTTTGATATTTTTAATCTGATAAGTGACTTTGAACGTTCAAAAGCCTCATGATCCAAAAAAGCTAAAAACAGGAAAATCATATTGATTACCGTTGTAACCAGTAAAACTTCTGTCAGCTAAATATACCTTCTGAACCTTCCCTTTTGAGCTGTAGTAGTTGATGACAGGTAGGGTTGATTCTTTAAAAACTTTAAGTCGCTTTTCGATGGTAACAGGGTTATCATCAGCTCTTCCCTGCAAAAGAAAGGAAAAGGAACGATTGGGAGAAGCTTCCATGGTGAATCCAGCAGCATCGAAGAGTATCAGGCTAACCTGGTTCCTATTTAAAAGACGTCTTTTCAACTCCTCTTCGGGGCAATCAAAGAATAGCACAAACTCTGGCTCAACTTTCACCTGCAGGATGAAATGAAATTGCAGCAATATGAATTTATGTAAGCTGATAATTAAAATGTAAGTTGACGTGGTGAAGTTCCAATCTTACAGTTTTCTCAAATGTAGCAAGATTCTCTTCATTACGTGGGAACCCATCAATGATAAATTTCTTGTTCTCACTTTGCTGCATTGCCTGTTGCAGGATCCCCACTGTTACTTCAGAAGGGACAATTTTTCCTTCTAGCTTGAAGTTACCGATCATTTTTCTGTGGCAGCAGTGATAAGAGTAGAATGCTATGAACACCAAATGGTACAGAGAAAGCACACATATACTAAAAGTGCAGTCAAATAGTTTATGGCCAGCAAAGTAATAGTAGTGAAAAGAATGACAATTAAAAAGAAGTGGCAAGGTGATAACAAGTAATGACGGCCAAATCTTTAAAGAAAATAAAGTAGATAAAATGCAAAAATATTGTAAATGCCAACCCATTTTCAGATCCAGATTTAGTTTCTTCTTCCAGGAGTTCACCAACACAAAGATGTGTAAACCCAAAATGTTCGACGATTTTGGGACACTGAGTCCCCTTTCCACTAGCTGGACCACCTGCCAAAGCGTGGTCAAAATCATGAAATTAACACAAATCACTGTTCACATAGATGTAAAAACAATTTTCCATATTCGACATTAAATCATTGTTAGTTCTTTGTTGCTTCATTCTCTTTCCATGTCCTTTTCACTTTGCTTTCTATACCCTTTTGGGGTCCTAACTTAAATGCAGAACCACTAAAAGAAAACCTGTGAAGTAACAATACAGAAAAAAAAAAAAATTGTTCGTGATTTTGCTTACAAGCTGACAAGAATCACCAGAAGACGGCATCCATGAAGATGAAAAATGGTTTAGTATAATCACCAAAACGAGTTAACAACCGACTCCAACCAAAAAAGCAGGGATAAATGACAGAGGTGTTCGGCTTCCTACAAGTTTAGTGCAAAATATTTTAATGAACACTACAAGAAGATCATTAAACAACACACACCAATGCCTCGTCAAAAATGCTGATTCTGAGTCAAGTCATACAAAACGGAACAAGAGTGACGAGGTGGTAGAATGCTCACCTAAAACAAATACCACAGAGGCTTCATTTGAAAAGTTTTTGCTTGTGTCCTGCCATTCATAGATTCAATATCATCAACATATAGCACACCCCAAATTTAGAAACAAGACATTTTTAGTCATCTGAAAACATAAAATCAGCATATGATAAAGCTTTCTTATGCAAATCAACTGAGCTAAGGAAATATCGCCCAAATTTATATTTATAAAAATTTAATCGATATCCAAAATTGGTGCCTTCTTACAAAACTTGGAGCTCAGATTGATTCAAAGGGCTAATATCTATGATTTGATGTTATACATATGAAATATTGCAAGCAATTGTTTCCTTTTCTCCTGAAGAATACGAATCTAATTTTCAGAATTATGTGGGAATCTCTTATTTCCAATAATAAAACTCCGGCTAAATTAGAATTCTAACTCCGTATTAAAAATGGAACATCATTCTGTTAAAATTCCAAAACATTGTCCTTGTTAATAGATACCTTACCCCAAACCCTATACATATACACATATTTTTCTTGTTGATACCCCACCCTAAACCCTATATGTACACAAATGCAGGTGCTCTAAAGAGTTGCATTTCAAGAAATAAGGACTTTTTTTTAATAAATAATCGAGGTGCATTTGGATATTTTTATATGTTTTGATAAATATAAAAAGGAAGAAAAAAAAAGAGAAGAGAGGAACATAATTCTTTGAGGGAGAGTAGTAATTAAGAGAGGAAGAAGAAAACAGAAGGATAAAGGAGGAGGAAGTGAAAGTTAGAGTTCAGGGTTTTTAAGGTAAAATATTGATGTTTTTTTATGTTGATTAAGTTTTTATTTTAGTGTTTGAATTATTTAAAATATTTAATTGATGTCTTAGGATTTTTGTTTAGCTTAAATAATTTGATATGAGGCATGGAATTTTGAGTTTTTTAGGAACATGTTGATTGTGTTCTAGGATATGTAGTCTGGGAGACTATTAGATCAGGTTTTTGAAATAGTGAACAATTGGTTGATTGGTTGGACTAATGGTTCTGAATGATCAATTCATCTAATGGTCTCAGTTGACTGGTTCGTTAATTTTGATCAATTGATTGACCTAGTAGTAAAGATTAATCGATTCTTTTT
Source organism: Salix udensis (assembly GCA_029204005.1). Classification (NCBI taxonomy): domain Eukaryota; kingdom Viridiplantae; phylum Streptophyta; class Magnoliopsida; order Malpighiales; family Salicaceae; genus Salix; species Salix udensis. The sequence continues at coordinate 5,511,172 of CM055035.1, forward strand.
TGTTTGATTAGTTTGAGAGATGTTAAGGATTGATCAAATGGACCTATTTTTACTTTTATATCTATGTTTTGGTCTCTAAAATTAGAATTAAAACCCTTCATGTTATCTAATTTGAGTTGTTTTAAAGTATTTTTTTGTATTTGTTATACATTCTACTAACATTTCTGCTATCAATCTTCAATAGTCAGATTATGGGTTTGTTTGGTTGGGTGGTTAAACCTGTTTTTTTTATCAAAAAATATTTTTTTATATTTTTGGATTATTTTAATGAATTAATAAAACAATGAAAAATATATATAACCTGTATTTTTAGATTATTTTTAGATTGTTTGGTTGGGTGGTTAAAACTGTATTGTAGTTATATATATATATATAACTATGAAAAATAACATTTTCATTTGATAAGGTGTCCGAGGAATCTAGATTCAATTACTGGGACAACATTAGTACAATTAACTAAATTTATAATGCACCAGACAGAAATGAGAAGTTTATTCTTAAAGTCAAAGGATATTTAATATCGATTAAATAAACTTTTATTGTTAAATAAAAATAATCTTCATATGTAAATTAAAAGAAAATGATAAGAACTTTTGAACTTAAGAACAACTGTGTCAGCAGGATTTTCATTACCTAGAGACCAAATGCCTGATTTGTATCCATAAGGAATGTCTGCAAGAAGTTCTGGACACATATATAGTTGGGAGTGCCTGCAATTTACAAAAATAACAAGCAGTATTAGTCAGCTGTCAGCATTTGCCAGAAAAGTTCAGATAAAACAAACAATCCTCTTTGGTATAACAATGGAAGAATTAGCAATACATAGGAACTCGACACAATCCGACCAGATCGACAATTGAACCCTTACTGTGGATGCATGATCCTCCTTGTTCAACAATTTTGCAAGTCCAAAGTCACCTGGACATGTACCGTGAGATAATACAAGTTTCTGTGCAATTGAAACATAGGCAGAGAGTGATGATACTATTTTTGGCACTTGGGAGACAATAACCAAACATTACTTAAAGCATTGCCTAAGAAATTTGAAGCATTCTGAAAATTCTATAAATCGAGAAGAAGAGAGAGAGAGAACAAGAATGTTCATAAGCTTTTCTAAGGAATTTGACATTCAAGGAGAGCCAAAAACTCTTCCATACTCTGAAAAGGATCAAACACTACATTTGAGATACATTCAGTAAGTGAATATTGAGTATGATTCGTGCTCAGAAAATATGTGATCATGTTTAGACTAGTGATCCAAGTCTCATGAGAGATTTCACATGAAAAGTAGATTTTGATACACATATTATGTTTTCCACGATAATTTTAAGATAACTTGGCTAAGTTGGATCCTTTATTCATGTCAGATTTATGAAAACAGCTTTATACGGAAAAAGCATATTCATTCTGTAACAATAACAGCAGGAGGAAATATATGAAATATGAGGGCCTAATCACACTTATTAAACAAGTGACTGATCCCGTATTCCTACTGTGCATTATATTAAGTAAGCAATGATCAATTTCAGTCCCTTATACCCTTCCCAAGTATCTTCTTCTTCTTCTCTCTTTTTTATTTCTGTTTCTTAGTAGAGCAAGACAGGATTCAAATTCAGTCCATTAGGCTATCCCTTTCCTTTTCCTTAACTTGTAGGGGAGAGTTCTCTTCTACCGACCCCTCCTTTTGAAGTGCAAACAGAAACAACATAACAGCTGAGGAGAATTTAACTGCAAAGAAGATTTGGCAGAAAAACTCCATACCTGCAAACAAGAAATGCAACTCCAAAAGTTCCTCTTCCAATTTGCTCTATAACATCATGACCATCCATCTTTGATACCATTTCTTTCTTAAGTTGAATTCAGGACCACAACAGAAACATGATACTTTTATCAATTAGCTCAAAAAATGTGTGCAGCAATACCTGATACATCACCGTGTAGCCCTGGTACAAAAGCCCTGGTACCTTTTGCAAGACCTGAGTAAAAAATACACGGGGTGATAACCTAGCCTCTGGTTATCAAACAACCATTTTCGTGCTCACAAAAGTTCTGAAAATGAGCACTCAAGGTGAGGCTTTTGATTATGCTGAACATGACCTTTATGAGATCATCAGGCATCACAGAGACAAGGGTAACAATTTGATCAACCAATACACGGTTAAATCATTGCTTTGGGAGCTACTCAATGGACTAAACTATCTGCACAGTAACTGGATCATACATAGAGATCTAAAGCCATCAAATATCTTAGTTATGGGTGAGGGAGAGGAACATGGGGTTGTCAAAATTGCTGATTTTTGGACTTGCAAGGATATATCAAGCTCCCTTGAAGGCATTGTCTGATAATGGTGTTGTGGTAACCATTTGCTATCGTGCACCTGAGTTGCTTCTTGGGGCTAAGCACTACACAAGTGCTATTGACATGTGGGCTGTTGGATGCATTTTTGCTGAACTTCTGACTTTGAAGCCACTTTTTCAAGGGGCAGAAGCCAAATCAACACCAAAACCTTTCCAGCTCGATCAACTTGACAAGATATTTAAGGTCTCAGGCCATCCAACACTGGAAAAATGGCCAACACTTGCAAGCCTTCCACATTAGCACAATGACGTGGAGCATATCCAAGGGCAAAAGTATGAGAATACTGGGCTACATAGTGTTGTACCTCTCTCTCCAAAAGGTGCTCCATTTGACCTTCTTTCTAAGATGCTAGAATATGATCCTCGAAAGCGTATAACAGCTGCACAAGCTCTAGAGCATGATTATTTTCGAAGTGAACCTCTCCCTGGACGGAATGCCCTGGTTCCCTCTCAACCTGGAGAGAAAGTCATCAATTATCCTACTCGTCCAGTAGATACGAATACAGATTTTGAAGGAACGACTAGCCTTCAACCTCCACAGCCAGTATCATGGAGGCATACCAGGTGCTCATGGAGTTAACAACAGATCTGCACCTCCACCAATGGCTATGGGCATGCAGAGAATGCAAACTCAGGGCATGGCGGCCTATAATCTCGCATCTCAGGCAGGGATGAGGTGGTGGAATGAATCCTGGTAACATCCCTATGCCTCGTGGTGTTGCCCAGCCCCATCAGCAGCATCACCTGAGAAGGAATGACCCACCAGGAGCGGGGACTGGATACTCTCCCCAACAAAAATCAAGACGCTAGTTAGCAAATGGCATCTAGACAGGCTAATAGTTTTTTTTAACATCTGTGAAGCCTAACCTTGTAGCTGTGGATGAACAACCTTGTTGAATGCATCCAAGACCGCATCGAATTCAAAAAAAAATTCCACTTGTCATGTATGGGACAGTTATTGAAGGCTTCATCGCATCTCTTCAGGACATTCCGAGTTTACACGTTCAAGGTGCAAGATGATCTTGAGAGGGGCATGCTGTAAAGGAGAAAGCAGTAGTTGTAATATTCCTAGTTTACATGTTCAAGGTGCAAGATAATCTTGTGAAATCACATGTCCCAAATTTTCCAATTTGCTTTGAACAACATCACTGAACAGAAATAACATGTCAAACTAAAAGGCATTGATTGAGTGAGATAATAACAAATGCCCAAAGCAATGCTCAAACATCTGAGTTTAGTCAAGTCTAGAGCCATGTGTGACCGAAATGAACTTACCAAATGATGTCATCAACTGTGTCGTTTGCTAGCAGGTAGATATAAATGGACACATGCAAAGAGGTTTCTAATGGATGAGAGGAAAAATAAAAGGAAGGCACATTTAAGGAAATAATAAGAATTTTAAAAAGTTAATGGGTTATGTACCTTACTGAAGAAAGCAACACAAGAGTACCTGTTTTTTTTTGTTTAAGCAGTTGTAGGGGCGGGACAAAAGGAAGCTATTCAAGCAAAGAACCAAGCTTGCCAATGCAACAAAGATGTGCCTCTTTTTTTATAGGAGGCTGAGGTGGATTATCAAGTGGCTGAGATGTAGATAAGTTGGATGAGATATTGTGGTCCTCTAATGCGTTTTGAGGAACTTCAGCTACAACCAACCTGCAAGTTTTCCTTCCCAAGGGAGACAAATCCATTGGATAGAACTTTCCTATTCCTCAAGTGAGAAACCCCAAGCATCTCTCCGTTCTTAATAACCTGACAGAATTATAGAGTGCTTGTAACGTTTACCAAGCCAAAACATAGTCTGCAACTCGAAGCATTTGTAGAATAGCAACAGGACAAAATTGCATATAATGTCATGTGTACAATAAATCCATCATATGTGTCATTAGCCAATGGAGTTAGACATAGCAGTCTTCTCCTGTTGTGATCGAGTAGTCAGTAATAGATTTTCAAGTTAAACCATGCAACACCCACCAACAAAAACACTTTCAGAGAGGTTGTGTTGTGGGCAGAACATCGCTAGAGTTCACCCATTCTCATTTACATGGAAATTGGAAGAATTCATATAATTAATAGGATACAACAGAGTAAGAAATAAAGAGCCAGTTTTCCATATTGCACAAGTTTTGTTTATAAAGAAGAAAATTTATTAAGGACACATAAGTATATAAGGAGAATTATTCCTGACAGTATACAAGAGAAGAGCACCAATATTAGAACAGTAATGCTCTCCAGCCTCTCTACATGTATACTATTGATCTTCTAAAACACCTATAGCAAAGCAACTAATTTATCCTGTATCCGTAAAAAGAATGATTCCTTATCCTGAAAGATTCTATGTTCTCACTAAATGCATCAGGTCGTGGCAAACATAGTACTTCAATCATCTTACACATACTAATTACCAGAACAATGTAAAGACTAAACTCACAGTAGTTTACCAAAAGAATGTAGAAACTAAACTCACAGTAGTTTACCAAAAGAATGAAGAGACTAAACTCACAGTAGTGTGCCGAATGCCAGTTGATTTCCCAAGCAATTCATGTTCTTTCAAAAACAAAAGTTCTCCATGTATGGGAAGAAAATGCTGTGGCTTCACAATTCTAAGCACTGTCACAAATACTGAATTTCTGTGTATATTTCTTGTCTCTTGCAGGAGGATCTCATGCCTCTAAATACATGTAAAAAACCCTAGTTTACAATCTACCATTAATGTAATATCTACTGTTACAATAGGAAATAAATATACAATTAATGTAATATTTGTGCTTTCCATATTCGTAATCTTTCCATGTATACATTATTGACATCCCCCCTCAAATTGATGCTGGTCGATCAAGAAGCATCAATTTGTCAATCATCAGTTGGTGTCGTGGCCGTGGTAACGCCTTCGTGAAGACATCAGCAGTCTGATGTTCGGTGGAAATATGTGGTAGCGTAAGAACATTATGATCAAGAGCCTCACGAATATAGTGACAATCAACCTCAATATGTTTGGTGCGTTCATGAAACACCGGATTAGAAGCAATCTGAATAGCACTTGTGTTATCGGCATGAAGCGGTGTAGGATGGTGCTGAGTAAAACCAAGTTCATGTAACAAACCCCGGAGCCATACAATTTCAGAACATGCGGCTGACATAGCGCGATACTCAGATTCTGTAGAAGATTTTGAAATACGATCTTGCTTTTTGCTTTTCCATGAAATCAAAGCATTTCCAAGAAACATACACCATCCCGTAACAGATCGACGAGTATCCATACAACCTGCCCAATCTGCATCACTATAACCAGTTAATTGTAATGAGGTGTCGGCAGGAAAAAATATCCCTCTCCCGGATGTACCCTTAAGATAACGAATAATTCTTTTGACAGCAGCTAGATGAGGTTGCCGAGGATTCTGTAAAAATTGACTGACTTGTTGTACTGCAAAAGAAATATCTGGCCGAGTAATAGTTAAATAATTCAAACTACCCACCAATTGCCTGTATATGGAAGGATCAGGGCAATAAATCTCCATCATTCCCGACAAAGTTTTAAATTAATCTCAAGAGGTGTAAGAACACTGCTTTCTCGATTCCGCATCGGCCAAAAGTAGTATTTCTTGGGTATATTTATGCTGATGCAAAAATATTCCGTCAGACATAGAGTGCACCTGTAGACCAAGAAAATAATGAAGTTCTCCAAGATCCTTCATATGGAATGCAGTGTTCAGCGAACGTTGTAAATTCTCAATGAGTGGAATGTCAGATCCTGTAATAATAATATCATCCACATATACCAGGAGAGCAACAATACCATTAGCAGTTCGCTGGAGAAACAGAGAGGAATCATATTGACTCTGAATAAATTTGAGATCCAACAGAGTAGTGCGAAACTTTTCAAACCATGCGCGGGGTGCCTGTTTTAGACCATACAGAGAACGTTTCAACCAACAAACTTTATCTGATGGTTGAGTAAACATACCAGGAGGAGGATTCATATAGATCTCTTCTTTCAGATCACCATGTAAAAATGCATTTTTTACATCCATTTGACGAATTGACCATCTTTTGGCAGCAGCAATTGCCAAAATAGTGCGTATGGTGGTCATTTTAGCAACAGGCGCAAATGTCTCCTCATAATTAATACCATATGCTTGACAATTTCCAAGAGCAACGAACCGTGCTTTATACCGTTCCACAAACCCATCCGGTTTTAACTTGACATTGTATACCCATTTGCATCCAATAGGTTTGGTTCCACGAGGACAAGAGACAATATCCCATGTGTGATTATCCTGAAGAGCCTGAAGTTCTTCTTTCATGGCTTGTGCCCAACAGTCTTGGGTAGAAGCCTGCACATAAGTCTTGGGTACAACAATACTATCAATAGCAGTAGCTGAGTAACCATACCCTGTCCCTGGGGGTCGTGAAATTCGAGATGATCTTCTTGGTTGATAAAGATCGATGTCGGTTCCGTGTCCCTGAAGGGGCAAAGTGGAACGTCTGTGATATACAATTCCTGGCTTAAAACGTTCAAAGGGATAAGATGGACAATCATCATCAAATGTGGGAAGTTGGATAGAGTTGGATTGTGTAGATGAACTAGAAGGGAAAAAATTTTGATTCTCAAAGAAAATAACATTTCGAGATATACGAATTCTATGAGCATTTTCGTCATAACACACAAACCCTTTATGAGAATTACTGTATCCTAGAAAAGCACACCGAGCAGCTTGGGTCAGTAAGTTTATTACGCTCAAGAAATGGTAAGTGAACAAAGCAAACACACCCAAAGACATGAAGAGAATCATACTCGTGAATAACACCAAATAAAATAGAGTATGGAGATTCAAATTTTAGAACTTGGGAAGGCAAACGATTAATTAGATGAACAAATGCTGACAAAGCCTCTACCCAAAAACGAGTAGGTACTGAAGAATCAATTAATAAGGTACGGACAATATCTAAAAGATGACGATTCTTACGCTCGGCAACTCCATTTTGTTGAGGAGTGTAAGGACAAGACCTTTGAGAAAGAATTCCTTTATTCTTGAGAAACTCCTGAAATTCTTTAGACATATATTCCCCCCCAGAGTCAGAACGTAAAATTTTAATATGAGTAGAGAATTGATTTTCAATAAACACAACGAAAGCCTGAAATGTTGAGAACACCTCGGATTTAGATCGGAGAAAATATATCCAAGTGAAACGGCTAAAATCATCAATGAACGTGACAAAATATTTATACTGAGCATGAGAGAGAACAGGACTTACTCCCCATACATCAGTATGAATGATATCAAAGCATTTAGAAGCTCGGCTGCCATGTGAAGGAAATGATAATGATTTACTGTCACGACCCGATTCCCGGATCCGTGACCGGCACATAGGCATGGTCCCCCTCCAGGGTTCCACACCTATGCGAACCCAAACTCACAGACAAACTTATCATTCAACATCAGAATTCAACGCAGCGGAAATAACAAAATAAACTTTATAACATAATTCCATTGTCTTTATACAAGAGTTGATTACATACAGTTATAATTGTGGAGCACTAGCTAGACATAAGAACAAAAGTATCAAGTACAACCCAAAATAGCAGGTTCCAAGAGTTGGACAAAAATGACCTGCTAGCAAGCTACGACCCTGAAAATGATAAATAATGAGGGAGTGAGTTCAACAACTCAGTGAGTAGATAATATCCAATATACACATACGAGATAATATAGCAAAGAGGAGTATATTAACAAATCGGCTCAAGGTTCTTACACGGAGTTTCTCAAACAGGTCATAACAAACATGTGATAGGTTCTCAAATAGGTCATAACAAGAATGTATAGGTAAAGCTCGTCAGAAAATCAGAATGCAGTGAGCATGAGGCTCCGTATTGTGGGATGATCGACCCACACAGAGTTGGTGACTCCCCCGACCAACTAGGGTTTCAGATACGATGTGCACAAAGGCTAACACTACCCTGTTAGCATAGGTATTCTGACTGGCATACCATAGGGATATCTTATAATCAAACAGAAGTATTCATATCTCAATGCTCAACTCATGGTATCAATCAATGAGGAGCTCTCAATTCACAAACAGATATAGGCTCATATCGTATCAAGAACGGATATTCAACAAATGATTATGCTTTATCGTATCAAGAATATAATCAAGGTATATATTATCAAAAAGCATAATCCAATTCATACTAGCAAATTCAAATATTTATACTATTTCTCATGCATATTAAATATTATCCACTCACCTGACTCAAAAGCAGACAAGTTCCAAAAGCAGAGTGTCGACGAAATCCTACTGATGTCCCGCGGGTAGAAGATCGGGATTATCTGAATATATAAAAGAAGATATACTCAAGAAATGACTCAAAAGAAGTAAAATACCTTTAATAACATATCTAAGAGTTCAAATCATAATCCTATGTGTTTTTGAATCAACTATCCATTTCTTCGTAAAACCTAAATCAAAGGTTTCTTCCAAAATCTAATTCCAAATACCTAACTCATAAAATTGATAATAATCCATCAAATGAACTTCAATTATCCATCAAACCAATCTTAAATGCTATTATTTCACCTAGGAACCATTCTGAATTTTTCTCATATTTTTAGGGCCAAATCGTAATTTTACCAAATTGAAGGACTAAATTGAACTCCTCTTAAATTCACAACTATACTGAAATTTTGTCCATAATTCATCCTCAATTCTGTCCAGAATCTTCAATTTCACCCCAGGGACCAAACTGTAATTTTTTCCAAAGTTCAGGGACTAAACTGAAATTTTCACCAAAAGGACCAAAATGAATTTTTGTCATCTTCAACCTCCATCCAGAATTTCCAGCAAAGGATTTCGAATTTATCAATATTATTTCACCATTTTTCTCAATATTTTCTCAAACCAAACATCTCAAAACTTCAAAATCATCTACAATCAAACTATTTAAACTATTATCCAACACATTCAAACCTAACATCTCTCCTAATTCATCAATCAAACCCAAATAAAATTCTCAAACCCTAACAACCCATTCAAGCAAAATCATAGTTAATAATCATATTTATACATAATAAACACACACATTACCTTAACAACTTATTTCTCCTTCTTCCTTTCTCTTCTTCTTCTCTTTCCCTCTTTTCTCTTCTTCTTCTTCTTCTTCTTTCTCTTGTCCCGGTTCTCTCTCTCTCAATTTTCAGATTACCTCTCTTTTTCCTTTTCTTTTCTTTTCTTTTCTATTTATATTTACTAACTTGTGCAATTACTACCCTACCCTTAACCTAATTCTAAGCAACTAAGGGCAATCTTGTATTCTCCTTATAAAAAATTCAAAACACTACAATCTCCCCACCTTATAAAAGTTTCGTCCTCGAAACTAAATAAATATTTAAATACGTACCGAGATTATCAAAAAGATGAGGATATTCCTCACGCATCTTATCCTCAAGTTCCCATGTCGCTTCTTCAATTGAATGACCTTTCCACTTCACCTTCACCGAAGCTATATTCTTCGACCTTAGCTTTCTCACTTGTCGGTCCACTATAGTTTCTGGTTGCACCTCATAAGTCACATCATCTCTTAACTCAACTGGATGCACTTCTAACACATGAGATGGATCCGGCATATACTTCCGTAGCATAGAAACATGAAATACTGGATGTATGGCCGACAAATTTGGCGGTAAGGCCAACCTATAAGCAACTGCTCCAATTCTCTCCAAAATCTCATACGGCCCAATAAATCGAGGACTTAGCTTGCCTTTCTTTCCAAACCTGAATACTCCCTTGGTCGGTGAGACCTTTAAGAACACACAATCACCCACTGAAAACTCTAAGTCACGCCTCCTTTTATCCGCGTAACTTTTCTGCCTACTTTGAGCTGTCTGAAGCCTCTTTCTGATCACCTCTATCTTCTCTGAGGTAATTTGAATCAACTCAGGTCCCATTAGCCTTTTCTCACCAACCTCAAACCAACAAACTGGAGATCTACATTTTCGTCCGTACAAAGCCTCATAAGGTGCCATCTCTATGCTAGCCTGATAACTGTTGTTGTAAGCAAATTCCACTAATGATAGGAACTTACTCCAACCAACCCCAAAATCCATAACACAGGCTCTCAACATATCCTCCAATATCTGAATAGTCCTTTCAGACTGACCATCAGTCTGAGGGTGAAAAGTTGTGCTCAACTGCACTTTAGTACCCATCGCTTCCTGAAACTTCACCCAAAATCGCGATGTGAATTGTGGACCTCTATCTGATATTATCGAGATTGGCACTCCATGCAATCGTACAATCTCGCTAATAAACAATTCTGCCAACTTTGCATACCCATAAGTAATCTTAACTGGTAGAAAATGGGCTGATTTTGTCAATCTAACAACAATCACCCATATCGAATCATAACCCTCCTGACTCCTAGGCAACCCAGTCACAAAGTCCATTGTGATCCTTTCCCACTTCCATTCTGGTATCAACAATGGTTGCAGCAATCCAGGAGGTCTTTGATGTTCACCTTTTACCCTTTGACAGGTCAAACACCTAGAAACAAAGTCTGCTACATCAGCCTTCATCCTATTCCACCAATAGCACACCTTAAGATCTTTATACATCTTGGTGGAACCCGGATGCACTGTATAGACTGTCTGATGTGCCTCTGTCATCAGTTCTCTCTTCAGATCATCAACATCAGGTACACAAAGTCTATTCCCCAAATCTCAACACATCATCATCACCAATCACAAAACCTGCAGTTTTACCCTGCTCAACCTCACTTCTAATCCTGAGTAGTGAATCATCTTCCTTCTGAGCTGCTTTTATCCTCTCAAACAAGTCTGACTTAACCTGAAAGTGAGCAATCATTGCTCTACCTTTGCTAAGGTTAAATTTAACTCCTTCATCCACTAATCCATGCAACTCCTTAATCAAAGGCCTTCGTACCTCTTGAATATGAGCCAGGGCTCCCCGATGATTTCCTACTCAAAGCATCGGCAACTACATTTGCCTTGCTCGGGTGATACTCGTATAGTACAATCATAATCTTTCAATAGTTCCATCCATCTCCTTTGCCTCATATTCAGATCTCTCTCACGAAAGATGTACTTCAAACTTTTATGATCCGTAAAGATTTCGCAAGTTTCTCCATATAGGTAATGCCTCCAAATCTTCAAAGCAAAAACTACCGCGGCCATCTCTAAATCATGTGTAGGGTAGTTTTGTTCATGCTTCTTCAACTGCCGCGAAGTATAAGCAATAACCTTGCCATTTTGCATTAAAACACATCCTAACCCTACTCTCGAGGCATCACAATAAACCGTGTAACCACCGTAACCCGATGGTACCGCTAGAACAGAGCCGTAGTCAATCTCTCGCTTCAATTCCAAGAAGCTTTTCTCACAAGCTTCGGACCACTCGAAACTTAACATTTTTCTCGTGTTAACTTAGTCAACGGTGCATGAAATCCGAGAAAAGTTCTCCACAAACCTCCTATAGTATCCACCCAAACCCAAGAAACTTCTAATTTCCATTATCGAAGTAGGCCTAAGCCATTGCTTTATCAGCTTCAATCTTTTGAGGGTCAACCTCAATCCCATTTCTTGACACTACATGTCCAAGAAATGCTACCCTCTCCAGCCAGAACTCACTTTTTGAGAATTTACCAAACAATTGATGTTCCCGCAGAGTTTGAAGCACAACCCTCAAGTGTTGCTCATGCTCCTCTCTAGACTTTGAATAAATCAAAATATCATCAATAAAAACTATCACAAATTGATCAATAAACTGTTTAAACACTATGTTCATCAAGTCCATAAAAGTTGCTGGTGCATTTGTTAATCCAAAAGACATCACCAAGAACTCATAATGACCATACCGAGTTCTAAAGGCGGTTTTTGGAATGTCTTCCTTTCTTATCCTCAACTGATGATACCCAGATTGAAGATCGATCTTAGAAAAGAATTGAGCTCCCTGCAACTGATCAAACAATTCATCTATTCAAGGGAGTGGGTATCTATTTTGAATTGTCACTCGACTTAGTTGTCTATAATCTATAAATAACTCAATGACTCATCTTTCTTCTTCACAATCAACACTGGGGCTCCCCAAGGAGACACACTTGGCCGAATGAACTTCTTATCTAATAAATCTTGCAATTGTTCCTTTAGCTCTCTCAATTCTGTTGGTGCCATTGATATTGGTTCGGTACCCGGAACCAAATCAATAGAAAAAAAATCAATCTCCCTATACGGAGGCAATCCTGGTAACTCATCAGGAAATACATCAATGAACTCCTTAGTTTTTTTTTTTGGGACTTGGTCTAACCAGGAAATTTCCTTATCTGCATCCACTATATATGCTAGATAACATTGTACCCTTTTTCGTGTCATTCTCCTCGAGATAGTCAATAGTATAATTAATGAACACACAATCTTATCTCCTTGAAAAACTAACCTCATTTCTCCATCTAAATCAAACACTACCTCCTTACCCAACAATTTACTGAAGCCTTATGCTTTGACAACTAATCCATTCTCAAAATCACATCAAAATCAATCATATCTAAAACATTCAAGTCTCCCATAAGGATCTTATCTCCAATTTTTATCTCAAAATTTTGATACACATACTTCACTAATATTAATTCCCAAAATTACATCAAAATCAATCATATCTAAAACATTCAAGTCTCCCATAAGGATCTTATCTCCAATTTTTATCTCATAATTTTGATACACATACTTCACTAATATTAATTCTTCATCCACAGAGGTATAAACAGAAATGAGAAATCCTAACAGAGTTAGTTGTCTATCTAAACTCATGGCAATATATAGGGACATAAACAAAAGGGTTGCACCCGTATCAAACAAAACTTTTGATTCAAAAGTGCAAACAAAAGAATATATTCAGGTGTGAATACATCACCCCTCATATAAGGAATATATCTTGCATTTCTTAACTACACAATACGGACATCTTTCTGATCGTCACGTACTCCAATAGTATTAGCTATATGTCTATTCCTCGACATATCATAAAAGAAATAATACTCTTGTCATTCTAGAACAATAGCACAATAGTTATCAAATAATTATCGGAAAGCATATCTATAGAAAAACATAAGGAATTAAGAAGATATGCTTGATAAGAATTCAGAATTTCAAGGATGACAGACAAGACAAAACGGATCCTAATGCTCCACAATACGAATCCTAACTTTACTATTATTTCATGAATTGAAGTTATGTCATTATGTTTTGTCACTCACTCTTTTACTTTTATTCATTTTATAATTTCGGCTCTGATACCATCTTTGTCACGACCCGATTCCCGGATCCGTGACCGGCACATAGGCATGGTCCCCCTCCAGGGTTCCACACCTATGCGAACCCAAACTCACAGACAAACTTATCATTCAACATCAGAATTCAACGCAGCGGAAATAACAAAATAAACTTTATAACATAATTCCATTGTCTTTATACAAGAGTTGATTACATACAGTTATAATTGTGGAGCACTAGCTAGACATAAGAACAAAAGTATCAAGTACAACCCAAAATAGCAGGTTCCAAGAGTTGGACAAAAATGACCTGCTAGCAAGCTACGACCCTGAAAATGATAAATAATGAGGGAGTGAGTTCAACAACTCAGTGAGTAGATAATATCCAATATACACATACGAGATAATATAGCAAAGAGGAGTATATTAACAAATCGGCTCAAGGTTCTTACACGGAGTTTCTCAAACAGGTCATAACAAACATGTGATAGGTTCTCAAATAGGTCATAACAAGAATGTATAGGTAAAGCTCGTCAGAAAATCAGAATGCAGTGAGCATGAGGCTCCGTACTGTGGGATGATCAGTCCACACAGGTTGGTGACTCCCCCGACCAACTAGGGTTTCAGATACGATGTGCACAAAGGCTAACACTACCCTGTTAGCATAGGTATTCTGACTGGCATACCATAGGGATATCTTATAATCAAACAGAAGTATTCATATCTCAATGCTCAACTCATGGTATCAATCAATGAGGAGCTCTCAATTCACAAACAGATATAGGCTCATATCGTATCAAGAACGGATATTCAACAAATGATTATGCTTTATCGTATCAAGAATATAATCAAGGTATATATTATCAAAAAGCATAATCCAATTCATACTAGCAAATTCAAATATTTATACTATTTCTCATGCATATTAAATATTATCCACTCACCTGACTCAAAAGCAGACAAGTTCCAAAAGCAGAGTGTCGACGAAATCCTACTGATGTCCCGCGGGTAGAAGATCGGGATTATCTGAATATATAAAAGAAGATATACTCAAGAAATGACTCAAAAGAATTAAAATACCTTTAATAACATATCTAAGAGTTCAAATCATAATCCTATGTGTTTTTGAATCAACTATCCATTTCTTCGTAAAACCTAAATCAAAGGTTTCTTCCAAAATCTAATTCCAAATACCTAACTCATAAAATTGATAATAATCCATCAAATGAACTTCAATTATCCATCAAACCAATCTTAAATGCTATTATTTCACCTAGGAACCATTCTGAATTTTTCTCATATTTTTAGGGCCAAATCGTAATTTTACCAAATTGAAGGACTAAATTGAACTCCTCTTAAATTCACAACTATACTGAAATTTTGTCCATAATTCATCCTCAATTCTGTCCAGAATCTTCAATTTCACCCCAGGGACCAAACTGTAATTTTTTCCAAAGTTCAGGGACTAAACTGAAATTTTCACCAAAAGGACCAAAATGAATTTTTTGTCATCTTCAACCTCCATCCAGAATTTCCAGCAAAGGATTTCGAATTTATCAATATTATTTCACCATTTTTCTCAATATTTTCTCAAACCAAACATCTCAAAACTTCAAAATCATCTACAATCAAACTATTTAAACTATTATCCAACACATTCAAACCTAACATCTCTCCTAATTCATCAATCAAACCCAAATAAAATTCTCAAACCCTAACAACCCATTCAAGCAAAATCATAGTTAATAATCATATTTATACATAATAAACACACACATTACCTTAACAACTTATTTCTCCTTCTTCCTTTCTCTTCTTCTTCTCTTTCCCTCTTTTCTCTTCTTCTTCTTCTTCTTCTTTCTCTTGTCCCGGTTCTCTCTCTCTCAATTTTCAGATTACCTCTCTTTTTCCTTTTCTTTTCTTTTCTTTTCTATTTATATTTACTAACTTGTGCAATTACT
Organism: Salix udensis; assembly: GCA_029204005.1. NCBI lineage: Eukaryota > Viridiplantae > Streptophyta > Magnoliopsida > Malpighiales > Salicaceae > Salix > Salix udensis. Next base: position 5,526,766 of record CM055035.1, read on the forward strand.
ACCCTACCCTTAACCTAATTCTAAGCAACTAAGGGCAATCTTGTATTCTCCTTATAAAAAATTCAAAACACTACATTTACTTTTTCCCAATTTGCAAGAACTACAATCCAAAAATTCTGTTGAACAAGAACTTTTATTCCCCAAATATCCATGTCTCATAAGATGAGTCAATACAATAGAATTGGGATGCCCCAATTTCTTATGCCAAAACTGATGATTATTAATGAAAGTAGAATAAGCACAGGAATTAATACTAGAAAATTGTAATGGAAATAAACGTCCCACTTTAGGCCCCTTCGCGATCACCTTCCCCGACACTTGATCCTGCACACAACAACCATTATGATTAAATCGAATTTCACAATTATTTTCTACCATTTGCCCAACAGAGAGTAAATTTGCAGATAATTTTGGTGACACAAAAATATCTTTAAAATTCAAATCCAAATCACCAATTGACGAAATCGGCAAATTATCGCCATTTGCTACCTGTATATGTTGATTACCCATATACTTTTGCACATTACACAACTCATTTTCATTGTTTGTCATATGATTTGATGCAGCCGAATCCATTAGCCAAGTTTTATCATTTGCCGAAATAACCCCATCTGACTTAAAATCAGATTTATTTCGTTTAAACCCATCTGCCAATTCCACTTGCTTTCCTTTAAACCCAACTGCCGGAATATTCCCCAGAATAACCCCATCTCCCGTTTTCAACCCATCTGCCAACTTCTTAAACCCGTCTGCCATTTTCAATTTCTTAAACCCATCTGCCAAATCAAAATTATTTGCCAAAGCCCTAGACTTAAATTCATTCTTCATACCTTGGAATCCACATGCCGAGAGAGCAGACACGATCATCTGCTGCATCTGTTCCACCATCTCCGGCGTGAGGGTTGTCGATGAAGAGCTCATCGTGGACGACGGTTCTGGTGTCGACGATGAGACAGCTGCGGCGGCCATGGAAGCAGTGGTCATCGGCATCCCTCCTCCTTGTCGGTGCTGTGGTCGCATGCGACAGTCCCTGATAACATGGCCCTCTTTCTTGCAATAATTGCAGAATTTCTTACTGCAATTTCGAGCAATATGCCCATTTTCCTTGCAATTATAACACTGTAAACCCACTCCTCTCTGTCGTCCCTTTCCCTGAGCCATGTATGCCATGTTCACCATCTCTGTAGCGATCGGGCTGAGTCAACTCGTCTTTCGAGTGGCGAGTCGTTGTTCTTCCCGTAATATCTCTCCCAAGCAATCATCCAAGGAAGGTACTGGATTTCGATTGATTAAGCTAGCTCTCACAGCCTCAAACTCTGGCCGGAGCTTCATCAAGAATTGGTCTCTCTGGCTATCGGCATGAACAAGGTGCAGTGCTTCTAAGCTTTCTTTTGGTACTTTAGAATAGATTATACCAGTGTATTCACTCCATAAATTCATGAATCCAGCATAAAATTGTTCAATTGATAGATTACCTTGCTTGTAGTTAGCAATACTCAATTCCAGTTGGAATTTTTGAGCCGAATTATTCTGAGCATAAATACGTTTGAGGTAGTCCCAAATTCCCTTCCCTGTGTCAAATGCCCTGAGGTTGTTGATCATATGGGGTTCAACAGACCCCAGAATCCATGAAACAATTTTGGCATCCTTGGTAGTCCAAGCAACCAGTTCCTGTGCATCGGTTGGAGCCTTTGTAGTTCCATCAAGATGCCCCCATAATTCCTTCCCTTTCACAAACATCCGAAATTGGAATTCCCAACTGGCATAATTCTTGCCATTGAATCGAGTAAGAAAAGTCTCTCCAGACATCTTTGAAATCTCAAAAAAATCGAAGAAAAAAATTGACAAATCGGTTCAGAATTGAGGCTCTGATACCATGTCACAAATACTGAATTTCTGTGTATATTTCTTGTCTCTTGCAGGAGGATCTCATGCCTCTAAATACATGTAAAAAACCCTAGTTTACAATCTACCATTAATGTAATATCTACTGTTACAATAGGAAATAAATATACAATTAATGTAATATTTGTGCTTTCCATATTCGTAATCTTTCCATGTATACATTATTGACAAGCACTTCCTCCTGAAGCATTGAAATCAATGTTTAGATCCACTTTCCAGAAATTTGACAAAAATAACATTAAATATAAAATTGAACAGGTAACTAATATTCACGGCTTATTTACATGGTTCTCCATATAACAATGACAAAACAAAAAGGTAACACAAATAACAGGAAGAAATAACCTTTATACAATGAGTCAAGTATGTGAAGGTTCTTTTCTTCTTACACTCTTGACACGTAACCATCACCGATATTTTGTAGTACATGGTATAAAAAACAAAATAACTAAATAACAGTAAATAAGTGAGATTATGAGGAAAAGTATATGAGATCTCACCAGTTGTCCACGATAGCCATGACCGGGACGTGTGAAACAGACTCATTCCTACCCATTACTATAGTTGAGCCAATCTCCGATATGCGGTTCATCATTTTCATTACCCTCGGATTCATTGCCGTGGGATTACCTGAAAATAATATATAAACCGAAAACATATCTACTAATTGGAAGTAGTTTCAAGCAAGACACTACATAAAAAGATTAGCATTATGACCATACACCTAAAATCATGCATAGTTGAGCATAAAATCAAAAGTCCGCCTAATTCGAGTAGTTCAAATTCAAAGTACAAACATGACCAACCAAATGCAATCATCAATTCTGAAGAAAAAAAACAAAAGGAATAGGAAAGTTCTATCCAATGGATTTGTCTCCCTTGGGAAGGAAAACTTGCAGGTTTGTGATCTCTAGACAAACTGTACGCCTGCATCAAAAAGAGCAAAGTTCATTGAAAGATTTACATGTCTTTTTTCCGTATCAACTTTTGTCCATTTATCAAGATACTACTACCAATCAAATTAATACTTGGAGAAAAGTTAAATTGATGATTAGCTGAGGTAGAAGTAAAGTTGCAGGATCTTTTAACAATCCCAAAAAACCGTCCCCTACAATCAATCTTTAGTCTACAGGGAAAATAAATCAAACCATCATTTCTAGTTAACTGAAAAATACATGACTCTTTCTAGAAATCACCAGCATTTGCAACAATGAGTTGATTGTTTCTAATACTCACAACACAGGCCGTGCAAGCACAAGTTGGTCCGGAGAAGTCGAGTGAGGACCCCGAGCACCATGAGAGTAAAATGAGTTCTTAACCATTAGCATTCAATGATACAAAGAAATACGTAAAGATCCATTATTGCGAGTATGCGTGGAAATGACCAATGTGTTTAAAAATATGAATTGGCATCGAAAACTTTAATTATTACCTCTTCAAACGCCCAATCATCAGGTTGTTCATTACTACCACCACACCTTGGAGATCATATCAACCCTTCTATCATGCCAGTGAACTTGTTTATCTTATCACCTAAAGCTGCCAATTCCCTCCAACTCCTCTGGCCACGCATCATCTCGTCCATTCTGTGTGGGATGCAAGGAATTAAATCATGAGCATGCACCTATAATTATTTGCAATATCCTTTAAAATAAAATGAGGGCATTTACATAACTATAAATCCTAAAATGGCCAAACATACTTCCCAAAGAACAAACTTTCAGTCAAAAAATTACAAGGCAATAGAGTCAAAGAAGAAAGTACCATTACGAAAATTGTATCAAAATGCTAGTAAGACATATTATTCACATGACTAGTTTATAAATACTAACAAGGTTCAAAATTCAAGAATTGAGGGTGGAGAATAACACCAGATCATACTACACCACTTTGGCAACATTATTACATCAGCACCTTACTGCTCACTTCAAATACTCTTCCAGAGGGGGAGAGAAAAAACTCTTTAGTAATAAAATCAAGTAACCTGAAAAATGCTTTCTGGACAGAAGTTCCTATATCTCCTGCTGCATATGCGTCATTCTTGAGAACCAGCTGGTGAAGAAACTTGGAGCAGAATTTCGCAACTACTTTACCTGCAAGTTAAAGGATTGAAGTGAGCGACAGGGATCTAGATTCTAAACGTCAAGTATACGTATACTGATCTAGGTACAAGCAGAGCAAAACAAGGATGCATTTAGAATTAAAAACCAACCCATATGAGACGAGAATTATTGGAAATAAAATAGGAATTTTTTTGGTAGAAAATTTTATTCTGTACACCATGCAATTCTTACCTCCATGGCCATTATAAACACCAAAGAATGAAGTGGTAGCATCCAAATCGGTTATTACAGCATGCTAGTAACACAAATAATAATAATCATATATCTAACATCATATCCATGATGTACGAGATAAAATAAACTACACAGCACATGCTAGCATGCAAAAGAAGACCACTGCAGCAATATTCCAGAATACAACATAAAGACACCTTATAAATGAAGTGATATGCCCATACTAAACAAGTTTTTGTGCAATGATCAACTGTTTGTGGAATTGAAGAGCAAGTACTCTTCCACAAAACTTTCTCTTGATACATTTCCAAGAACATTAAAGAAAATCATTTTTTTATGATCGTATATTCTTTTTGCACTGATACAGGTAAACAATAGGAAAATTTAAATGAATTCTAGATGATTTGGCCCCGAAGAACCCATAAAATCACTTTTTTAAGAACCATAATCAGCTACTTCCTCAAACTTTGAAAAATTACATCACATATTGTATTTGCATCCCAGTCAGACAAATTCCTGCCTGGCCAAATTTATCATTAGTATTATCCTATAATCAAATCTTCAAGACATCCCCACATAATGTCATCAGTTTATTCATATTTTGTAATAATCAATGGGCAATTAGAGGATCAATGTTGGTAACAAGATTTAAAAAATTAGCATATTCACATAAATCAAATGCTGAATCAACTACTCACCGCATCTTCCATGGTTGCACGCCAACCTTGCATAGATGATAAACCATATCTAAGCCTACCGTTCCCGCCTTCATCTGAGAATTTCTCCGTCTTTGGAGAACTGAGGTATATCCCCATCACTATCCAAAATCAAAGAGCAATTATTTACGAGTAAATAAAAACATAAGAAAAAATTGGAAGACGCGTCAATTCCAACCACCTGTGCCAGCACTTCATAATCTCTAAAAAGACCTAGTCACTCGAAACTCTTTTATATTTCATACTCTAATACAAAGGAAAACATGATACCTCTTTGAAATTGATTATATTGGGATGCTTCAATGACCTGTGGTTCATTATCTCTCTCTGAACATGCTCATCAATCTGCAAACACCAAACAAGACCTCAAATCACTACTACCATCAAATAAAAGAAAACACCAAGTTGAGGAAAAAATTAAAAAAAATGAAGAAGAAGAAAGTTTCCAGTCCAGATTAATTCATTCATAAAGAAAAAGAAACCAGCACATCCAGATAAGACCATACAGAAGAAAATATACCGACCTCGCATTCAAGATCACCAGTTGCAAAATATAGAGGACATCGATGCCCCAATCTCTTATCCAGGAAGACTACCAGGTAATCTAAAGTCCTTCGATAGTCAGTGCATAGAAAGAAATACATTGAGACAAAAGGGAAAATAATTCATAATGGAAAAATCACCACACAGACCCAATAAAAGAAAAAAAACACAACAATTGATAGAATTTGAAACAATCAAAGATATGCTGTCTTTGTGAGAAGAAAAGATACCTGAATGTCCCCGCCCCAACATACAAGATCACTAACAACGTTTTCTTTCAGAGTTTCAGAAGAAGCATCATATCGATTTGGGCTTCGGAAGATGGAAAGTTTTCTTTCTTATTTTTCTTAATTCATCGCAAAACCTTCTGCATTTATACGGAGTGTTTATGTCCGTGAGAAGAGAGGAAAGAAAATTTCAAATTATTTTCGACCGTTGTAAACAACGCAGCGTTTTTTTTTATTCGGATTTTACAAGTTTTGGGCTTCGAAAGCCTTTTGGTGGGGTGGTGTTAAGAAATTACGTCAGCGTTTTTTCAAAATAAGTAGCCTTGTCATTGTTTATTTGGCTTTTACTATTTATTTTTAAATAATTATGGTTTTTATTTTTTTTAAATGGTTTCTTAGAATATTTTGATTTTAATTCGAAGTATTGATTTTAAAATATATAAATATAAATATTTTATATTATTATATTTATAAGCGAAAAGTTATTTGATAAACAAGCTTAATATATTAATATCTGACACGAGCTAAAAATATATTTTTATTAGTTTGAGAAAATTTTCATCTAGAATCAGGAAGATTATTGTGTTTTTTTTATAAAAAAAAATATATTATTATATATTGAAACTAATAAAGAAAGAAGATGAAGATGAATATGTGAAAGGGATATAGATTAAAGTTCTAGATTCATTTTCAAATAAAAGGATTCAGTATGATATTAGATAGGCGGTTCACGTTTCGTTGTGTATATATAATGTTAATGTGATGCGCGTGTTTGTTTTTTAAAAAAAGATCTATGTAATTGATTCTACTTGGTTTGATAGGCATTATTACTTTAATGATATGATTATTAACAAGCACTACTAAAAAAAGGGGGTGTTTGCAATGGAATTTTGTTTAGCAACGGATTTTCCAAAAAAAAAAACATGGGTTGTAACAGATTTGCGGTTGCAAATTTATTTTGCAATGGAAATTCCGTTGCAATTTAAAATCATTTGCAACGGAATATCCATTGCAAAATAAAATTACGTTGCAACGGATTTTTCGTTGCAAATTAAAGTACTTTGCAACGAAATTTCCGTTGCAAATTAAATTTGCAATCCGTTGCAAATTAAACTTCAATTGCAACGGACACTCCGTTTCAATATATAATCCGTTGCAAATAAAAAATGAAATTGCAACGGCACCGTTTTAATTAATTAACCTCGTCTGTCTTCCTCCCTAGATCTCTCTTCCTCCTCAGAACAAAATTGCAAGGGATCCCTTCTCTCCTTCTCTCTACTGGCCCGTTCGATCCATCACCTTGCCCCGTTCCAGCTCTTGCTCCCGTTCCACCTTGCCGCCGTCGAAGTTGAGTTATACAGTAGACCCTTCACCACCACAACGCCGATCTCCTTCATGTACGGTAAGCATTTCCATTTTTAATTTCCTTAGTTTTTAACAGGAAAATTTGAGTTTGGGTTTCTTGTTGTTTGTTTGCAAAGAAAGTCTGGGGGGTTTCATCTTGTTTGTTTGCTTCTTCTGAACTACTTGCAAAGAAATCCGTGACCATTATCATATTCTTGTAGTGAGGGAGCATCCGATGCTCACCAACCAATTCCGCCACGCCACTCCTGGCCTCGGCATCGCTCTTGTAGCCTTTGGAATCTACCTCGCTGGAGAACAATTCTAAAACAGGATTTATGCTCCTTCCCCTGACCACCACTCCTCTTCTCACTCTCACTGATTTACCCGCATCTTAACCATCTTGTTTATGTGTCTTCATCTTTGAGGTAACATGTTTTCTTTTTCCTCGAATTAAGTTCTTAATGGTGGGTTTTGATGTTAATTTTACTGATTATTAGTAATATTAACAAATGGGTTTTTATTTATTTGTGTGAAAAATCATAACTGAAACCTTAATTGTAAATTACAAATGCACACCCAAATCTAATTTCCAAATCAGTTGCAACAAAAAAGAAAATAAATCCCGATTATCTCTCTATCAAATGAATGAATCTCTCAAATTAAGGCTTTGTGAGAAGGATGTGGTGATGACCCTTTCAATCCTAAGCTTCAACTATATAAGCTTTCCTTTTCTTTGGTGCTACCTTTGATGGTATCTTTTTGGCTCTTTGTTGTTTTATGCTCTTCTTCTGTGCTGATCTCTCTAAATATTTTTCACTCTCCCACCACTCTTTCTAAGTACTGCTAGTCTCCTTTCCTTTCTTCTTACGGCATTCTATCCCTTTCCCATGTGATGACTGCAGCTACAAATCAATTGTTTGAATAAGGTTTGGGGTTATAGACTTTGAGCTTGGGGGGGTAGGTGGGGATGTGAGAGTGATACACCACTGTCCACAATTTTTATTTGATGTGGGCTTGTAACGAATGTTTGCCTTGTGTATAATGTGTTGAGTTAAATTGTTATTGTTTTGTCACTCTGGTTTTGGCCGCTACTTAATAATTAGTGGTGTTTAAAATCTACAGAGAAAGGACAAAGAAATGGTCATCCTAGCAGAGAAAATGAGGCAGAAGCTTTTGTCTGGATCGAGCTCTCAAAGTAGTTCTGGGAATGATGAGGAAATGGGTTCCAAAGAAGAGATGCAAGGTTGGCTGTTGAGGTATCCCCGGTGACAAAAGAATCTGCAGGTGCCATGTATCATCAACAACTGTCCCGACAGGTCTGTTTCATTTGTCATCTGTTTCAATGATTCTGTATGTGTTTCTCATGGCTTATGGCTTAATCCATTGATAAGAGAAATTTAGATGGATTTTATATTTCTCATGTTAAATATAACCTGTTTTACTCCGTTTTCTTCCCTTAAAGAAGAGAATCTCAATTTTTCTTTTTTGTTACTTAGCTGGCAGATTTTGTCAGAATTCCCCTAGAGAAAGCTGGAGGAATGATCAATCTTATAGATATCTACTGCCTCTTCAATCATGCTCGGGGCACAGGTTGGTTTGCTGTCATAAGCAATCTTTGTTTCACTGACTATTACTTCAATCAATAACTTTTAGCAGTTCTCACTAATGCTAATAGACCCCTTATATTATTTATTTATTTATTTTGTAATTGTTCTATGTAGAATTGATCTCACCTGAGGATTTGTTGCAAGCATGCTCTCTTTGGGAGAAGTTTGATGTGTATGTATGATACTATCTTCAACTAATATGACATTGCGGCTGTTTGTTTTGATATCCAAAATATGGAGACTAATAAATTTCAACGTTTTTGTATCACTAGATTATCTTTTTGACTTTCAAGTCATTTATAAGATTGTACTTTGTTTGACAGTCCAGTAATGCTTCGGAAATTTGATAGTGGAGTGAAGGTCATCCAAAATAAGTCCCATAGTGATGAGGAGGTGATCTCTTTTATTTTCATATTATGGAATCATATTACAATTATGCTTTAATATAATTTAAAACAGGATGATCTTGAGGCTCATTTTGCAGTTGCATTTGTTACTTTTTTTGTTGCTTGTCCTGTATATCGTTCGGAAATTTGTATTGAAATTGCAAAAATTGTGTAAACTGAATATGATGTTTGCCAACTTATATCATAAGACTTGCTAACAAAGAGGTTCCGGGGGCTGCAAGTGTTTGTAAGGGGGGATATCTAAGGGAATATAAAATTGGAATGAACAAAATTATTTCCAGATTGGTTTAATGATTTCTGGACTGTGTCATATTAGTCCTTTATTAGTATATGCTGAAATTTCTAGATAAGAACTGCTTCATTCTTTTCCTGAGGAGCTTGACTCCTGAAGTGTAATATAACTTTTGCCCTTCTGCTTGGGTATTTTGTGTATATTTGATGGTTCATATTGATTCTTGGAATTCATTTTCAGAATAGAAAAGAAGATAGCAACAACTAATCGAAGGATTGAGAAAATGGAACTGGCCATGAAGACCAAAGAGGATCGAAAACAGTGGCGTATTTTTTTAAACACTTCAAAATATGTATTTTTTTATTCTATGTTGATTTACTTATACATGTAAATATAATTGAATCTCTGTTATATTATAAATTTTAATTTATGAAATTTTTATTTCAACTATATTAATTTATTTAGTTCTCAATATTAATAATATTTCAATAATATTAATTTATTTACAATATTTAGTTCTCAATATTAATAAATAAATTTGAAATTATTAAAAAAATTAATTTCCATTTGCAACAGATTTTCCATTGCCAATTTGCAACAGATTTTCCATTGCCAATTTGCAACGGAAATTCCGTTGCAAGCTTGCAACGGAATTTTTGCTTGCAACGGATTTTCCGTTGCAAATATATTTGCAACGAAAATGCCGTTGCTAAGTTGCAACGGATAATCAGTTGCCTATTTGCAACGGAAATTCCGTTGCAAGCTTGCAACGGATAATCCGTTGCAAATTAATTTGTAGTCACGTATTTACAACGGAACACCTCCTTTCTTGTTTGCAACGGACACATCCGTTGCGAACACCTCCTTTTTTTAGTAGTGAAGTACATCACCAACAACTGAAAAAAGTAGACAATGATATAATGTCAAAAAACAAACACATTAGTATGTAGGAAATCTATCTTTTCAATATTCTTAAAAGGCTCCTATGATTTTACTTGTTAGCAAAGATATAATTAAATGAGAATGGGATGATCGCATGGAAAGCAAAATAAAAAAAAATATGAACCTTTATTCTTTGAAAAAAAAAATTGAATGATAAAACTAATATATATATAAATGACTCGAGTGTTGATACTAAGTACGGTTGATACCTTTATCACCCAACTGACATCAGAAATCAGAGAAGACCCCTTCCCGGGTCTCTGAAATACCTCCCTATATTATTTTTTTAGGATGTGCATTGATTCCATTTTATTTATTTTTTTGAAATTTCAAAATACATGAACGTGTATTAAACATTGCACAACAATCCCTTTATTCGATGTCTAACATACACTCGATGTATATTAGCCTTTGCATAGTGATCCCCATCCCCGAGATCTTGACATACACTGAATGTATGACAGTCATTCATGATGATCCCTTATCCGGGATCCTAACATACAATAAAATGTATGTGTCATTTTTGGTGATCCCTTTATCGGGGATCCTAGCATGCACTAAATGTATGCTAGCCACCATCATGTTTTGTCCATGATATTTTCAAACTGCTTTGACACACATGCCTTAAATATTCTTATTGATAAAACATATATTTTCAAACTTCCACCAAAGCTTGAAGCATAATTCACAATTTTCATTATGAAAATTAAATCAGAAATGTTGGCACGAATCACTTACCTGCTGTGGATGCTCTGCTCGTAGTCCCTTGTTGTTGTTGTTGTTGCGCAAGACTCATGGTCCCTACTGTAATGACAGGAAATTCTCATAAATCATTTCCTAATAACCACCGAAACATTTCCTAAAAACCACACCGAAACAATCTAATATGCCTTTAAATTTGTTTTTCTTTCATTTTTATTTTTTTTAACAACTTTGTCAATCAAAATATCATTATAGACACCCATTTTTTAACATAACTTGTTTCTTTTCCTTTAAAGCGTCTAACTACATCTTAACATAACTTGTTTCTTTTCCTTTAAAATGTCTAACTACATTGCTTTGACCTCTCACCTCTTCTTTTTTTTTCCTCTCAAAGTTGCCAGCTAAGGTCAGACCCACATTTTTTACTATAACGGGAGATACAGAACTCTATTTTGTACAAAATTGCTCTCGTTGCAAAAGATAAAATACAGTGTTACAACTCTTATGAAGAGAGGAGAACCCAGTTCTGCCCTCAACATTCACGAAATGCATCACAAAAATGACAGTCCTATTGTTCTGTAGAGTCTGCCCTGCATAGTCTAAAAAAGAGAGAAGATCAAATCCAACATAATTAAAAGGAAAGCTAAAATAGATCGTTAAACCACTATTCATCCACACTCAATTGACTGTGGATTAGAACAGTGCTTTTCTTTTGTTTTGGTCGATTTGCTTTAATACTTTTCATCACTTCATTTTAGCATATTTCATTTGTTCGCACCCAATTACTATATTTCAGCAATATTCATTTGTTCACATCCAAGTGATATATTTTATTACTTTTCAACATTGTTCATTTGTTTGTAGTCAATTAATGCATTTCAACATTGTTCATGCTAATTATTTCGTAGCCCTCTCAGTTTAGTGGCATGACGGACTAATGCGCCAATAGTTTTAGGCCACGTTTTTTTTCCTGGCGACACGTGTGGCGTCGTACGGTTATGAAAAATATTAATCTAGTGTCTCATCGAATGCACCACCATGTCCTCTTCTCATGGTAGTGTGCATGACGTCCTAAAGTTGCTACAGTCGTGACGGTGGTCGGCTGATATTTTTTCCCTTTTCTCTCTCCTGCAGACTAAATTATATGAAAGTCCCCTTTGTTTATGGTGTTTTCATTTCAGTCCCTGATCTTTTGATTGTTTGGTATGGTCCTTATTTCTGTAATACAAGTTTTGATTTATTTTAATTTTGTCCTTCAATTGAAATTGATTATATATTTTTGTTTTTTTTCCATTCCTTATTCTTTTAATTTTTGGATTAATTTTAAATCCCTTAATATTTTCGAGAAGTTTTGATTTTTTTCAATTTTTCCTTCGATTGAAATTAATCATATATTTTGTTTTCATTTCAGTCCTTATACTTTGAATTTTTGATTTATTTTAGTCCCTTTATTTTTTATATATATATTTCTAAAATAGTCCATATTTTGTCCATTTTTATATGTATATAGTCTTAGATTTTATTTTTTATTTTTTTTTTATTTTCTATTTTGCTGAGGCTGTATGTTTTTTTAATGTAGTCCTTAAATTTTAATTTGTGTTTGTAATCATTTGAAAATTGATATTTGTTATTTTTTTCCATGTTTTTTTTTTTTTTTATTCTTCAAGTCAAATGATTTTTAAGCTAAGAATAGTTTTTTGTCATTTATTTTAAAAAATGACTTTTGCGGCTTTTTTATGTAAGATATTTTAGATCTAATATCACATAAGTTTTTTTTATTAATGGTTCTAGATTTTTTTATGATGCTATATATCTAATAGAAATAATCAATCTACAAACCTTGTGATTATTTAGTTTTTTTATATATTCATTTTATTATGGGTAAGGTGTATAAAATAATGATAACAATTATTTGAAGGTATTTTTTTATTAAAAATATGTGAGGCTAATTAAATATTTTGATATATGTTTAATATTGTCGGCTTAAAATAAATATATAAAAATAAACTAAGTTTTTTTTTTTAAATTCCCAAATTAATTTAATCTTAGTGTTTTGAAATACTTTTAATATAATAATATGAAGAATAAATCTTAAAAAAAATGGAATTTTTTTTTAGAACAATAATGACGGTGACAACGATAGTATTACCAATAATAATTAGAATATTATTTATTTATAATAATGGTTATAATGACACTATAGTAATTGTGATAATTTAACAATCATGATAATAATAATCAAATAATTTATCAGTCGATGTTGTTTTTGTTAAAAAATAACTTTTACAGCTTTTTTTATGTATGATATTTCAAATCTAATATCACGTAAACAGAAAATACACAAAGCCACACGTAGACAAAATGGGTGAAAAAATTGGGCCAAATTATCTACAATAAAAAAATATACGAGTCATTTGCCCCGCACTTTGCCGCAACTAGAACCAAATTTTTTAACATGTAAAAAAGAGTTAATGGTCCTAGATTTTTTATGATGCTATACATTTAAGTGAAATAATCAACTTACAAACCTTTTGATTATTTAGTTTTTTTATATTTTTATTTTATTATGGATAAGGCGTTAAAATAATCATAACAATTATTTTAATGTTATTTTTCTTAAAAATAATTATATATTTTGATATTTGTTTAATATTAACACCTTAATATATATATATATATGAACCAGGTTTTTTTTATAAAAAAAAATCTCAAATTAATTTAATCTCATTGTTCTGAAATACTTTTAATATAATAATGTGAAGAATAAATCTTTAAAAATAATTTAATGGCTTTTTAAATAAAAATAACTTTAAACTAAAAGTATATCAAATGACAATACACTTGGATTGCTACCCTAGAATGTTGTGTTCAACTTTTAGACAATATTGTTTGCGTTGCTCAAAGGGCATCAATACAGGTGCGTCAACAACTTTTTATTAATAGTATAATTTAGTTAAAAGACTTAAATACCCCTAACTCAACTTACCAGTTACCAAAAACTTGTATGATAGTAACTTTAAAAAGATTTAATTTTAAGGGTAATCTGGGTATCTAATCGTGTAAAAATTGTTAACATGTATGAAAAGCCCCTCACATTAAAATTGAATTAATTTAGCTTTTAATGGTAGTTTAGTTATTTTATTCTCTAATGAAAAAGTCAAATGATCTAGATACCCTTATGAACTTTGAATTGACAACTTGATCCTCTCAAAAGGAACATTTACGTTCACACCAAGTTATAAATTTTGTGTTGGAAGGGGCAAAATGATAATTTGACTACGCAAATCCACAACCAAATATGAGAGGGTCCACAATAAATGTCTAAGTAGTTTTACACATCATTCATAAAACTCCTTGGATCACTAACTATAAATCTTAATTAGCTATAACTTAAGAATCATAGTTTTAAAAATCGACGTGGGCAATTGATAAGTCATGTAAGTTAGGTGGATTAACCCAGGTCGACCTAATTTTTTTATTTTGAAAAGAATTTTAGAAATCAACGAGTCCTCATTGATTTTTCCTTAGGCTGATCAACTTGGGAGTCACCAGAGTGAATTTCTCCTTCTAAAACTCGATTTAGCCCAGGTCTTAGATTACCCGGGTCATAGATCAAAGTGATGGGTTAGTTCAAGTTTTAAAGAACACCACAATATATATAAAAATAAATATATTGAAAAATACTTAACATAAATCACTAAATATGGAGATATGCTAGTTATTTGACTCGCGGTTCACCATAAGTCAGATCAATTGTTTTGGCAAAAAAACGCATCAATACACAAGCACAAGCTTTTCAAAAGCAATTGTTAAACAAATCCTAATACCATATGCATGCATTTAATAAAATAAATCGAGAGTCATTATGCCAAATATTGCAAAAATAAATATTGATGTGTCCATTTGACAAACCAAGCTGCAAGTCAATTTTTTTTCTAACTCTAATTAATGAATGTGCAGATTTCTTTACATATTTATTGACATCTCGTAAAACATTTAATAATATATAGTGAAGATTTTTAACGTAGTACAAAATAGGACAATATTGCAATTGCTACAGTGAAGTACCATCTCCCTAATCTTTGTGTGATAAATTTAAAAAAAAATTTAAAGAAAAAGCTAAAAGCCCACAACAAATAGGAACAAAAAAAGGTGTAAATATGTCAAATGTAGAGTGATAATTATTTGAAGTGTAAAGAATAAAAATATTATAAAAAAATAAAGATAAGAAAACAAATGGTGTCAAATAGGCCAAGTGTAGAATGATTAAAGAAATGTCAAGTATAGAGAGAGAGAAAAAAAAAACATATTTTCTAAGAAAAAAAGAATAAAAAAATATAGTGGGGGGGGGGGCAATAAAATCTTAGCAAACCTCCAAAATTTGATCTAATCTCTAAATTTTTAACTAGTGAAACCGTGAACTTGAGTTTAATAAAAAAAACTTAACTCTCCAAATATATAATTTTAAAGGATCAAACCATTGACAAAATATTAACAAAAAAAAAGTCAAACAAAAAAGAATAATGATAAAATTTAATAAAAAAAAGAGGATGAAAATTGGAAAAAAAATATCAAATAAAATAAATATAATTTGATTGTTTTAATGGAGGAGTTACATATATATTGTTATAATTGTAGAACACTACCTAGACATGAGGAAAAAAACATTGATTAAAACCAGAATTCAGAGAGTAGAATTTACTAGAAGCAACAAGATCTTTCTTCTTCTTTTTTTCATTTTTTCCTCCGAGTGAATGGTAGACTGGTACTAATGCCTTATCATATAAGCTCTCTACCCAAATAGTTCAGCGAGGTCTAACTTCCAAATGCCATGAATGGAGAGATGAATAAAATGGTTAAAACCGAATATTTCAAAACCATGCTCATCAAACGTAACGAGAAGAGGTCTAAAACCACATTCCACTTGAAGTTGTTCGTGAATAAAATCCACTAGTTGCTACCAATAGTTCAACAAAAGATTCAAATGCAGCAGCTGGATTCGTCCTGGACAATTTTTGAAACTTCGGGGTTGTTAAGTGTTATCATGGAAGCACAATGAACAAGTGCCAATCATCCACAAACCACAATCAATGATCTTATAGCACTAAGCATTGTAGACTGATTTGTAGCCCAATTAGAATTGAACAGTGTTCACTAATTTGCAAGTTCTTCTTAGGTAAATATATGGCCAACAGCAATGGCTAAGCCTCACTTTATATGTTCCATTGAGTTTACTTCGATTAAACTACCAAAGCCTACACTCATGTTTTTTTAGGTACTGCATTTTCATCACTAAGATTCAAGCATGTTCTATTTCTTTTATGAAGAGAATCAGCACATCATGCCTTTTATGTCCATTTATCAAGATACTACCCATCAAATTAATACTTAGAGAAAAGTTAAATTAATGATTAGCTGAGGTAGAAGTAAAGTTGCAGGATTTTTTAACAATCCCAAAAAGCCTTCCCCTACAATCAATCTTTAGTACCATCATTTCTAGTTAACTGAAAAATACCTGACCCTTTCTAGAAATCACACATCGAGATTTCAAGTGGATGAGATGTAGATAAGTTGGATGAGATATTGTGCTCCTTTACTGCATTTTGAGGAATTTCAATGCCAACGCTGAAAGGAAAAAGTGTCACCAACAAGACATTAAGTCAAAAGTACAGTAAACAAACCAAACATGAATGAACATCATAAGTGGTGGAATGTTAGAGTTATAAGGCTATAATTTGTAATACTGGAAACAAACAGAAACTGCCTTTTTGTTAGTATTCAAAACACAATTGCATTAGCTTAAGTTTGGAATTGTAAACCTTATTAGCTGAGGTGTAGAGAGTACGATATCCAACAATTCACTCATAAATGAGCCATTGATCAACCTTGTTTCTCACCCAAATAAGTCAAATCTTAATCCATAAAATGTATCCATAACTTGCTTGTCTATGAATGCAACAATCAACAACGACTTTGTTTGCCTAGTCTATTTCCCCATCATCATATCCCATTAATGAGGAAATAAAGATAAACAAAGTCAACCTTGCATATATTTTAAAAGTTGTTGGAAGACTCGGGGCTCCTGTAGCCATTCAGCTTCTTAAAAAAGCTATTCAAATGCATCTGATGCTTAGCTAGAGATAGAGAAACTAAATGGATTGAAAATGCGGCCACAACAATCAGCAAGGAGGTGTGGGAGCTAACATTTGTTTAAGAAAAAAAATTATAGTGGCAGTGTTAAGTGCTAAAAGAGTCATCCGGTCACCCACCGTGAAGGTTGTATTCAAACTACTCTCAATGCAGATGCTATGATATAGATGGACACATGCAAAGAGGTTTCTAATGGATGAGAGGAAAAATAAAAGGAAGGCACATTTAAAGAAATAATAAGAATTTTAAAAAGTTAATGGGTTATGTACCTTATTGAAGAAAGCAACACAAGAGTACTAGAAATCAAACAGAAACTGCCTTTTTGTTCTAGTAAAAAGACCATGATAAAGTTTTGTTCTAGTAAAAAGAATGACATCAGACACCCTCGGCAAAAAAGAAAATAAACTGCCAAAATGATAAAACATACAAAACCGATTTATATTTTCCAATTGACGACAAACCTGGCTCCAACTTTTCAAAAATCAACTCAACTAGCAATATAACCCCTTTAGTCCACGGGTCAAGGGAACTCTAAAAGAAAAACATTAGACAATTAATAAGCCCCTGTTTAGGGCCTCTACATCAAAAGTCATAGTATCAGAGTTAAATAAATATCTAGAAGAGCTAGAGCTAGTAAATGTGGAAGAAAGGCACAATACATATTATTCCTATCAGAATTAAACAACAATCTAGAAGTCGCAGACCTTAAAGTAAATGTCAGAACACTATCAAGTCTTTGGTCATAGGTTATAAGACTACTTTTATCAATTAGATCAGAATATGTGTGCAGCAATACCTGATACATCACCGTGCAGCCCTGGTACCATTTGCAAAACCTGAGTAAAAAATACACGGGGTGATAACCTAGCCTCTGGTTATCAAACAACCATTTTCGTGCTCACAAGAGTTCTAAAAATCATCACTCAAGGTGAGGCTTTTGATTATGCTGAACATGACCTTTATGAGATCATCAGGCATCACAGAGACAAGGGTAACAATTTGATCAACCAATACACTGTTAAATCATTGCTCTGGCAGCTATCTGCACAGTAACTGGATCATACATAGAGATCTAAAGCCATCAAATATCTTAGTTATGGGTGAGGGAGAGGAACATGGGGTTGTCAAAATTGCTGATTTTTGGACTTGCAAGGATATATCAAGCTCCCTTGAAGGCATTGTCTGATAATGGTGTTGTGGTAACCATTTGGTATCGTGCACCTGAGTTGCTTCTTGGGGCTAAGCACTACACAAGTGCTACTGACATGTGGGCTGTTGGATGCATTTTTGCTGAACTTCTGACTTTGAAGCCACTTTTTCAAGGGGCAGAAGCCAAATCAACACCAAAACCTTTCCAGCTCGATCAACTTGACAAGATATTTAAGATCTTAGGCCATCCTACACTGGAAAAATGGCCAACACTAGCAAGCCTTCCACATTGGCACAATGATGTGGAGCATATCCAAGGGCACAAGTATGAGAATACTGGGCTACATAGATTTGTACCTCTCTCTCCAAAAGGTGCAACATTTGACCTTCTTTCTAAGATGCTATAATATGATCCTCGAAAGCGTATAACAGCTGCACAAGCTCTAGAGCATGATTATTTTCGAAATGAACCTCTCCCTGGACGGAATGCCCTGGTTCCCTCTCAACCTGGACAGAAAATCATCAATTATCCTTCAACCTCCACAACCAGTATCATCTGGAAATGCAGTTTCTGGAGGGATACCAGGTGCTCATGGAGTTAACAACAGTGGCTATGGGCATGCAGAGAATGCAAACTCAGGGCATGGCAGCTTATAATCTCGCATCTCAGGCAGGGATGGGTGGTGGAATGAATCCTGGTAACATCCCTATGCCTCGTGGTGTTGCCCAGCCCCATCAGCAGCATCACCTGAGACTGGATACTCTCCCCAACAAAAATCAAGACGCTAGTTAGCAAATGGCATCTAGACAGGCTAATAGTTTTTTTTTTTTTTAACATCTATGAAGCCCAACCTTGTAGCTGTGGATGAGCGATCCTGTTCAATGCATCCAAGACCGCATTGAATTCAAAAATGTTTTCCACTTGTCATGTATGGGACAGTTACTGAAGGCTTCATCGCATCTCTTCAGGACATTCCGAGTTTACACGTTCAAGGTGCAAGATGATCTTGAGAGGGGCATGCTGTAAAGGAGAAAGCAGTAGTTGTAATATTCCGAGTTTACACGTTCAAGGTGCAAGATAATCTTGAGAGGGGCATGCTGATAGGATGTGACATCACACAACGAATCTTTCTAACAGTAATTATTGGGAAAGCTAGATGCAAGAACATTGCAAAAATCTTTTTAATTTTGTAACAGCAGCAAGGATGCTATAAGTTTTCATGTGGTTTTTTTTTATAAGAATACACATTGACAAAATATTGATTGAAACCAAAGAGGTTGATCTTGAATATTCTCTTGTTTTTTTCATTTTCAATTGTTATCTTACCTTAGATTACAAAGCAGAGGAGATTAGATTGCTATAATCATGTCTTCATGTTATTAATATGGCTTAAATGAATTTGAATACTTTGTCAGAGAAAATGCTTGGAATGAATCGCAATACAAGGTGCAACTGTAAAGTACAAAAGCTAGATTATCAATTCACAAAATTTATGACAAAAAAAATTATCACACGACACAAGTACAGGATGTCTTCTCGCAAATGCCCAAAATCATATGGATATACAAATATGATTTCAGTTCATCAAAACATATCATTGCAGTTTCACCTTAACGTACCATGCAAGAAAGATGATGTGGGATATTGGGTATCATCAGTTTCTACAAAACATTTTGGTTCCCATCCCAAGTGTAGATGAAGTTAGATTAAAAACTGATCAGAATCATTTTTCACAATCACAATCACAAAATGCTTATTTGAGAGAATCTGATAAACCAAATGACATGATCATGAGAAAAAACTGTTCATTTTTGGCAAGAAAACTCGTATTTTTTACTTTAGGGACCAAAGGAAATGTCAGTCCATGTTCCTAATATTCTCTCGTATGTTCATATTAGTAAGACCATTAATTTAGGACTAATATTAGCAGAAGCAATGCATGAAAGGAAGACCAAATACTGCTATAAACCAATTACTGTCATCGTCTCCTTGCTGCTATTCTAAAGGAAAAAACAGAGCACTGCACAAATAAACTAAAAAAATAAAGATATCGTAACCTTATTGAAAGAAAGGCACTGTGAGTTTTATCAATTGAATTCATAAAAGAGATGAAAGAATGGCACAGTAGAACTCTGAAAGTTAGCATGACATTTTGTGCAGGACATGATGAATGCCTCAGCTAGCAACAATAAACAAAAGAATAGAAGGGAAGGAGAGGATACTTGCGAAAAGTGAAAATGGATTTCATAAAAGAGATGAATGAATGACACCTTCCAATAATAGAACTCTGAAAGAAAGGCATCATGAATATTAGCATGGTTTCATACAGCGAAGTTCAATAATGAAAGAATTAATCCTTATATTCAAATTCATGAGACCCACCAAGTATTTGAGAAGATGGGAAAATTCATGACAGTGTTTGACAATTTTTGAAACTTCAGGGTTGTTAAGTGTTATCATAGAAGCAAAATGAACAAGTGCCAATCATCCACAAACCACAATCAATGATTTTATATCACTAAGACTGATTTGTAGCCCAATTAGAATTGAACAGTGTTCACTAATTTGCAAGTTCTTCTCAGGTAAATATATGGCCAACAGCAATGGCTAAGCCTCACTTTATATGTTCCATTGAGTTTCCTTCAATAAACTACCAAAGCCTACACTCATGTTTTTTAAGGTACTGCATTTTCATCACTAAGATTCAAGCATGTTCTTTTCTTTTATGAAGAGAATCAGCACATCATGAAACAACCTTCTAAGGTACTGACTATGAAAGGTAACATTAGATGCATAGAATAAGGTTGTTTAAATTTATATAAATTATGTTCAATTTCTGAGCAATCACATGCCAGCACAAGAAAATCATTAGACTGAGTTTTCCTTTTCACAACCTTCTAAGGTACTGACCATGAAAGGTAACATTAGACGGATATTCCATCACATGCCAGCACAAGAAAATCATCATCATCACATAGCTCGACCTGGTGCAGATATAGAATAAGGTTGGAAGTGGGAGAAAAGAATAAAACCATAATTATAAAGAATGATAAGCATACAGTGTTTATATCTGGATTGGCTGTCACAATTTGCTTTTCAACAGGAAAAAACTTATTCTGCTTGAACTCCACATCACCTGCATTATAAAAGAAAAAACGAAAATTGTCTCTCACATATAAATGCACTTACGAGTGCAGGCATACCAAGCAATATGTGTGCATCAACAAATACAAACATAGACATAATACACAAATGGAGGTGTCAGTGGGAGTGGGAGTGCTTTTCAATATGAGAAACAAAAAAGCTTTAGTTTTGTGCTCATTGGCATCTAATCACTTCTCATGAGGAAATCCAGAGGCGGAGAGCCAGAGTTTGACTATACAAGCCACACTCAAGATCAGGAGTTCACAGGAATGTTAGGTACGTACCTATACCCCTTGCAAGATTTAAACAGCCGTTGACCCGTCCTGCATGTATGAAACCACCAGCTTTTAAAATCCTTTCTTTCTCAGCCTCAAGATAAGGTTTGTGATATCTAGACAAACTGTACGCCTGCATCAAAAAGAGCAAAGTTCACTGAAAGATTTACATGTGGCTTTTTTCCATATCAACTTTTGTCCAATTATCAAGATACTACCCACTAAATTAATACTTGGAGAAAAGTTAAATTGATGATTAGCTGAGGTAGAAGTAAAGTTGCAGGATTTTTAACAATCCCTAAAAACCTTCCCCTACAATCAATCTTTAGTCTACAGGGAAAAAAAATCAAACCATCATTTCTAGTTAACTAAAAAATCCATGACCCTTTCTAGAAATCACCAGCATTTGCAACAATGAGTTGATTGTTTCTAATAATCACAACACAGGCTGTGCAACAACAAGTTGGTCCAGAGAAGTCAGAGTGAGGACCCTGAGCACCATGAGAGTAAAATGAGTTCTTAACCATTAGTATTCAATGATACAAAGAAATACAGAAAGATCCATTATTGCAGTTTGCGTGGTAGATGACCAATGTGTTTAAAATATGAATTGGCATCGAAAACTTTAATTATTACCTCTTCAAACGCCCAATCATCAGGTTGTTTCATTACTACCACCACACCTTGGAGACCATATCAACCCTTCTATCATGCCAGTAAACTTGTTTATCTTATCACCTAAAGCTTCCAATTCCCTCCAACCTCTCTGGCCACGCATCATCTCGTCCATTCTGTGTGGGATGCAAGGAATTAAATCATGGGCATGCACCTATAATTATTTGCAATATCCTTTAAAATAAAATGAGGGCATTTACATAACTATAAATCCTAAAAAGGCCAAGCATATTTCCCAAAGAACAAACTTCCAGTCAAAAAATTACAAGGCAATTGAGTCAAAGAAGAAAGTACAATTACGAAAATTGTATCAAAATGCTAGTAAGACATATTATTGATATGACTAGTTTATATATACTAACAAGGTTCAAAACTCAAGAATTGAGGGTGGAGAATAACACCAGATCATACTAAACAACTTTGGCAACATTATTACATCAACACCTTACTGCTCACTTCAACTACTCTTCTAGAGGGGGAGAGAAAAAAAACTTTAGTAATAAGATCAAGTAACCTGAAAAATGCTTTCTGGACAGAAGTTCCTATATCTCCTGCTGCATATGCTTCATTCTTGAGAATCTGCTGGTGAAGAAACTTGGAGCAGAATTTCGCAACTACTTTACCTGCAAGTTACAGGATTGAAGTGAGCGACAGGGATCTAGATTCTAAACGTCAAGTATACTAACATACTGACCTAGGTACAAGCAGAGCAAAACAAGGATGCATTTAGAATTAAAAACCAACCCATATGAGACGAGCATTATTGGAAATAAAATAGGAATTTTTTTGGCAGAAAATTTTATTCTGTACACCAAAGAATGAAGTGGTGGCATCCAAATCGGTTATTGCAGCATGCTAGCAACACAAATAATAATAATCATATAACTAACATCCTATCCACAATGTAAGAGATAAAACAAACTATACAGCACATGCTAGCATGCAAAAGAAGACCACTGCAGCAATATTCCAGAATACAAACACACAATAAAGACACCTTATAAATGAAGTGACATGACAAGTTTTTGTGCAATGATCAACTGTTTGTGGAATTGAAGAGCAAGTACTCTTCCACAAAACTTTCTCTTGATACATTTCCAAGAACATTAAAGAAAATCATTTTTTTATGATCATATATTCTTTTTGCACTGATACAGGTAAACAATAGGAAAATTTAAATGAATTCTAGATGATTTGGCACCGAAGAACCCATAACATCACTTTTTTAAGAGCCATAATCAGCTAGTTCCTCAAACTTTTAAAATTACAGCACATATTGTATTTGCATCCCACTCAGACAAATTCCTGCCTGGCCAAATTTATCATTAGTATTATCCTGCAATCAAATCTTTAAGACATCCCCACATAATGTCATCACTTTATTCATATTTTGTAATAATCAATGGGCAATTAAAGGATCAATGTTGGTAACAAGATTTAAAAACTTAGCATATTCACATAAATCAAATGCTGAATCAACTACTCACCGCATCTTCCATAGTTGCACGCCAACCTTGCATAGATGATAAACCATATCTAAGCCTACAGTTCCCGCCTTCCTCTGAGAATTTCTCCGTCTTTGGAGAACTGAGGTATATCCCCATCACTATCCAAAATCAAAGAGCAATTATTTACGAGTAAATAAAAACATAAGAAAAAATTGGAAGACGCATCAATTCCAACCACCTGTGTTGCCACCACTTCCTGCCCTGAAGGGTTTGAGTTGATGCTAAAATGTAAAGACTAATGGAAAAGCTAAGGCAAGGCTCTGGTTTTCAAAATTGATGTCTAAGAGTAAATTGGAGTTTGGACTTGAAAATCCTTTCCAAGATTAAAAATCTTCATGTTCTTATAATTCTTGACATCAAGAATGAGTTTCTTATTGGAAGAATGTAGATTAAGCGATCTAGGCTTGGAAAGTGCAGGTCCAAGTGCATTCTCATATATTTGAACCTCCTTTTAAATGAAAAACATTTGATCGCAGCAATGAAAACTGAACTTCCATATCAATTCAGATTCTTTCAAAGTTTCCGAAGCTTGAGAGAAGTACCAAGACCTTCTAAATCGATCTTTACATTGAGTAAAAAAGACCAGGTCACTCAAAACTCTTTTACATTTCATAATCTAATAAGAAGGAAATACATGATACCTCTTTGAATCTGATTATATTGGGATGCTTCAATGACCTGTGGTTCATTATCTCTCTCTGAACATGCTCATCAATCTGCAAAAACCAAACAAGACCTCAAATCACTACTACCATCAAATAAAAGAAAACACCAAGTTGAGGAAAAAATTAAAAAAATGAAGAAGAAAGTTTCCAGTCCAGATTAATTAATTCATAAAGAAAAAGAAATGAGCACACCCAGATAAGACCATACAGAACAAAATATACCGACCTAGCATTCAAGATCACCATTTGCAAAATATAGAGGACATCGATGCCCCAATCTCTTATCCAGGAAGACTACCAGGTAATCTAAAGTCATTCGATAGTCAGTGCAGAGAAAGAAATACATTGAGACAAAAGGGAAAATAATTCATAATGGAAAAAATCACCACACAGACCCTAATAAAAGAAAAGGCACAACAATTGATGGAATTTGAAACAATCAAAGATATGTCTGTCTTTGTGAGAAGAAAAGATACTTGAAAGTCCCTCGCACCAAACATACAAGATCACTAACAAAGTTTTCTTTCACAGTTTCAGAAGGAGCATCATACCGATTTGGGCTTCGGAAGATGGAAAGTTTTCTTTCTTATTGTTCTTAATTCATCGCAAAACCTCCATTTATACGGAGTCTTTATGTCCGTGAGAAGAGAGGAAAGAAAATTTCAAATTATTTTCGACCGTTGTAAGCAACGCAGCGTTTTTGTTTATTCGGCTTTTACAAGTTTTGGGCTTCGAAAGCCTTATGGTGGGGTGGTGTTAAGAAATTACGGTCAGCGTTTTTTCAAAATAAGTAGCCTTGTCATTGTTTATTCGGCTTTTACTATTTATTTTTAAATAGTTATGGTTTTTATTTTTTTAAGTGGTTTCTTAAAATATTTTGATTTTAAAAAAAAAATACGATTTCGAAGTATTGATTTTAAAATATATAAATATAAATATTTTATATTATTATATTTATAAGCGAAAAGTTATTTGATAAACAAGCTGAATATATTAATATCTGATACGAGTTACGTTAATAAAAATATATTTTTATTAGTTTGAGAAAATTTTCATCTAGAATCAAGAAGATTATTGCGTTTTTTTTTAATAAAAAAAATATTATTATATATTGAAAGTAATAAAGAAAGAAGATGAAGATGAATATGTGGAAGGGACATAAATTAAAGTTCTAGATTCATTTTCAAATAAAAGGATTCAGTATGATATTAGATAGGTGGTTCACGTTTTGTTATAAGTTTGACGAATCTTTTTCCAATATATATATATAATGTTAATGTGATGCGCGTGTTTGTTTTTTATAAAAGATCTATGTAATTGATTCAACTTGGTTTGATAGGCATGATTACTTTAATGATATGATTATTAACAAGTACATCACCAACAAATGAAAAAAGTAGACAATGATTTAGTGCCAAAAAACAAACACATGTTAGTATGCAGGAAATCTATCTTTTCAATATTCTTAAAAGGTCCCTATAATTTTACTTGTTAGCAAGGATATAATTAAATGAGAATGGGATGATCGCATGGAAAGCAAAATAAAAAAAAAATATGAACCTTTATTCTTTGAAAACAAAATATTGAACGATAAAACTATATATAT